>JAJHZJ010000367.1:3555301-3942801 GCA_023548195.1 Bettongia penicillata ogilbyi | reverse complement strand
TTTCACAGCTATTAAGCAAGCAAGACACGGGTTGTTTCAGGTCCCAGTTCCCTCTCTTTATGTTGACCTCCCATTACTTTTATTTCTTTACTCCTGGAACAAAGTCTATTAGGTTTTTCCCCAGGGAGTTAGCTGTTTCTTGCTTTCAGAGTCCCTTCAAAGGCAAATAAGATGGGGGAGAGGGGGTTGCTTTGATATTCTTAACTCTCCTTGTTCCTTTTCCAATCTCCTTGAAAAACCCATGGACCAAGGTTGTCTTTTGCCAGACACACTGTGCTTGAGCAAACGTGTCCCCTTCTGGCTAGAATGTATATTTCAGAAATAAAAGCTTATGAAAACCCTTTTGCAACTGACACCCTATTTTGTGCAATAGGTCACTTGATTTTGGTTTCCTAAGTCAAAACATCAAATTAATGCTCCTTGTGATCTCCAAAGTGCTTGGCCATTCATGATCCTCCAACACAGATTTCCTCACCTATGAACTGATGAAATGGCACTATCTCTCTAAAGTCCCTTGTAGATCTAAACCCTATGATTCTCTTTGCCATCAGATTGGCCCATGTTTGGTTGAGGGGAGAGAGGACAGATGTCGACAAGTGGGATCATTTTCCTGATCTAGTAATTGTCCCAATCAGTATCATCTTTCCCTGCTCACCTCAAGAGCTGCCTCATGTTCTTCATCGTTCAGAGCTGACTCGAACTAATTTTCCTCACAACAGTACTATTGTATTTCTTTTATCACTGAATGCAATCCCTAATAACAGGAAATTCATGATGTTGTAATGCTTAGCAGTCAAAAATCACAAGCCAATGCAGCAGCTGTTTCTTCCATGTTTATCATGAGATGGTGGATGTGAAGTTCTGATAGGATGAGAAATAGCTTTATATGGTTGTCCTTCACTGGTGCACAAAACTGGGGTCTCTTTCTATGAATACTCATCAGCGGTACCAATAAGATTCCTTGAGGTTAAATTAAATGTAGCAAACATTAAATTCAGACAACATGCAAGGCACTGTGTTAGGCACAGAAAAAACAAAGGTGAAAGCAAAACATAGTTCATTTCCCTAATGAGCTGAGATTCTATTAGGGGGTTTATCACATGAACATAGACAAACATCATACAAGGAAGGGTATAATGGGTGCAAAGAAGGGACCCAAGCAAGGTACTAAAAACTTGAGGAGGAATAGAACACTTTCAGCTGTGATCCTCAGGTTTCATGGAAAAGGATACACCTTAGAAGAAACTTGAAGTAATAGGAAAATTCAGGGAGGAAGAAATGTTCTAGGCATGAGGGAGACCTTGTACAGAAATTTAAAGGGTAGAAATGTCATACCAACTTTGAGAACCAACTAGTAATTCATTCTTACTGGAAATATCAAGGACATAAAGGGGGAAACATGAAATTTAACTGGAAAGGGTCACAAGTGGAAAAGTGTCCTAGATGTAGGCAATCCAAATCTGAATTCATCAAGATTGAAATTTTAAAAGTGTTTTAAAAAGCCATCTCAAACCACCAGATCACTTAGGTCACTGTATTATAGTGTTCTAATTTTCCATTTTGTTTTGTGGTAGCTATTAGTTTTAAGGAAGAAAGCCAACATCTGAATGCTTTTTGTTTTATGAATAACCATAGTATCTGAGAATATAGTGCAACAAGACAGGACTTCTAGACTATGTCTACAAAATCAAAGTAAAATGAGAATTTGTACTTATAAAGTGCTCCTCTGTGGCCGGTGAACTTCTCAGGCCACCCATAAAGCTTTTTCCAACTTCACTTGAAAAGTGGAACCCTCATTGGGAGTGGAGTAATAGTTCAATGTGTCCAGAAAAAAGCGAGATGGAAACAGTACCAGCCCAACCCTAAACCCACACAGCCAGATCTCATGAAGCAGTCTTGTCTGGGATTGCTCCATTCCTTTACTGAGTGGAAAGAAATTCTTTTCTATACTGGTCCCTATATCCTGTAATCAGTTACAGCAAATGGAAAAGTTTTGAATGCTGTAGATAAGTTCACTTATCTTGGTAATGGACTTTCCAGGGATGTGCAGATTGAAAATGAGGTTGACGCATGCATCGCCAGAGCTAGCTCAGTGTTTGGAGGCTCTGAAGGAACATATGGGAGAGAACAGGTATTAGATTGACTACCAAACTGAAGGTCTACAGAGTCATTATGCTGGCCTCATTGTTGTATGCCTGTGAAACATGGACAGTCTACCAGCACCATGCCAGGAAACTGAATCACTTCCATTTGAATTGCCTTAGGAAGATTCTGAAGATCACCTGGCAGGATAAGGTACCAGACACTGAGGTCCTTACTCAAACTAAGTATGCAAACTGTTATGGAGAGCGCAACTCCAATGGACAGGCCATGTTGTGTGATGCAAAATGTGTGCTTGCCAAAAAAGACTATTTTAGGGAGAACTCACACAGGGCAAGTGCTCATATGGTGATGAAGAAGCAATACAAGGACATTCTCAAGATCTCTCTCAAGAACTTTGGAATTGATTGTGACATGGGAGACACTGGCAGAGGACCACTCAGCACAGCATGCCCACATCAGAGAAGGTGAGCAAAGCAGAATTGAAACAGCTCAAAGGAACAGTACCTTGTGCAAATTTAGAGTATCCACTCCATATGTTCACATGAACTATTTGTGCCTGACCCATGGGAGAGAATTCTGAACTCATCTTGGTCTGATCAGCCATAGTCAGACACACTGAAACTTGACATTAGCAGAGTGATGCCATTTTGGTCTTCTTCAAGAATGAAGGAAAATAGTCTACCAACCAGGGAGAAATTCCTCCCTATATTTGCCCCTATTATCCTGTAACAGCTCTTTAAATAGCTGAAGAGAGCCATCATGTCCTTCCCCACCCCAAGTGTATACCAAACAAGTAGACAAATCAATGAAGAAGGAAAAATATCAGTCAGACCACATATTTGACTAAAATAACTGTTGATCTGCTCAAAATAACTAAAACAGTCAATTTACTAGTCTTGGATAGATCCAGGCTTCATATTTAATTTGCTATTATCATAGAAAGCAAATAGACTTTCGAAGTGGTTCCATTTGCTAACAAGTTAGCCAATAACTTGGCAGCTAGGTGCCAGGTAGAAAGACTACCTTTACCTTCACCTTCACCTTTACCTATATAACACAAGCCGGGTAAAAGAAATGTAGCTCATAGTCTAAAAAGCTATTTATCAGTCCACTCCCTTGAAGTAGACATAGTGGTAAGGATTAAGATTGCAACTGTTATTTCACTGGTATAGGAACATTCTTAATTTTAAAAACCTCCCTGACCAATGAAGGTTAGTACTTTTTCCTGAAACAGTTGTTGAGGGCACTGAGGGGTTAAGTAACAACTCAGAGTTATAGTCAGTATTTTTCAGAGTTAGCCCTTGAGCCCATGCCAAGACTAACTCTTTATCAACTGCATTATACTGCCTTTCGTGGATCTGAAGGGAGTAAGGAATGATATCTCTTTTCTGGCTTTTCATTCTGTTTTGTTTTTCTGATACCGCTCAAAGACCAGTATGGGGGCATGGAAGGGGAAACTGATGAAATGTTTTGCACAGTATGAAAATTTGGGTCAGTAATTACAAGTCAACTTACTAACTGTACTCCCTTTCCATTTCCTCATATGTTTGTTGAAGAGACTTGAAAAATAAAAAGAACAAAGAATGTACTTGAGGATAAACTAAAAACACAAACATAATCTACCACTTGGGACACTTGTTTTGCCATAACAGTATGCTAATAACATTCTATGCATCAGAGACAAAGAGGCAAACAGAAGGTGACATAAAACTGTAAAAATAACAGTAAACAGTTTAAAGCTTTGCAAGCCTTCCCCTGATGACACTGTTGGTTGAACATGCTCCTGATGCTAGAAAGCAGTTATTTAGATAGCTCTCGGAATCTAAAAACCAAGTTCCTCACAAAGCAAGGCAGCCATGATAGCTGATAGTAGATAATCATACAAGCTCTGCCTGATTCCCCTTTCCTATGACAAGGATCCGCCTCAAACTTCAACTATATCTAGCTTGTTATTTAAATTGGGAGCCAGTTGCTACAGCCAGGCTTTGGTGGTCCTAGAACAAGATGAAAATTTACTTCTGGAAAATACGGAAAAGATGATGAAATGTTTAAATGATCTACCTTAAGTAGGAACTAGACCAATAAGTGCATTTTGCAACATTCAGAGTACTTTCAACATAGTAGGCTCTCAGGAAAGAGATATTAAACCAGATTGAGACAGTTGCAAGTGTATTTTTAGGACTGAGTGCTTCAGAGATGGATTTTGGTTTCCCTTTTCTTTATTGTTCACAAATTCAATAAAATATGAGAATCAGGGGATATGAACAGCAGAGGGAGTAAGTGTGATAAAATATTGCTTTTGGAGAGATGATAAAAAATAAACAAGGACAGGACTGGCATATGCATGTTACATAATGGTGCAGATAATTTTGAATTTGACTTGCTTTGGTAAGCACAAGATCTGTTCTATACTATTGAACAACAATGTTTTGGAGATCGTGGCAATATCTTACATTGATAGGGTATTAAATCTATAATTATAAAGATGCTTTCACATGCAGAAGTATCTCATTTAAACTTCATAACAGTCCTATGAGAGAGCTAGAACATATATTCTTATCTCCATTTTCATGGAAGAAGAACACGGGACTCAGAAAAGTTAATAACACTTATGTAAGCACTTTCCATATTGTTTTATTTCACTAGACCCTCACAGTTCTTTGAGATAGACACTTGACAGTGTTATCCCGATTTTACAAATGAGTAAACTGAGACTCATAGTGGCTGAGTCAGGAACGAAAATTTATCAAGTGGCTTAGCTAAGACTAGAACCCAAGCAATTTGATTCCCAATACAACGTTCCTTTTATTCACCACATTGTACAACCATATTATAGGGAAGCAAGACAAATGTGAATCATAAGACAAACGGAAGTGCAGCAAGTTCACTGCATAAATACAACAGTAGAAAGAGAAAAACATTTATCATCGGAGGACCTGGGTTCTAATACAAGTTCTTCTCTCACTCTCTGTTTGACTTTGGACTAGTTTCTTAAAATTCTAGACCTCAGTTTTTCTATCTGTAAAATGAGGAATCAAGCTAGGTGGCCACAAGGGTTCTTCCTACTTATAAATCTTTGATTTTATTAAATATACATTGGCACCATCTTGCTGTATGAGCTAATTAATAGATTGATATTGGGATTAATAATAATTATGGAGATGATTATGAAAAACTACAGAAATATTTTGCACAAATGTAAATTTGGCCTATGACAGACATTTATCTAGATCAATGAAATGAGAAGAAAATAAGAAAGCAATCAATTTTCCAAATCACTTCAAAGAAGATTGTATGTTGAATTTCTGAATGCTTCCAATGTGCATATTAAGCAGAAATTAGCTACGTAAGTAGAGTCACAGATAACACTTAAGCGATGGGTCAGGGTAATGGGTTTTATGTATTATAACTGTAGAAATCCCAATCCAGATGATAAATGTGAAACTAGCAGAATTCTCTCTCCTGAAAAATAGATTGTAGATGGGAGGTTTTAGTTTCATAAAATATAGGAGAAAAACATATATGCATACATACACACATTCTCTTGCTATATATGTATGTATATGTATAAACATATATTTGCACATAGAGAGTATGTACTGTGTGAGTGTAGGCACATGCATACCATATATGTGAGTGTGCATGAGTGTATATACAAATATATGTATTCTATACACATACATACTTGCAACAGTCTAATCTAGTATTTCTAGGGATAAAGACAGACTCAGTTGGTCAGACTATAGTGGTTCAGTGATAGCATACAAATCACAGATGGCAATAATATATACTAAAAGGAGACTAGGTGTCCTAGTCACCTTCATCATCACTTTGGTCTCAATGCCAGTTCTGGTCTATAAATATGAAGAAAAAGAAATAGTAAACATGAAGCTATTGACTCTAGTGTTAATGGATATGGAAATAAAAGTACAAACTCCATGTTATTAGGATTAATATCAAATATGGAAACAAAATTAATTGGGAAAAGGTAGAGACAACTAGAAAGCAGTGAGGCATTCATTATTCATTTAGTGTTGAGGCTTAATGACACAATGTCATTTGTCTCTGCACTGTTTTGGGAACTATGCTGAATGTTAATTAACTTGTTGCTAGACAATCAAAAGTTAAATGACAATAATTAAGTTCTGAAGCTATGTCTACCCAACATTAAAATGAGTCATTCTACAAAACTGAAAGCCCAAAATACCAAAAGTTCAAAGGGACTTCCCATAGTCCAACCCATATCCAAAAGAACAATTCCCTCTACAACATATACAATAAGTGGTCATTCAACCTTGAAGACCTCCAGCGAAAAGGAGCCCATTGCACCCTGAAGGTGCCCATTCCACTTTTGATCATCACTGTTACGTAGTTTCTCCTGACATCAAGTCGAAATTTGTCTTTTTTTCAACTCCACCTCCTGCTACTGGTTGTGCCCTCTAGTACCAAATAGAGCATATCAAATCCTTTGTCCTGGTAGCTACAGTCCTTCAAATACTTGAACACAACAATCATATTCCTTCATCCCCTAAATGTCTGCCAAACAACTAGACAATTCTGTTTTTAAAAATCAATTAAACCAGTTATTTGACTAAAAAATTAAGTGGTGATTTAGTCAAAATTGCTAAAACGGTCAGTTTAGTGATCTTGTGATAATGTGTCTGAATGCTTAATCAGCAGTTTTCATGGAAAACAAGGATATAATTTTTGATTGTCATTCTTCCTACCTAACAAGCTAGAAAATTATGGACACAGGCATTAAGGTTGTTAAGGCAATTGATAAAAGTATAGTTTAATGTCCACTACCCAAGTACAGTTGGAAATAATTGAGGCAATGATTTGAAGCAGGCACCAAGAAATTATCCAGAGGCAATATGAAATAATAGGCAAAACAATTACTCTGGAGCCAAAAATCCTAGATTATAATCACTGCTCTGTTTTCACGAGGCCCTGGACAAATCAAGATTATAAGATCATAGATCTTATAGATCATTAGAATACTAGAGCTCATCTAGTGGCACACTCTCATTTTACAAAGAAGGAAACTGAGGCCCAGAGAGAGTAAGTTACTTACCTATGGTCCTATAGATAGGAAGTATCAGAGGTGAAGTCTGAACCAGGTCCTCTGCCTTGAAAGCCAATGAGCTTTCCACTCTAATATGTAGTCTGTGCCTCATTATACCTTTCAGGGCTTTAGTATTCTCCTCATCATTTAAGAAATGATCAGAATAGAGGTATCTCAGAGGTGTCTTCCAGCCCTGGATCCTACATTTTAATGAAATTTTATTCATTCAATACCCAGTTCTCTTCTCTTATACTATAAACCTCCTCAGTTGTTCTTCCCAGGACACAAAATCTCCATTACCTAATCCTTTGTGCACTGTTGCCCTTCTTAGTCAAGCTTTTTAATATCCCAGACAAATTGGATGGGAATTAAACTTTTGATTCACACAATTCATTTGTAGTTGAATGAACAAATGTTTCCAAAACCTCACAGTGAAGCTCAGTCTTATGTAAAATGTTAGTAGACAAAAATAGTTAGAATTTAGACATTGTTTTAAGGTTTGCAAGGTGTTTTACATTCATTATCTCATTTAACCCTCACAACAATCCTGTGAGGTAGGCGCTATTATCATCCCTATTTTACAGATGAAGAAATTAAAGCTGGCAAAAGTTAAGTGACTCCCCAAGGTTAAACAGCTGATTAACATTTTAGGCAGCAAGTGAAATCAGCACTTCCTGACCTTAAGTCTAACATGTTAGCTATTGTACAACCTAGCTGAACAAAATAGAGATAACTCAAGGTAGACGATAGAGTCAGGATGACCTGAATTCAAATCACTTAACCCTTCAGTGCCTCCAGGAGATTCCCAAAGGCTACACATGACAGAGCAATGGCTAATCTACAAAGGTGGAAAGAGTTTCTTCATCTGTGTTTCTTTGTGTCAATGAAGTCCCCAGTCTTGAACAAAATCAATAGCAAAATTTGGTAAGTAGAGTTACGATGTAGAGGACAAGACTTTGTCTCTGGAGTTTGGAAACCTGACTTTGAATCCTAGTTTACAAATATAAGGGAAGTTATTTTACATTTCTTATCCTCAATTTTTTCATCTGTAAAAAGAGGAAATTGATAGAACTCTAAGTCCTCCAAGAACACTTTTAGCTTTGGAAGCTACCTTAATGACCATGTTATTTACAAATTTGGAGTTTTAATTGTTATTCATGTGAATTAAGCACAATAAAGAATACTTTACATTAACATTCAGTTTAACAGACCTTGTTTTACAATGTCAAACAAGCAGTTTTCTACCTCTTTGCTAGCACCAACCTATCCTCCCACTTCATTTTACAAATGGAAAAACAGGAGTCCCGGGAGCTTACGTTACTTATCTCAGAACACCCAGGAAATAAGTAACCAGGTCAAGATTTGAATCCAAGTCCTCTAGCTATGAATCTAATCATGTTGCCACTGTACCACACTCCAAGCTCTGCTCGGCCTGTAGGATAGGTGATATTTGCTAAAATGCCTAACTCATAAAATTTCGAGTATTTTCTCATAGGGGTTTGTACTCAGAAAGATGAGTTGCAAAAATGCCATGGTGGAAACCAGGTCAGCCACTATTCATTTTTCATTTCTATAATAATGACAACCCATTTTATGCAGGACTTTGATTTGGCATTTAAGTGTGGTTCTTTCTCCAAGAGAAGTCTAAGATTTGATTACTCACACCAGTGTTCAACTTCAGAAATTACATTATGTTTCAAGTTATATTTTCCCTCTAATTATTACCTTTGGAGCTTTCCACTGAATAAAGTCTCTGATGAGGCCATTGTTGTATAATTGCAAACTTTCCCTGAGAAGAGATGTTACCTGGAGGCCATGGGCCCAGAGTCACTTTGTGTGCTTTGACAGTATGATAGCTGACACAATGGGAAGAAAAACACTCTGGGAGTCAGAAGACCTGAGTTTTAGTCCAGTCTCTATCATTTACTTGTTTTACCTTGAGAAAGTCACTTCCTTTCACATTCTTCAATTTCCTCTTCTTAAAAATAAGCTTTAATTTCTATAGGTCAATATTATTGACACTGTCCTAACACTACTGACTTTTACTTGAAACCCATGGGCCACAATCATTGACATTTAAGTAGTTTCAGTGTCTGTTTCTCAGCAATTCAGATGTTTTTAGTTTCATTAATTTCACCTGAAAATAGTTTCCCCTACATAGAATCAGTTCCATGCAAAAACTCTAAAAAAGAAAAAAAAAACATGAAATAATCACTGGAATTCAATTTAATCAAGACAATATAGCCAGCACAAGGAGTGATCATGATATTCTCCTCATCTCTTCATTTGTTTTGCAGGATTCTTGACAGTTCAACGTTTAATTTCCAAATATTCTAAGCCAATCTCTGAATAGTATCTTAGAAAAAATAGGTGCTTCATAAATGTTTCTTGAGTTGAACCAGAAGAAGACCCTCAATGTGTTGAGTGGAGTTTTTCCTGAGTCTTTACAGTAGGAGATGGATGAGAACCACAAAGGATGGAAATATGAAGAACTGTGCTCTATAATGGAGAGTATGTGCACTGAAAAGATCACTGGGCCATTGATGTATTTAGTTTTGGGTACGACAGAGTTCTGATTTTCTATTTTGTAGAATTTATGCCTCTTGATGCTTTCATATTCCAAACTCCAGTGTCATACTCATTGCTTCTTATTTGACAGGTCTGTTACTTAAAAACATAATTATTATTTCCAATTTGCCTGCTGGATTTATTAGCTTGTACTTGTCTCAGATGAAGTATGTTTATTCCCTGTCCATATTCCTACTATCTCTTGGACCTATTCCCATTACTATTATTTCATTTGCCAGGTTGGTATCATCTGATACCAATTAGCAGTCCCCATACCACTTCTTCAAGATGACTAATGATTGAAAGAGATGTTCATAAAACCAGGGTTAATGCTGGTCCCTGAAATATTCTTTTATTTGGGAAATTTAACATCTTTTGCCTATGTAAGGAGTTAATTGCTTTTGTATTATAGACTGTAAATTCCTTTTTTTTAATGAGATGAATTCTATGATAACAATCCTAAGGGAAATGGCAAGGTCACTACATTTATGTGTACCCCATAAAGATGCAGCAGAGCGCTAAACTTGAGCTAAACAGAATTTTGACCTGCATAGACAACCAGCAAAACACATTTTTTCTCAATTGGAGACATCTCAGGTAATCATGTTACTAATATCACCTTTCATTTCACTTTATATACAAAGATATGGACAGTACCATATAATATGACTCATGACAATGTCTATGTTATTTCTGTAGAATTTTCATATTCCATGCAAAGTATATTTGACATATTTCTTTTTTTTTTTTTTTAGGTAGGCATTCTTATTTATTTAAATTTTTTACATTCATTTTCACAAATTTTTGGGTTCCAAATTTTCTCCCCTTTTATCCCCTCCCCCCACCCCAATACCCCAAGCAATCTAATTTTCCCTATCTCCAATCTGCCCTCTCTTCTGTCATCTCTCCCTTCTCTTGTCTCCATCTTCTCTTTTCTCCTGTAGGGCCAGATGACTTTCTATTCCTCCTTAACTGTATGTCTTCTTTCCTAGTTGCAACAACAATACTAAACAGTTATTCCTAAAACTTTGAGTTCCAAATTCTCCTCATCCCTCCCTCCCCACCCATTCCCTTTGGGACGGCAGGCAATTCAATATAGGCCATATCTGTGTAGTTTTGCCAATGACCTCCCTGATAGTCGTGTTGTGTAAGACTAACTGAATTACCATCCCTCCTAACCTGCCCCTCATTGTTTCTCTTCTGTCTTTTGATCCTGTCCCTCCCCAAGTGTTGACTTCAAATTGCTCCCTCCTCCCTTTGCCCTCCCTTCCATCATCCCCCCCCTTGCAATATCTCTTTCTCCCCCACTTTCTTATACTGTAAGATAGGTTTTCATACCAAAATGAGTGTGCATTTCACTCCTTCGTTTAGTCAAATGTGATGAGGGTAAACTTCTTGTTTTTGTTTTGTTTTTTGTTTTTTTTTTTTTCTCAGCTCTCCTCTTTTTCCCTCCACTAAGAAAAACTACCTGCCTCTTAAATGACATATAGTTACCCCCTTCCCTTTCCCTCCCCCTACATTTCTCTCTCACCATTTACCCTAGTTTCTTTTAAGGTATGGTCCCATCCTATTCAGTTCAATCTATGCTCTCTATCTCTGTATGTGTGTGCATGTGTGTATGTGTGTGCATGCGTGTACATGTGTATGTGTGGTCCCACCAACTACCCAGATACTGAAAAGTTTTAAGAGTTACAAATATTGTCTTTCCATGTAGGAATGTAAACAGTTCACTCATGGTAAGTCCCTTAAGACTTCTCTTTGCTGTTTCCTTTTTCATGCTTCTTCTCATTCTTGTGTTTGAAAGTCAAATTTTCTTTTCAGCTCTGGTTTTTTCATCAAGAATGATTGAAAGTCCTCTGTTTCATTGAAAGACCATATTTTCCCCTGAAGTATTATACTCAGTTTAGCTGGGTAGGTGATTCTTGGTTTGAGTCCTAGTTCCTTTGCCTTCTGGAATATCCTATTCCACGCCCTTTGATCCCTTAATGTAGAAGCTGCTAGATCTTGGGTTATCCTGATTGTATTTCCACAGTACTGGAATTGTTTCTTTCTAGCTGCTTGTAAGATTTTTTCCTTGAGCTGGGAGTTCTGGAATTTGGCCACAATGTTCCTAGGAGTTTCTCTTTTTGGATCTCTTTCAGGTGGTGATCGATGGATTCTTTCAATACTTATTTTGCCCTCTGGTTCTAGAATGTCAGGGCAGTTTTCCTTGATAATTTCATGGAAGATGATGTCTAGGCTCTTTTTTTGATCATGACTTTCAGGTAGTCCCATAATTTTTAAATTGTCTCTCCTGGATCTATTTTCCAGGTCAGTTGTTTTTCCCATGAGATATTTCACATTCTCTTCCATTTTTTCATTCTTTTGGTTTTGTTTGGTGATTTCTTGGTTTCTCATAAAGTCATTAGACTCCATCTGTTCCATTCTAATTTTGAGAGAGCTATTAAATTCAGTGAGCTTTTGAGCCTCTTTTTCCATTTGGCTCATTCTGCTTTTGAAAGCATTCTTCTCCTCACTGGCTTTTTGAACCTCCTTTGCCAATTGGGTGAGCCTATTTTTCAAGGTGTTAATTTCCTCAGCATTTTTTTGGGTCTCCTTTACCAAGGTATTGACCTGTTTTTCATACTTTTGTTGTATCTCTGACATTTCTCTTCCCAGTTTTTCCTCCACCTGTCTTACTTGCTTTTCGAAATCCTTTTTGAGCTCTTCCAGGGCCTGAGCCCACCCACCACCCCCCTGGGGTGTCTGGGGTACTGAGGCCCCGCCCTCCACGTCTTTCCCTGATGGTAAGAATACGTCCTCATCCTCGCCATCAGATCCGAAGGTCGGGATCATTTGCATTTGTTGGAAAAAACTCTCTAAAGTCTTATTTTTCTTCCCTTTTCTAGGCATTTTCCCAGCCAGTTAACTTGTCTTCTGAGATTCCTTTCCACCCCCGCCTGGATCCGCCCAGCTAGTGCTTGTCCTCTGAGATTTAAATGGGCTTTCCTCCTGCTGGCTGTCAATCAGTGAGCTTTAGTTCAGGTGCTGGGGTGGGGCCCGGGCTGCCTCCGAGACTCTGATCCCTCAGGGGGGCTTTATGCAGAGACTCTCAAGAATGGAGCGGGTGGGGGCAGGGTGGGGGGCCCGCCTCCCAATCTCAGCTCCCCTGGGGGTCCCGAGCAGAAGCCTTCAGCAACAGAGCGGGGTGGGGGCAGGGCCGTCTCCCAGGCTCAGCTCCGTCAGGTTTTATGCGGGAATCTTCCGTAATGAAGATCCTGCCTGCTGCTGGGGGATTCCTGAGTCCTGGGCCGCTGCCGTCTCAGCCCCAGCCGCCGCCCACGCCTCTGCCGCCGCTGCTTCCTGCCCCCGTCCCTGCCGCCACCGCTTCCTCCCGAGGGGGCCCGAGTCACGGAGACGCCCCGCTTCCCCTCTCCTTCAGCCCGGCCCTCTCTCACTGACCTGCTTCTGTGGGCGGAGGGATTTTCCCCCGGCTGCTTCAGCTTCCGTCTCTGAAGCCTGCTCGGATCCGCTTCTCTGAGGCCTCAGCCAGGGCAGCGCTGGGGGTCGGGTTTACTCTCCGGGGCGCGCCGGACCCTGGGGACGGGTCCTCAGGGCTCCCCGGAATGGAAATCTCCTCCACTCTGCCTCTGCACACCTTGCGCTCACCCAGAGTCTATGGGGGACTCTTTCTACACCAATTCCATGGGCTTTGGTTTCGGAGCTCGTAAATGTGCGTCCTTCTACTCCGCCATCTTGGCTCCGCCCCCATATTTGACATATTTCAAAGAATAGCAATGAATGGTTTTCAAATAGAGTAGCTGAGTTTGATGCCTGAAACTACTACTGAGTGTCTGCTATGGGTGCGTAAGATACACTTAGAAAAAACTATGTATGAAACTTTTCTGGGAACACATCACCTTTCTTTGTTCTCCCTATCCTCCTCTATTATCATTTTTACAAAATAAAAATGTATATATTATAGGGGGCCTAACTAATTTTAAAGTTTGTTTTTCATATCCACCTTCCCTAGCCAATTCCCCACCTTTCTTCACATCCTTTCTCTCTTTGAATGCCCTTTTAATGACTTCATGCTTTGGTGTGGCCAAAGATACCAGAAGAGCAGCCTCCTTGGGCCCCTTTTTCTCTTCCTCTTCTCAGAAATTACCTGTTCTTTGATCTTTCTCTCAAGCATAAATGATCTTAAGAGCAGAGAAAGTAGACAGGCTTTTGAGGAGTGATTTGAAGGATACCAGAAAGGTCTGACTGCCCTTCTTCCCTGGATGACCACGGTGATGGAAAAATGCCATTAATTCAACTATCCTTTGGGTGAGATAGATTTGGATTTGTTTTTGTTTTGTTATTTCTCCTTGGTCCCTTATTGACTTGCAGATACCTATAGGAGTAGTAACCCTTTAAATCTTTACTTGTTAACCCTTAGAAAGGATTGGTTTGGGAGAGAAAGAGGAGCAATCTCAGGGTAATGACTGTAGGGTAGGTCCTAGCAAGAGAGGGGCATCTACTATGTGTCAGGCATAATGCTAATGGCTGGGGATACAAAGAAAGGAAAAACAGACCTTATTCTCAAAGAGCTCACAGTATAATGGGGAAGACAATATGCAAAGAACCATGCAAAAAATGTCACATGCAAAATAATCTGGAGATGAAAAATGAAAGGAAGCTCTAGAATTAAGGGAGATTAGGAAAGGTTTCCTATAGAAGGTGAGATTTTTTAGCTAGGACTTGAAGGAAGTCAGCAGGCAGAAATAAGGAGCAAGAGCATTCCAATTATAGAGCAGATCCAGTGAGGTAAAGCAAAAGAGACCAAGAATCACCAATTATGGGGGTGGTGGTGTACGGTCTAGGAAAACTGAAAAGTTTGGTGAGCAAGTTATGTAGGGCTTTGAACATCAAAGAGGATTTTGTATTTGACCTTGGATGTGATAGGAAGCCACTGGGGTTTACTAAGGTATGGAAAAAGAGGGGAGTGAAATGATCAGTCCTGAACTTTAGGAGGATCCCTTTGACAGCTGAATGGAAGATGGACTGGAGTAGAGAGAGATTTTGTCAGAGAGACCAACTAAGTGGTTGTTGCAATAATACAGGTGTTAGATAATGAGCCTGTATCAGGGTGGCAGTATCAGAAGAGAGAAGGGGACTTATGAGAGAGAAATTATAAAGATAAGATTGATAGGCCTTAGCAAAAGATTGGATGGGGCAGGGATAAGAGAGACCAAAGAGTCAAAGATGAAACAAATCATCTGGGAGAATAGTGGTGACTTTGACAGCAATAAGGAAGTTCAGAAGAAGAGAAATTATGACAGGGAGAAAGGTGAGTTAAGTTTTGGACATGCTGAGTTTATGATTTCTATGACACAACATACATGATTTCTAATATGAGATGTCTAGTAGGCAGTTGAGGATGTAAGAGAGAGACTTGTGGGACACTTAATGTTATCAGGTGTGTTCATCCTTCATTGCCAAAGAGGGCCATACCATCACAGAAATAATGACATGACTTGCATCTGATTTTGTTTTGAGTGAAGGAGGGCTGTGCAGGTCACCAGCTTCACTTCTCCTCCAGAGTCATCTGAATCCAGTGACCAGATATTCATCAGGATGACTGGAGGTGACCCAGGATGAGGCAATTGGGGTTAAGTGACTTGCGCCCAAGGTCACACAGCTAGTGAGTGTCAAGTGTCTGAGGTGAGATATGAACTCAGGTCCTCCTGACTCCTGCACTGGTACTCTATCTACTGTACCACCTAGCTGCCCAAGTTATCAGGTATGGCCCAGATGAAGATCCAGCAAAGGAGACTAAGAAGTTGAGAGAAACAGAACAGAAAGTTGAGAGAACATGGATGGAATAGTGTCATGAGAACTTGGAGTAAAAGGTATTGGAGAAGTACCAAAATCAAGTTTCTAGGTTTTATTAAGTTACAATATATCTAATTTGATCATCCCCTTTACAATAAGCTGTTAATGGGAAATAATGATTCAATCAGTTATTTTTCAAACTCATTTCTATTGAAAAACGATTTTAATGTTTGAATCCCCCAAAGTGTGACTAATGTAGGACCATTCAGAGGACACTTTTTTCAGTATTCTACTCATATAGTTTGGGCCTTCCCTGGATATATAGTCCTGAAAGAGGATGAACCAATCAATTTCTGAGGAAAATTCTTCTTTTTGTAACATTTCATTACCCTAGCCCCTGATGCAATAGCTGTACATACATATATAAATATATACATACAGTATATACCTATATAAATGTATATACAGGGTTGTTGATTGGTTGTTGTCCTTCTTTCTTGAAAAGGATCAAAATGGCATCGCTGTGTTAGAGTTAAGTTGCAGTGTGTCTGACTGTAGCTGATCTGACCAGTATGAGCTCAGAATGCTCTATCACAGGTTGTACACAAATAGTCCATGTGAACGTTTGAGGTGGATTCTCTAAATTTGTATTGTTAATGTATTTTTAATGGAATTGGAAAGATCTTTCCCACCCATAAATAGGCCTATGTGACCTGCTTAAGACACAAGGAAGCCTAAGTCACACGAAGCCTGTTCTGGGAGGAGCTTGCTGATCAGGTGGAACAGGAAGAGGTGGCACTGGAGCAGAGCTGAGAGGAAATTGCTCAGAGTAATCAGAGCTAGGAAGGTCAGTGAAAGCAGTCAGGTGGCTGTGAGCAAGAGAAGGGAATTGTGCTTAGGGGAGCCTGTTTGTGAGAAGGCCTGATAGTGTGCATAGACTTCTTGGTTACTATGATGGTTCTTTGTTACTATGATGGATTTGGCTTTCTGGTGTTTTAATAAATGTTTTGGTTCTTCCATGTGGAGATTCGGTTACATTTTGCAATTCAGAACTGTACTGGCATATTCATAGCTGCTGTAGGCACTGTGAATATTACAATGGCACTACTTTGAGGTGGAGTCTCTAAATTTGTGCATCTTACATTTCTTTTGAGCCACTTCAATTCTGTTCTTCTCATAGCACACAGCACCTTCTTTGATGAGGGGATGCCATGTGGGGCAGTCCTGTTCCAGTGTCTCCCATTTCATGCAACCAGATATTCAACTTCAGGAAGCTGGTCTTCATTTGCCAGCTTTGTTTCATTCAGAGCTGCTATTTCGATGCTGAATTCTCTTGCAACAAGAGAGTCTTTCAAATCTACTGGATTTTGTGTTGTCTGTAAGTGTGCACACATTCTATGTACTGATGGGGAGTGGAATCAGCTTTGTAAAAATTTTTGTACATTTTTTGTGTTTTGACCACAGGGTGGGATTCATGCTTCCCATGGTAAATAGGCCAAAGTTGGATAAGTAAGCAATTTTTAGGGCACCTTTTCTAGCCCCTTCCTCATATCAGGGGTAAACTGTATGATCTTTAAAAGGTTGCTTAGACACCCAGGGGATAGTCAAATCCTACTGCTACTTCTGGTGAGATGATGACCCTATGGTGTGCTGCCTGCGTGCAGGGCTGTGGCTACAGCTCCCACTGTATCTACACCTGGTGCTTCAACACTTGTCTGTCACTATAGGACTTTAAGATAGGTAAAAATAGCAAAGTGATATGGGTGATGGCTTTTGTTTCATGCATAAATTAGATATAAGTGAGATAGAGTTGTATGAAGTCTGCAGCCTCACTCCCTCTTCCAGGGTTACACAGTCCAGTGGCAGGACAAAATCAAGACAACTGGTGATGACTCAAGATGCAGTGGATGACCTTGGTGTCTTCACTATCTGACCAAGTGCTCCACAGTGCCTGCTTCAACCACCTTACTGGCCTTTGAAACAAATTGTTCTCATCTGCCCATTCCTCCAGGGGAATATGTTTGGGGTAGACACCCCCATAACTCACCAATGGGTTTAAGATTCCTTAACCTTAACCCTTAACCTAAAACAGTTTACCAGGGTGTGGCCCACCATGCATACTACAGCATCTTAGAGCCACAGGTAAGAGTGAGGTGGATCAGGTGGAAATCAAAGATGGAAAGATGGAAAGCAGCCCTGAAAGGGCTCAGCAGCCTTCCCACCAGAGGTACTAGTCCTCCCTAAACACAAGCTACACCTACACACACACACACACACATATATGAAATGTGTGTGATATATGTGTATGTATATATATTTACATATATGTATGTATGTATGTGTTTATATATATTTAAATTACCTATGTCTATGTAAATATGAGCCAACCAGTAATAGTAATTCATTGAACTGGGTTTTATGTAAATTTTACCAGTTTCAAGTTTGACCATAGATATAAAATCATTCAACTTCATCTGAACACTTCCTACTTCTTCTTAAACCTTTTATCGAGTCTTAAAATAAAACCATCAGTTGTCTTAATTACAAACATTTCCCATTCTATTAACTTTTGGTGGTTCACCATTTGTCAAAAAAAAATCCATAGAATAAAAGACATAAAGGAAAAGCTAAGTCAAAGAAAGGCTTTAGAATGGAATTATGACTCACATTTTTTAAAGTCTGGCCAGCAACAAGTTAGGTGATCTTCATAAACACCTTGAACTTCAGAGCCTCAGTTCCTTCACCTCTAAATGATTTGGTTGAAACACATGATTTCTAAGACCCTTGTAGCAAAAGTATGCCATAATTTTCTCAACCTAAGCATATATTTACTCTTGTGGCTTTTTAACTTAGTAAAAGTCATGAAAGATGAGTGACTATAAAAGGTCACCACTATTTTATTAATGTTTTTATTGAACTAAATGATTTCAAGATGTTTACTTAAAAATAAGTGACTAATGGTTCACTATTTTACTAGTACGACTTGCCAGTTTTTAGTGTGGGCTAATTCATTTGACAAAGTATAAAGCCAGCATAAGTAACTATTAAATCCACCATTGTCCTTTTCTCTTTTTAGTACTTCCCCTTTCTTGGGTTGCTGTCTTGTCTTCTGGTGTTCTTTACTCCCTCTAGGAAATGGCTACAGGTCTTTCTTTAATTTTTTTCCTATCATCCCCCTATTCTTCCTATTTCCCTTATGATATTATGGTTGTACAGATGAGTTATTCTGCTTAAATTCACCACACCTACTAACTTCTCTATTGTTACCAAGGACATTGTCTTTCATTCAGACACCCAGATTTACTACCTAAAAAGTCATCTACAACTTTTCATTCTCACTCATCCTATACATCAGATCAATTGGCATGCCTACTTTCATAAAATCTTTTCTATCTTCTCATTCTTTTCACTCACATGAGAATCACTCCTGCCATGCTGTAATTACTTCATATTTATTTTGTCTTTAACTTGATTTATATTTAATTGCAAAGGCAGCCTTGATACAATACATAAAGAACTTAACTCAAAGCCAGGAAGACCTGGGTTCAAATGGCCCCTCTAACACATACCTTGCAACCATGAGCATGTCATTTAACTTCTAAGTGCTAGATGACTCTCTAAGGTAGGAGATACTGAGAAATCTGCATCAGTAAGAGAGTGTTTCCACATCTTAGAACAGAAGATGAGCTACTTGAGGACAGAAGGATTAGTGTTTGTTTTTGTATTCTTACCACGTAGATGACTGGAATGTAGTACTCACTTATTAATATCATCTTTAGAGTTGATCTTATTCTTTCTTAAGAACATATGTGGTTCAAAGAATCTCTGCAAGGAGAAAAACCTAACATACTTTTTAAAAAATTAATTAATTTGTTTTTACTTTTCAACATTCACTTCCACAAGATTTCAAGTTCCAAATTTTCTCTCCATCTCTCCACTCTGCCCACCCCAAGACAGCGAACATTCTGATTATCTCTTCCCCCAATTTGCCCTCCCTTCTCTCACACCCCTCCCTTCTCTTATACCTTCCCCTCTATTTTCTTGTAGAGCCAGATAGAATTCTATACCCTATTACATGTATGTCTTATTTCCCAGTTATATGTAAAAATAATTTTAACATTCATTTTTAAAACTTCAAGTTCCAACTTCTCTTCCTTCCTCCCTCCCCAGATACCCCAATTGAAAAGGCAAGCAATTTGATATAGGTTATACTTGTGTAGTCATGCAAAACACTTCCATAAAAGTCATATTGTGAAAGGCTAACTATATTTACCTCCATCCTATTCTGGCCCCCATTTATTCTATTCTCTCATTTGACCTCATCCCTCCTCAAAAATGTTTATTTCTAATTATCCCCTCCTCCCATTTGAACTCCCTTCTATCATCCCCCAACCCTCACTTATCCTCTTTCCCCCTATACCAAATTGAATGTGCATGCTATTTCCTCCTTAAGCCAAATCTGATGAAAGTAAGGTTCACTGTTTCCCTCACACTTCCCCGCTTCCCCTCCATTGAAAAAGCTTTTTCTTGCCTCTTTTATGTGAGATAATTTACTCCATTCTATTTTTTCTTTCTCCTCCTAATATATCCCTCTCTCACCCCTTAATTTTATTTTTTTACATATCATACCTTCTTATTCAACTCACATTGTACCCTCTGACTACATATATGTATACATGTATGTATGTATATAAACTCCCTCCAATTACTTTGAGAAAAGTCTCAAGAGTTGCAAATATTATTTTGTCATGTTGGAATGTAAACAGTTCAACTTTAGTAAGTCCCTTATGATTTCTCTTTCCTGTTAACCTTTTCATGCTTCCCTTGATTCTTGTGTTTGAAAGTTAAATTTTCTAATCAGTTCTGGTCTTTTCATCAAGAATGTTTGAAAGTACTCTACTTCATTGAATGACCATTTTTTCCCCAGAAGTATTATGCCATTTTACTGGATAGGTGATTCTTGCTTTTAACCCTAGGTCCTTTGACATCTGGAATATCATATTCTAAGCTCTGTGGTGGCTTAACGTAGAAGCTGTGAGATCTTGTTTTATCCTGATTGTGTTTCCATGATGCTCAAACTGTTTCTTTCTGGATGCTTGCAATATTTTCTCCTTGACCTTGGAGCTCTGGAATTTGGCTACAATATTGCTAGTTTTCCTTTTGGTATCTCTTTCAGGAGGCGATTGGTGAATTCTTTCAATATCTATTCTACCCTCTGGTTCTAGCATAGCAGGGCAGTTTTCCTTGATAATTTCTTGAAAGATGATGTCTAGGCTCTTTCTTTAGATAATGGCTTTTGGGTAGTTCAATAATTTTTAAATTGTCTCTCCTGGATGTATTTTCCAGGCCAGTTGTTTTTCCAATGTGATATTTCATATTGTCATATTCTATCTTTTTTGTTTTTAAATTTTGTTTTATAATTTCTTGATTTTTCATAGTCATTAGTTTCCATATGCTACATTCTAATCTTTTTAAAATTAATTTTATTTATTTTCAGTGTTCTACAATCACTACCATAAAACTTAGATTTTTTTCCTTTCTCTTCTCCCTACTTCCCCCTCCCTTGCTGAAATGGCATGCAATTTTATATAGGTCCTACACGTACATTCCTATTAAATACATCTGCAATATAGTCATGCTGTGTAGAAGAATTAAAATGAATGGGGGAAAAATATAACAAACCAAAATGTAATACAAAAGAAAATGATCTGCCACATTCTGTGATTGAATTCCATAGTTCTTTCTCTGGATGTGGAAGGCATTTTGCCTTAAGAGACCATTGGAAATTTTTGAAAGTCCTTGCATTGCAATAAAGTTCCAAGTCTACCAGAAAAAAAACTCTCGCACACTGTGGTTGTTGCTATGCATGAAGTTCTCCTGGTTCTGCTCCTTTCACTCAGCATCAGTTCATATAAGTGTTTCCGGGCCTCTCTGAAGTCTTCCTGTTCATCATTTCCTATATCACAATAGCATTCCATTTCATTCATATACCATAATTTATTCAGCCATTTCCCAACTGATGGGCATCCCCTTGATTTCCAGTTTTTGGCCACCACAAAGAGTGCTTCTATAAATACTTTTGTACATGTGGGACCCTTTCCCATTTTAATGATCTCTTGGGGATACAGTCCTAGAAACAATATTGCTGGGTCAAAGCGTGTGCATATTTTTGTAGCCCTTTGGACATAGTTCCAAATATCTCTTCAGAATGGTTGAATCAGCTCAGAGCTCCACCAACAATGAATTAGTGTTCCAACTCTCCCACATCCTCTCCAACATTTATGACCTTCCTGTTCTGTCATGTTAGCCAATCTGATGTAGTACCTCAGATTTGTTTTGATCTACATTTCTCTAATCAATAGTGATTTGGAGCATTTTTTCATATGGCTATAGATATCTTTAATTTCTACTCTGAAAATTGCCTGTCCATATATACTTTGGCTATTTTTATCAATTGGAGAATGACTTCTATTATATTCTAATCTTTAAGGAATTATTTTCTTCAGTGAGCTTTTGGAACTTTTCCATTTGTCCAATTTTGCTTTTTAAAGCATTCTTCTCCTCATTAGCTGTTTGGATCTCTTTTGCCATTTCAGTTAGTCTATTTTTTAAGATGTTATTTTCTTCAGCATTTTTGGGTCCCCTTTAGCAAGGAGTTTACTTGTTTTTCATGATTTTCCTGCATCATTTTCATTTATCTTCCCAATTTTTCTTCTCTCTCTAACTTGATTTTCAAAATCCTTTTTGAGCTCTTCCATGACCTGAGACCAATGAATATTTTTTGGGGGGCTTGCAATGTAGGACCTTTAACTTTGTTATTTTCTCCTTGTATATTTTGGTCTTCCATGACATTGAAGTAAGAGTCTGTAGTTTGATACTTTTTCTGGTTTTTGCTCATTTCCCCTGCCATTTTCTTGACTTTTGAGCTCTTTGTCAAGGTAGTTGTCTTCTTCCACTGGGGTTTAAGGGGGTATACTATTAGTTGCTAAATCACCCCACAATCTGTGGACCAAGAGCTCCAGAAATAGCCACTTCCACTGCCCCTGCCCCTGCTACTGCTACTACTGCTGTGGCTACTATGGCTGCCAAGGGCTCTTCTGTTGGGGCCAGACTACTCTACCCTCTCACACAGGTCCTACATGTTTTTTTCCACTGACCTTCCAATTTGTCTTTGTCATTTTGGGGTGGTGAAGTCTGGAACCCACCACAGGTGTCAGTCCCTTTGAGGCCTGCTTAGGTTCCATCTGTGCCAGCATGAGCCACACTAGACTGTGCTCTGCTCTCACCCCAGAGCAATAGGTAATAGACGCTTCTGGTTGACCTTCCAGTCTGCCTTGGGTGGGAGATTTGCTTCACTCCATCATTCTGTGAGTTCTACAACTCCAGAATTTGTTTAGAGTCATTTTTATAGGTATTTAGCTGGGTTTGGAGGAAAAGTTTCAATAAGTCCCTGCTTTTACTCCATCATCTTGGTTCTGCCCCGCTAATGTACTTCCAAGTAAAACCACTCCTTGTGAGAGGCTTGAGAAGAGAAGCAAAGTCACAGAAATCTTGAGACTGCTACTGAGCAAAGATGTTATTAGTGAAGATGGAACCCTTTCCTGAATAAATACAGAATAAACATAGTAGTATCATTAGATGTTGTCCTTCAGGTAGCTCAACTATTCCTTCTTTTAGGTTCATTAAATCTTTAGGAGAAAACTGCCTAAACTCTATCTTTTCAGTCAAAAGATTTAAATTTGAAGAATTGTAAGGAAGAACATATGGCTATGTTACTTGCAAAGAAAATTTTGCTTAGCTACGTATTTTCACTTGGTCTTCCTTGTCACCAAAGTAAGTAAGTATATTAAAATATTTTTGAATATTTTTGTTTTTCTTAGATTTTATAAAATTAGAGATAGAGAATGAAAATATATTTAGATAAGTATTTATATATAATGCACATAGTATATGCTAATAAATGAACGTTTTAAAACATATGATGTATCAGATATTAAGACCCACAATAGTTAGCTGTATGTTGAGATTAAGGGACTCTTTGTTTGATTTATATATTAATATACAGGAAAGCAGGCTGACTTAAAGAAAAAACTAAAAGCTGCAAAATGATATCAACATATTCACAAAAGAATATTAATTACCATGGAAATAGGTCATGAGCTTATTGTACAGTTCTCTATGTCAGTATTCATACAATCCCCAAATACTAAAGGGAGCCAGTAACTGGGTCATTTGGAACACTATAGCAACAAATTTCCCCAACTATTTTCTCTGTTCTTGTTATATTCTCTAAAATGTAATATTTTAAACCTGGTTAGGGCAGCTGATCTTTTTCCATTTCCCAAGTGAATAGAGCCAAGACTATGGGCTTCCAATGAACTTCATATGTCCCACCTGGAGGCCAGAGAGTTATAGAAGCACTTGGTTCTTCTGAATACCACTAGTATTCTCCTATGAGCAAAAGGAAAATGAGAATAGACAATAGAAGAATGTCGGGCTATGCATGATGGAAGACTGGGCATGAAATAAATCATTACAACAATGGACAGTATTTTACAAAAGCAAAATTACAATTACAAACTTCTGTAATAATTTAAATAAGGTTTATGTTGACATATCCTATATAGACCTAAATATACCATGCATGTTAATAATACAAATGACCCCAATATATTATTCAGCAAAGAAAAATAATAAAGCCCTGTGACATATATTTGATCTGTTCAAAACTATTATGCTATCTATGATAAATATTAAGTAGGCAATTAATTAACAATAATATTGTTTGTCTTTTTAGTTGGTGTTATCTACTAATGTACATTGGAGATAAGGTGGTCTTAAAGGCAAGATCTAAAATAGATATTAAAAGTTATTTCTATATGTGTAAGAATGTTTAGGAGGGAAACAAGCATTTATTAAGTGACTGCCACGTATCAGGTACTAAATTCAGTTACAAATATCTCATTAGATCTTCACATCCCTGAAAGGTAGATATTATTATCATCACCCCCTTTTTACAGTTGAAGAAACTGAGGCAAATGGAGGTTAAGTGATTTGCCCAGTATAACATAGTTGGTAAGTATCTAAGATCACACTTGACCTCAGGTCTTTCTGACTGGCCAGTCCTCTATCCATTGTTCCACCAACGTACTGAAGTTTTCCTGACTCCAAAACTGCCTTCTTTCCATTTTACATACTATGCTGCCTCTCATATTTTTGAAGCTGTCAAAAATAAAACACCATCTTAAATAAAGAGAATTGCAGCCCATAAACTTCGATGAGAAAGACATAACATTTTATTATGTTCCCATAAAATTAAAATGTTGCAAGCTATCAAATATTTGGAATCAAATAGGAGCATTTTTGGTTTTCAAGATAAAGTTTTATAACAGGATAATGGCAGAAATACCCATTCCATGGACTTTGCTGAGCCAACTTTACACTGCTAATATGAACTTCAGCACTGAAGCTTCTGATCAGAAAATTCACAGCAAAAGTAAGTTTCACAATGTATTTCACAATGTATTATTATAAGCAATATCTTATGTTTGTATGTTTTTTTTAAATGCTTAAACACTTTCACCTATATTTCTTTATTTGATCTTTACAACAATCCTGCAAGGTAGGCAGGATAGGCATCATTTGTTTTTGTTTTACAGACAAGAAAACTGAAAAAAGAATTTCTGCAGATAATGAAGGCAATGTTGCATAGGGTTTCTCAATTCATTTACCTGTTCAATTGCCTCAATTTTCCACTTCATTTTGTGAGAGTAGACCATTTTGTAAGAATTCACTGAGGAATAGGTAAAAGTTACAAGTCAGAGAACATGAAGAAAATTTCATGATTTTCATAATGTCCAAATTATTATTTATGTGATAAAATCATTTCCAGTCAATTAAATACCAGCCAACAATGAATGAGAAATATTAGATTAATCAGGAAGGTATGTAATAGCTTCCCAGTGTCAATGAGCATATTATAAATATGTGCCAGGCCAGAATATAAGCAGATGCAAGCAGAACATAAAACTGGAAAAGATATAATTACTGCCAAGTAGAAGAAACCAGCTTAGTTTTTTAAAATGATATCTTATTTTTCCTCAGTTACATGTAAAAAACAATTTTTAACATTTGCTGTTGTTTTTTAAGTTTTGGGTTCCAAACTGTGTCCTTCCCTGTTTCCTCTTCCCCTCCTTGAGATGGTAAGCAAGCTGATACAGGTTATACATGTGCAATCATGTATAACATTTCCATATCAGTCATTTTAAGGAAAGGAAAAAGAAGGAAGGAAGGAAGGAAGGAAGGAAGGAAGGAAGGAAGGAAGGAAGGAAGGAAGGAAGGAAGGAAGGAAGGAAGGAAGGAAGGAAGGAAGGAAGGAAGGAAGGAAGGAAGGAAGGAAGGAAGGAAGGAAGGAAGGAATGCTTAGGTCCACATTCAAACACCATCAGTTCTTTCTCTGGAGGCAGATAGCATTTTTCATCATGAGTCCTTTGAGATTTTCTTGGATCATTGTATTGCTGAGAATAAGTCATTCACAGTTGATAAAACCACATTTACCTATGAGGAGATAATAAATTCGAGAAATGTTTAAGTGTCTAGTATGTAGACAGAGGTCCTTCTCTAGGTTCTGAGAGATATATAAAGTCAAATAGGACACAGTCCATAACTTCAGGAAGCATACATTCTAATTACCAGATTAAAGTAAGATTTGCTTATTGCATTAAGACTCAAGTCCTCCTTCCCATGCATAAGTTAAATAGGTCCTAAATTCCCTAACAATAGAGCAGAAATGTGAAAGTCCAGAAGTTAGGCATGGAAAGAAATAAGTGTATAAAGTGTCTGTTCTTTTTTTTTTTTTGGTCAATCTTCTTGATTGACCATTTCTGCATTACTGAACCAGATGTAAACAACTTCTGAAGGTCCATTAAAATTTTGATGGACCTTCAGAAGTCATTTACAGGTGAATATATCTGTTTCCCCTCAGTGAGCATGGATAATTGAGAGATAAAGTCAAAGATTCTTAGTACTTAGGAAAGGTCAGCTAATGAAATGGAAAGATCACTAAGAGTCAGAAGATCTGGGTTGGAATTCTGGTCCCATCACCGACTAACCTTAGTCAAGTCACTTCAGTTCACAGTGAAAGTTTCCTAATATGCAAAATGAGTATAAAATTTCATGCATTACCTGAAGTAGTGATTCTCAACCATTTTTGTGTCATGGACCCCTTTGGCAGGCTGATGAAGCTACTGTGGTTTGTTACTGATGTTCATAGCTGAAGGAAATGCTAAATTTCATTTTCAGAAAATTGAAATGTACTTTTTGCCATCCAACGTCATAGTACCTTTGAAATCAAAGGGTCTATAGATCCCAAATGAAGAATCAATGATTTATACTGTCATTGGAGAATCGAAAGGAATGATGTAATGAAGTATTACATAAAATATGAGTATTTGTTTCAATGCCAGATAATAAATTCAGAAATGAAGGGAATCATAAATATTTTCTTGTCCAGTTTCCTCATTTCATAGATGAGGAAACTGATGCCCCAATGGTTCCCAAGTTCATAGAGCTAGAAAGCAGAGGATCAAAGATTAAACCCAAACCTTCTGATTTCAAGTCCACTGGATTTCCATTATACCATACATCCTCCATGAAATAAATCTAGCTCTCAGTAGTATGAGTATCTCTTCTAGGCCTCCTACAACCATGTTTTTAATCTTATTCAAAACTACTGGAGGACAAGGAGTTCTCATGCTTCTTTCTATTTATAAAAATATTTAATATTTTGTACAAATTTTGTACAAAGCAGATACTCAACATTTGCCCCCTGTCCATTGCAAACAAAGGGAAGCCCTCTCACTAGTCATGCCAATGAAATTGCAGCAGATTTTTGAAGTCCTTTTAAAAGTCCCTTATCTTTTTTATACATGTGTCCTGTTGTTTTAGCTGTTAGATATTTGCAAACACCCTGTCATGCCCTTCCTTTGGGGTAAAGGGAATGATAGAATGCTAAAAGATTATGAAGCCAGAGCAATAGTTAAATAAAATTACTTGTAAGCCAGAAATAGCTCCTGAGACCAATTCCCCAAATCACAGGCCAGGTCCTTCAGGGAAGGAATACCCCAAGTTCAAGATAGGGTCACATCATTGAAAGGCCATAGATCATGAGCACCCCCACCCACTTGTCTTCCTTTACTGGTAAGCCAGAGGACATAATTTCAAAGCATAGATACTTGATTAAATGGCATGATTAAGAAAGATAGCAGCAAAACAGCTCCCTCATAACTCTGGAAGCATACTGCCCCAGATATATATAATCTTAATGAGAAAACTGGTCATGTGTGGGACACACTCAGAAAGGGGTTCACACATAGGGAAAAACCTGGCACCAAGACACAAAATAGAGGTGAAACGAAAATGTGTGGCCAGGGCAAAATGCATGGAGGAGCAACTCATTCCTATGATGCTATATGGCTTCTTATGCCATATAGCAGTGGTTCTACTGCTCCAGGTGGACCCAATCCATGTCAATTTCAAAGTCTGTTGGACCACTCTTATAATTTCTACTTAAAGCTGCTCAGCTGAATGTGTAGGCTCTATTGGACACTGCTCCCCTGAAATCCCCGCCAGATCCTGTTTCTCCAAGTGCTATGCAGTAAGTCACTGCTCCTCTCAAGTCTTTTCCAGTGTTGGTGGTCTATAATCTATACTACTTTTAGCTTCTGGCTCAGCTGAACTCATTTACTAATTCTTCCTCTGGGAAGAACAGGTACCATCATAATTTTTCTCCACTTTGCTTAACTCCTATAAGATTTTTTCAGCTCTTCTAGGAAAGGCAAAAATCTATGCTCAGGAAATAGCAGAAAAAAACTTTTCATGGTGTTCTCTTGTCTCGTTCCATCAGTCTCAAATTGTGAGTTTTTAATTTCCTCAGAAGTAGGAGTACCAGGTATCAAACACATTAAATTAAAAGAAAAGTTTCATTGGGAAATAGCCCAAAGAGGGGCTACCGGGAGGTGCGGTTTTAGGCCTGAAACATCCCTAAATTAACCAGCAGTCAAGGGTGACTGAGAAATGCCCATACTGCTCTCATCAGTGTCTTGTTAGATAAGATAAATGTAAAGGAGTATACATATGTCTAAGACTAAGAAACATGATTGGTCAGTGAGTAGTAAAGGTCACGGCTGGTTCAGACGAATAAGTTCTATAGGGACTGGCTGCTGTAGCAGGAAGGGAGATAACGGTCATTGTTGGGTTGAGCTGTCCTTGGGCTGGGGAGAAACTCCTGGGAACAGTGTTTCAAGGATAGAAAGAAATGTGATTTTGAAAGGTAAATGGGATTTTAGAATTGAGGCCGAAGCATATGCACCCAAGCCACCCATCAGCACCACCATCATCCGTCACCCAAGCTCATAGCCACAGTTTCTTACTTGTATTCACCTTATATATACAATCTATTGTCAAATGTTTCTAGTTTCACATCTCTTCTCTATTATCTCTTCTATTCACTCATATACTCACTGTCCTTATTCAGGGCTTCATTACCTCATGCTTAGACTAGTGATTCCAGATTGGTCTCCCTCCCCTAAATTCCACCTCATTCCAAACCATCCTCCACTCAGCCACCAAAGTGATTTCCCCAAAGCATAAATCTGACCAAGTCACTCCTTTACTCAGCATATTCTCCCTCCCAAATGAAGCATAAAACTTTTTTAAGCATCTAAAACCTTTCACATCCTAATCTAATTCTACCTTTTCAAAGTTCTGAGATTTCCTTACATTTACCCTTGTAAAGTATATATCTAATTTTTTTGCTTGTTTTCTTTCTCATTAGAATACAAACCCTTTGAGAGAAGGGGCCTATGTTTTGCCTTTTCTTATATCCCCAGTGCTTAGCACAGTGCCTAGCATATATTAAATCCTTAATAAATGCTTGTTGAGAGAGAGGTCCTTGTCTCCTCCATCTGCTTAGCCTCTTTCACTGACCATTCATATTCAAATATATGCCTTTAAGTGACTTAAAGACCAACACACTCATACAGAATTATGCATATAAGTGGGGAGATTTTTTTTAAGGACTATATTTTTCTAGTACATCAGATATTATAGGACATTAACTTTGGGAGTTATTCACCAATTATAGTTAGTAAGTACTCATAAACTGGTACTTGATGACCCGTCTACTAAAAATCTCTTTTGCAATCAGAAAAACTGGTTTCAAATCCCAGCTCTATCACTTACTCCTCTTTGCAAATCACTTCAGTGTGTGAATTTCAGTTTCCTCATCTATAAAATAAAGATAATCTTCTGCAAGCTCCTCCAACTGAAGCTATAATACTAAGATTTTTTTTCCTCTCTCATTTTCATTTTCTCCTCAAAAAACACACACATAATTATTTTCCCATCCAGAAGTATCTTTATCCAGGTAATATCTACCCTATTACATGACTTGTTCTGACATAGTTGTAGGGTCTTTTTGGACGAGACCAATGATTTATTGATATAGCATATGCCTATTGAGGAAACTCTCTACCAGTGCAGCTCAGCACCTGCTCTGCAATCTGTAGTCAGAGAGTTGTCTAAGGGCCACTAAGAGGCTGAGTGAATATTCCAGGTTTACAAAGTCAATGTATGTCAAAAGCAGGACTTGAACCTGTCTTCCTCTCTCCAAGGTTGGCTCTGTATCCACGCATCTGCATCTGTATCCACTATGCTATACAAACACATGAGTAAACTTCTATAACCACTATACCATAGAAACACATGAGAAAACATCCCAATACTTCCTTAGCTCTTGCTAAGTTCTTGCAGACATAAGTTGTAGATAATTTAAAATGTAATTTAAGACTTTTTCCAATATAGTATTCTAACAAAAAAAAAATAATCACAGTATGGTGTCTATTAAGTTGCCACTGACAGCTTCAGAAAAGGAATTTTCTGCCTTAGATCAAAGCCAAAAATGTTGTAGGAAAAAGGTAAAATCACTTTCATTCAAATGACCCAATGAGATTAGTCAGACAATACTAGATTTGTGAAGTGACTTTGTTACCACAAATAATTTAGGACTGTCCTTAGACAAAGAAATATTGAGTACATATGTTGTTGGCTAGACATGTGATTGGTTCTTTAATGGCTCCTGTGTACAATTGGGGGATTTTTGCCTTCTAATGGGCTAGGTTATGTTGCGTGGATATCTGCCAGTCATGAACTACTTTAGCCACCCCAATTACTTGATTCAAAAAGATGCCAATGAAGAATTAGAGTTTCATTACTTGAATACTAGTCTTCCTTCTCTTCTTGTTCCAAGGTCTACCAGGGTGCCATGCAGACCTTGAATCGAAGGCACTGTGTAGCCAAGTTATTTCAGCATGTTCTGATCTGTTGGATGGCTCCTCACTCATGTGCACTGGAGCAGTTTGTTTTGGTTAAAGTACTTTTGGCTGTTCCTGAATTGTGAGCAAACAAGAATACCAGACTAAGACTGACAGCTTCTAAGGAGGCAAAGAAAGTACTTAAGGATCATTTGGGGGAAATACAAATCTGTGGCAAGTTGTTGACTACAAAGACCATCTTCATGTTGATTATTTGTCGTTTTTTGTTCTAACAACAGTGTCAAGGCGAGAGCACTTCAATTGTAAACTCTCTCAAGATAACAAAATAATAGAGATTAATGCTAGTGCTTAACAAATCTTTTCATAATTATGTTTCTCTGTAATTATTTATATATATGCTGTCCTCACTGGATTCATTCCCTTTATTCTTAACTTGGTATTCTGCATGGTTAACAAAATAAGAAAGAAAGCACTGCTTGATCATTGTTTGATATATCTGTGGTAGGTACCAAGTCTGAAGAGGAATAAATGGACACACACACACACACACACACACACGTATGTATACACATATTGCCTACTCCAGGAAAAACAAAGATATTTTTAGAAGATGTTGCTGATAGAAAAATGACATAATTTGCATTATAATGATCAGCGTTCAAATATATACTATTTCAAATGTTATTGATATTCTAGTGGGTATATATATATATATATATATATATATATATATATATATATATATACGTGTGTGTGTGTGTGTGCATGTTTCCAACATAATCTCCATGTTTTCATCATTTTCTATAGAGTTCCCTTTAGTATATGTAATATTTCTAGGTTATATTAATTAAAGAATTTTAGATCTGAAATAGATTGTGTAGGTCATCCAATCTGATTCAGTAGGTAAGGAAATTTGGGGCTCAAATCATAGAACAAACACAGAATTTCAGACTTGGAAGTATCCTTGGAGGTCATTTAGTAAAATCAATATATCTAGAGGCTCCTATTATTTCCCGTTACTTGGGCAGCAACTAGTTGGTGTACACTGAACATGGAGTCAAGAAGTCCTGAGTTCAAGTTCTGCCTCAGATACTCATTAGTTTCTATAACCCTGGACAAGTCACTTAACATCTCTCAGCCTCAGTTTCCTCATTTCTAAAATTGTTGCTGTTTGTCTTTTATTCTCAAAGATGACCAATGTCATCACAAATGTGATGTCATAACTTGCATGTGAATTGGATATTAGTGTAGCAGATCTGTGTAAAGTCACCAGCCTCACTTTTCTCCTCCAGAGTTATTGAATGTTTTATATATGGTAACACAAAAGTCAAGACACTGATAAGGGCCCAGCATGCAGTGGGTGGCCATGGCTTTTCTAAGTTAAAGTCTTTCCCAGGCCTTGATTTGTCTAAGACCACATCCATTCAATGACTGAGGTCTGGGCAACAGTTGAGATAAAAGATGGTTTCATTTATGACCACGAAGACAGTATTTAGACTTTCTGGCCAGAACAGAAAACCATTACTATTTATACTGGAGATGATAAGAGCACCTGACTCACAGATTGTTTCAAAAATCAAGTAAGGTAACATATATAAACCATTTTACCTTAAAACTCTATGAAAATTCTGGTTATTATCATCATTGCTATTGGTTTTGTCATCCTCAAAACCTATCCCTAGTTGCTGCAAAGGTTCCAATTGAAGAACTGTAGTTATGGAGAAAATCAGTCTCCAAAGGGGCATCAACTGATTTTTAAAACACCTCTAATCATTAGAAATTTTCCTTAGCTTAAACTGAAATCTACCTCTCAGGAACTTCTACCTCTGGGGCAAGAAATGCAACTCTAATCCTTCTTCCAAAAGTCAGCCTTTCAAATTCTTGAAGAAACTTATTATTTTTAATCCCCCCTCCTTGAATCTCTTTTAATGGGTTGCTGTTACCTAGATAAAAGTTTCATGTGGAAAATCCCAGGGCAGTTGTGTTTGATCCCATAATAGTTAACATTTTAATAAACTTGGATAAAGACATAGGGAGTATGCTTACCAAAGTTTCAAGTTTTCAGAAAGTTTCAGAAACCAATCAATCAACATATCTTTCTTAAGGGTTTACTACATGCCAGTTATTGTGTTACAAGAGGTGGATTCAAAGGCAAAAGAGTATTTGCTTTCAACAAGCTTATATCATAATAGAAAAGATAACAAAAAGCTAACAGAGATAGCTAACAAACTGAATGATAGAATCAAAATCCAAGAATATCTCAAGTGGTTATCATAATGAGCCACATCTAATAAGATGAAATGCAATAGGGATAAATGTAAATTCTCACAATGGGGTTCAAAACATCAGTTTCACAAGGATAAGGCATACACCCGTCTGAAAAAATAGCTGGAGATTCAACTGAATTACAAATTCTCTACAAGTCAACTGTAAGATACAGCTAACCAAAAAGTTAATGTAATTGTAGAATACACTAAAAGAAGCACAGTCTAGGAGTAGGTAGATAATAGCTAAGCTGTTCCTCCTCTGTAAAATGGGGATAATAATGTTACCTATATCCCAGGATTGTTGTGAAGATAAAATTGGATAATATTTGTAAAAAATATTTTGAAAATATTATAAAAAGTACTATAAAATGCAAGCTGTTGTGGTTAATTGCTATCTACTGTGATCAGATCAGATCTTAAGTAATGTATTTACTTCTGGACACAGAGTTTTAAGAAGACCTTGACAAGATGAGGTTCAACCAGAAGAAGGCAAACAATATGGCAAATCATCTTAAAGTCACATCATCTTATGATAGGTTAAAAAAATGTTTATCCTGGAGAAGAAAAAGCTTGGCAGGTTTGATGGGATGTTATGGTTTTCTTCAAACATTTAAAAAGCTGGCACACAGAAAGGGGATTAAACGTCTTCTGTCTGATCCTGGAAAGCTGAATCAGGAACAAAGGGAAAAGTGTATTAAGGCAACTTTGGACTTGATAGAAGGGGAGAAGAAAAGAACTTTCTAGTAGTTTGAGCTGCCCTAAATTAGAATGGGCTGCCTTTAGGAAGCAATTGGTAATCCTTGCTAGATCCTGTCTTCAAGTTGAGGTTGATGACCTCTTGACAGATAAGTTATAGAAGATGTTCTTGCTTATGAATGGGTTGAATAAGATTACCTCCAACTCTGAGAATCTTTGATTCTGTCCCAAGCTAAGCATATCTACTTCCTTTACCCAATCTTGTTTGTTCTCATTGTCTTAATTGCTTTCTTCTGAGCATGCTTCCAATTGGTCAATGTCACACTCAAATATGGAGTTGAACATACTCTTCTAGAGCAGTATATAATACTTAAGTCAGAGTATAGCAGAATTGCCATCTCCTTTGGTCTGCATAACATAGCTGTGAATTCAGCAAGAAGTAATGAACTTGATCAAGTGCATTCATCTAATTAGTGACAGGGCCAGAAATAGATCAAGTCTCTTGAATACTAGTCCAATACTCCTGCCATTAAGTTTTACCAAAGTCAGGATTGCTGGAAAAATTTTTAAAAAAAACACTTCTGTGGATTAGAGGTATCTATAGTTCCAGGAGTAATTGACTGGAACAAGGCAGTAAATATTGTTTTGTTTTTGATTTTGCTTTGAGGAAAATGCAAGATACCTGGACATACTATCAGGAGGCAACATTATTATCCACACTAATCTCGAAGGAAATGGAGGTTGATATGAACAGACAAAGATGAAAATGAGGTTTAAGCAAGATCATCGTGTGAAATATGATTATGTTTCATTTAGTTTAATTTACAATAAGCCATCTTATCTTACACCTATAGACATAGCCTCAGACACAATTATAGAGGGAACGTTTCCTGAATGATAATTTGTTGCTTGGTCAACTGTTAAGCCGCCAAAAAGCATGGTATAAAGGAGATATCACTAAACATGCGATGAGAATCACAGATTTTAGAGTTGGAAAGAACTTTATAGACCATTATATCAGCAAGGACCCTGACATACACAGGAGGGCCTACTATATAGATTCTTAGATCTGCATTTCCAAAAGGGAAGCAACTTTTGAGGGGTCAACAATCACTTTAATCAAGCACATGCATCATTCACTTAGTTCAGGGAGAAAAGTCAGAACCCTGAACTTCAGAGAAAATACAAACAGAGAAACAAAGATCAACCAACAGACAGGGCTTCCAACTGTCTGACCATAAGGAATACATACATCACAGATCAACAGGCAGATCCAACTGTCTGACCATTACATACATAGTTACCAGAGAGAGAAACACCAAGATCTGGGTTTTCAAATCTGGGGAGGAGGGGGCTCCTTCGCAGCTGCCTAGAGTTTCATCTGGCCAAACAAACACTTCCAGTGAGTAAGCTCCAAAGTAAAACTTCGCCTCAGAATATGGATACACTTTTCAGAACCAGAACCCTTGAGAGCCAGTGCCTCATCAGAAATTCTGAAAAGGTACGGGCTTCCCCTAATCAAGCTTTCCTTAATGGGCAGGCCCATGAATGGGTAGGGAAGATATTTAACTCTCATTAGCATTGCAACCATTAAGTTCAATTACAGATAAAGAAACTGAGGCCTAGAGAAGTTAAGTGATTTGCCCAGAGTCACATAACTAGTAAGTATCTGAAGCAGGACTTGAACCTAGGCCTTCCTGATTTCACTTCCAATGACTAATCCATTATTTTATTCTGCTTAAGCTCTACCTCTAACTCCAAGTGACTTTAGGCAATGCACATCACCCCTCTTAGCCTACTTTCACACTTATAAGAGAGGAGATTGGACTAGATGTTCCCAAAGGTCCCTATCAGTTTTATGATTCTATTTTATGATGCTACACACACCGTACAGAATAAATATTCTCAGAGCTCAACAGTCCTTAGTCACAAAGATAAAATATGACTGGCAATTACAGCATATTCCTTGAGAGAAAAATGAGAAGTACATCTTCCATCAGTGATTAAAGGAAATTAAAAATAATTAAATTTCTATCATGTTCATTGTTGAGTAGCATCTTTCATAATTCAGCAATTTCTGAAGTTGTAATTCCCATAAACTACCTAGAAACAGGGATATATTTGAAATAAGTTTTTAAATCATGTAGAATGTTCTTACAAATACAAAAAAAAAGAAGTCTTTACATATTACTCTCTAGAGAAAAGTCTTCATCTTTTGGGATGAAATACAGGATTATAGGGTCAACAGATTTAAAATGAAAACAAAGTGGAAAAACCAACAGACTACACTGAAGACTGACATACAAGTTTACCCAGACCTTCCTGACCCCTCCCCCACCACACACACACACATGCACACACACACACACACAAACTGTGTTTTTTTGTTTTTTCCTTAAAAACATCTTGAGCTCTTGACTTATTCTGATACTTGAATTTGAATAGCTTTCTAAAACCTTTGAACACTGAATATTTCCCATCCTGGTGGTTTTATTTTCATTTCTAGTATGCTGAATTTAGCACAGTTAAATCTATTTTTAATTGGTTCCTACTTGCTTAATTTGAAGAAAATCTTTTAAGAAGACATATTCGTATTGCAGAATGACTATTTAAATGAGTGTCATCCAGAAAGTACAGAGTTGGGACAAAACCAGGAGGAAACCTTTACTATTTTATAATGGTTCTATTTATGACTCCATCCTACATGTTTGTGGGGAGGGGGTGTGCATGTTCACAAATGCACACATGTGCTGGGTGATTCAGTGGAGTGCTGGGGCTTGGAGTCAGAAAAACTCATCCTCCTAAGTTCATTCTGGCCTCAGATACTAGGCTGCATGACCTTGAGCAAGTCACTTAACCTTATTTGCCTCAGCTTTCTCATCTCTAAAATGAGCTGAAGAAGGAAATAGCAAAACAGTCTCATAGTTTTGCCAAGAAAACCCCAAACTAAGTCAGACATGACTAAAACTACTGGACAGCAACAAAGTATGTATGTGTATCACTTTATACAGCACTGAATGCAACTTTTCTGTTCTACGTCCCTCCTATTCAACTAATCCACTTACCTATCTTCAAGTTACTCTTATAGTCCTTGAAAGAACATTTTGTTAAACTTGAAACCAGCTGAATTTAAACACAACAAATATGAAAAAGATTTTCTCAAATTGAGGTCCCCAAGTATGACAGATATCAATATGCTAGGAATTTTATAAAAGATAAATAAGACCCTTCCCTAGGTCATTTTATCTCAGAGAATTTGAGTACAACAGCAAATATCCCATAGTCTGTTTGTCTTCCTGGAACTAATTCAGTTATAGAAATGGTTCCATAACTAAACCTAAATACTTGTAACATTCATGATGTATTAAATGCATTCCTACCTCTAATGTGTTTTAATTACTAAAATTATTTGCTTGATGCACATAAAACATGACCAGAGCAGAAAGGGAATTCATAAATAATTAGTTTCCAATATAAGTATCTAAAATCAGTCCTTCTTTCTGTTCTGATGTCATGGGCATGTAGTATTGTGAGGGAAGGCATCTGTAATGCCGGTATCTAGGAACCTTAAGTCTTTGCCATCTTCTCCACTGCCACAAACTTAGAACTTTTTAAGACCATCATCCTTCATATAGTTAACCTCTCTTGTTGTGTTCTCTGCTATTGGTGGGAGCTCCTTGAGTGGGAGCTCACTCTTTGTGTCTGGATCCCTATAGTTTAGCATTATGCTTAGCACATAGTATGTGTTCGATAAACTCTTAACCATTCATCCAGGAAAAGTGAAAAATAGATATCCCTGCTAACTTTTTGTGTTGTGGGCCTCTTTGGCAGTCTGGTGATGCCTATGCATGTCTTCTCTGAATATAGTTATTAAGAGCATAAAATAAAATAAATAGTATTATAGCAGAAATTATATTAAAATATAGTTTTCAAAATACCTTTTTAAAAATTGACAAACCCCAAATTAAGTACTCTGAAGAGAGAAAAATGTAGTGACTCATAATGTTCCTTCTCATCTTTGTCCTACCCATAAAATACAATTTTACTTACATGTATGTATGCACATATACATATTCTACACACATGGTCTATCAATAAGTGAAAAAGTATTTGTTTGGGTTGAATACTTGGCTAAACTGGGAATATACTGGAGACACACCCCATGTTCCTGAATCTCCCAAAATCTTGATTGACATGAGCCAGGTCAGATCCTAGGAACTTGACCCAAAGAAAGTTCGTTTCCTTCTGCTGTCATTTTCTTTCTTTCAAACATTTGACCTTTTATTATCAGTTCAATTTTACACTGTCCTCTACCCTTAAAACCCTTGTGTTTTTGTCTTATCACTGTGCATCCCATTCCATATCTAGATAAATAAGTATTCCCATCCCCTTCTACACTCCTGCGGACATACTGCTGACCTTAACTGGAGGAAATCATGCAACCATGGCAACTGGGTGCACCACACAATGGTGCTATTCAATCTCAAGTGGACAACAAGGCTGTACACCAATATTTTTACTCTTCTGCCCTCCCCACAGCTGATCTTCTAAACCGTGTCTTCTTATGCAACTAACAAAACTACCTCTCCCCTCCCTTTCAACAGAGTATCCCATTTAATATGTCATTGAAAAAAAATGAAACCAGTTGAGGGGAGATACCTCTCATGCACAATTCTACAATTTAAATGACATCAAGATCAACTCCTATTCTTTCCTCTTCACTGTCAGTGAAGGATATGGGTAGCCCTTCTCTGGGCCAACACTAATTCCTTTACTTGCACCCTCGATTCCATCTGCCTTTCCAGCGGACTGTCCTTTTATCATCTCCTCTGTCTCTAATTTAAAACCTCATTAGCTACTGATTCCTTCATGCCTGTGATAAACATACCCAGATCTCCCCTATTCTTCAAAAATACTTTATTTGACCATCTTTTCCTGTCAGTCATCTTGTTTTCACAGATAAACTCCTAGAAAAATATGTCTACACTCTTTGTCTCCACTTTTCCACACCCCACCTATTTTACAACCCTTGGAAATCTAGTTTTGGTGCTTCTCATCAATGTACCTTTCTCAAGGCTATCAAAAATCTCTTTATAACTATATGGCCTTTTCTTAGCCCTCATTGTTTTGATATTTCTCGATGTTCAACATTTCTAATCCTTCCTTTCTTCTGGATATTCTCTTCTCCATGAAATTTCATGAGCCTTCAGTGCCATCATTGTGCTCCTTAGCCCATTCCCTTCCATCTCCTTTGCAAGATCATCATCCATGTGCTGGTTCCTAAGAGTATCCTATGACTCTATCCTAGTCCCTTACCTTCTCTTTAGTGATCACATCAGTTCCCAGGGATTCAATTATTATATCCATGCAGATGACTTCCAAGTCTCTGGTGTCATTCCTAATTTCTCTCCCAAACCCCACTCTTTAATCTCCAACTGCCTTTTGGATATTTCTACCTGTCCTATAGGCATCTCGAATTCAACAAATCTAAAACCGAAGAGTTCTTTTTTTTCCCTCTAAGCCTAGCTCTCCTCCTAAATTTTCTATTTCTGATTAAGTCCCTATCAATTTTCATATAACCCTAGTTCACAACTAAGAAGTCATCCTCAATTCCTCCTTCCTTTATATTTCCTGTATGTAATTCCAAACCTTGTCAGTTTCACTTCCTCTACACCTTTCAACCCATTCCCTTCATACTACTCATACTATAAGCACTTTGGACAAGCCCTTGTCACCTCTTACCTGGACTATATTGATCTTCTTCAATCCACTGTTTTCCTTATCCAAGCCAAAAGCACTGGCCTGAGCATGCCATTCCCCTTGTCAAGCAGCTTCATTGGTTCACCATTTCCCATAAAAACTGCTCTTCAGGGCATTAACCATAACAACTGGACCTGAAGCTATCTCTTTGGTTTGATTATGCATTTCTCCCCTTCATATACTAAACTTCAGCCAAACTGACTTACTCAATTTCTCCATACATGATGTTACTTCTCCTGCCTCCATATTTCTTCCCATACTGTCCCTCCTGCCTGAAATATTCTCCATTGTCCTCTCCAGCTTCCAGGCTCAACCCAAGACAACTTCCTTCAAGAAGCCTATCCTAATTCTCCCAATGGTCAATGATCCCCTGAATCACTGTGTGTGTATATGTGTGTGTTTAAGTATTTTGCATGTTACTTATAGGTAGTTGATTGTAAATATAATGTGTGACTCCCCTCCTTTCCCTCCATCCAGAAGAATGTAAGCTCTTTGAGGATAAGGAATGTCATAGATTTGTTTTGTTTTGCTTTGTTTTTTAATTTGGATCTTCAGCGTCTAGCAAAGTGCCTGGCACATAGCAATTGATTAATAATTGCTTTTTGATTGATTCATTCTTGATTCCCCACATTTTGAAGTCTCCAAATAAATCTGAGGTTTCCCTAAATGTGAATAATAATAGCATTTCCCATTCCCACAATGGTGCTCAATATGCAGTATCATATCAGCTTTAAGATACTCTCTATTTCAGCCAAAAAGATAATGTGAAATACTCAAATAATTACTGAAAAAAAGGGATATATAAAGAGCTCGAAGACCTCATTTGGCTCCAAAGTAAAGCATTTTGTGGACCTTTAAACAAATATCTCCTTCATTTTGAGTCTGAATAATCTGAGCTATTCACTGACATTATATTTTAAGTAAAAGCTGCCTAGGAACTAAGGGGATGTATCATCCCCTTATTTCTGCAAGGAGCACACTGCATTAGGAAATCTTCTTCCCTTGAAGCCTAGTACCCAAACATTTGAACTCAGGAATATTTGGATTTGGAAACCTCCCAATATGAGATTACCCACAAAGTAACCTTCAAGGCTGAGAAAGTTCACTCTCAGAGTGCCTCTTTTTAGACCCCATAAAAGCACAAGTTCACCACTATAATATGACCCTACCGGAATGCCATCAATTCTTCAAGCACTGATGCATCTTAGACATGGGAACTTATTCTCCAGAACTCTGGTATGTTGTGCACTCAAAAAAGGAAATAAAGAAACAAGGTGCCCTGAAGCTGAGGTCTAGGGTAGCAAAACAAGAGCATAGAGTTTGCTATCTACTTCCACAAGTAGCTATTACTAGGCCTGGTGTGGGAAAGAAAGGAAGAATAAAACTCCATTTTCCTCCAACCTCTTATTGTATTCTGTACATAGAGTCAAAGGGAGAAAAAAGTCAAACTGATATTTCAGCTCACAGTTGACTGTCTTCTTGAAGGCAGTTCTAGTCACTGAGAATCAAATAGAGATTTCCCTTTGTTCACTTAGGGAGGTAACAGTTGAACATGCCATCTCCATGGATAATGTCTCTCAGATAAAGTTCTATACCTTGTAATCTCATCAGGTCATTTAAAGACATTAGGTGCTCCTGGACAAAGAAGACCATAAATGGTTTTTTTGTGTGTGCCTTGAAATAAGGGAGCAACACTGGAACATTTGCTGCAATACTTCAGGTATCCATAATTTCCTTAATATAAGTTTTCCTTTCCTTTTTTATGAATTTTTGTACCCCCAAAATATCATTGCTTATCAGTTAAACGTCTAATGACTGGCTTTTCTAGTCAGGCTTCTTTCCACACATCAGGCAACAGATAACCATTGTATTCTTTCTCAAAGACTTTCTAGCTGGATAGAGCTTGCCAGAGCATTTGCACTCCTTTTCAAGTCTTTTGGATCCCTCGGTTGTCTTCATGTTAGAGTAAGGCATTGAAGTATGGTTTAATGGAGAACAAATATCCTTGACCCTGAAAAATTCCCTCTATTCTTATTTCTACTGGTAAATGAGAATATATTACAACAAATAAAAAGATGATTATACTTCTCCCTGTTCCATGAATGTGGATTAAAGTTCTTGAAGCTCCAGATTTATTTCCCAAAAAATAACTAGAAAGATATACAGACAGCAATGAATCAGCAGTAGAAATTGATAGTTATAATAATATGATAGAAAGAACAGGACTATAGTTTGCTTTAATAGTTGGAAACTAGGTTTGCAAGGTAGAATTGAAAGAACAGATAAAGAATGAGTTTGTTGATGTGATTTCAGCAAATCTACATCACAGAATATCACTGATTGCAGAGGAAAACATTACCATCATATTGTCTTAAATTCATCTGGGCTCTTTCTTTGGATTTTTTTTTAAAGAGATCTGTGATTTTGTTGGTGTTAGGAAGTTCCCTCTACTAATGCAAATGGACAATGGCTGGAACCAATTTTGTCCTGATTTCAAGACCAAATCTCTGTTCCTTCCAATGTATTGCCTCTCTAACACATAGTAGGTAGTCAATATGTATATGTAGAATTAGATTAATTTGCTAAGGGAAACAGTACCTAAATCATAAGGGTAAGTAAATTTTTTTCTTCTTTTGCTATTCAAGTCTTTAAGTGGTTTTTGGGGCCTTGAATCATCCAATTTGTCTCAATAAAAACCATAGGAATTTTATTCTGGTAATCATAAGAATCCAATGGATTCTTACAATCCATTTTACTATTATACTTGGAGTTCTTAAACATGGACTAAATTTACAGTGATAAACTGAAGTCTCTGAATAATGAAAATATCAGATATGTAGCCTGAGCTCAATCTGAATTAGTTCATCACAGATTCAATCCTTAATTTAAAAACTCTCCTTACTACCAGGAGAGAGATCAACTGAGGCCACAAGTCACAAGACTTCTGGGGGAAAAGCACATGTTGCCTCCTTAATGGTTAGAGCACTGCAAAAGAGAAATAGAGACATACTTATGTCAGGAATCCTTTCCAGGACCTTAAGATAAATCAGTCATGAAGTTAGTTTTCTGAACCCTTGAATTTGTCTCTTGATGTCCTGCCTAGTAATAATCAAATTCTCTAAGGGCATCAAAGTTGCACCCACCAGTAACCAGTAATTGTTACTCCTATTCTTTAGATGCCCCAATCAATGAACAATACTTTTCTCACTATTGCAATGACAGTGTCATCTCAGCCCCCATCCCCACAAAACTTCTCTAATTACAAGCCCATCATTTCATCCCTGGATTGACCCCTAAATTATCCTACTTGAAAGTACCTAATTTATTTAATTAAAAAGATAACAATTAACTCCCCATTTCACTTTGGACAAGATAAGAATAGTATGAGGGGTATGTTAAAAGGGCTGATGTGCATGAATGCTTCTAGTAACAAGCTCCCTGAAATACATATAGAAAAGAAACTGCTGGGGGGTTTTTGGTTTGTTCGTTTTATTTTTTTAATCATCATTTCCTAAAGGTTGACTAGAATAAAAATTGTTTTCAACGTGTTCTCCTACTAAGAAATCTTTTTATTGTTTTCAATATGTTTTCAATTTTATTCTTTTTCGAAGTGGTGTTAATATTGGATCTGACAATATGAAGAACTCTCTCATCAAACACTGAGAAAGATATGGAGGAACCATTATTTTGAGAGAAACAAGTTATATTCTTCTTAGAATGTTATATAGTTTACAAGTTTCTGTCTAGACATCATTGTTTTTATTTGAAGAAAGCCTTTCATATTTGTGACTATAACATCTACTGAATAAAGTAAATAAAACTAGGAGACAACTGAAACGACATCATCAGAAAATGAAGTGGTCAATTTCCAAACCTGCCTAAAGCATACCTTAAGTCATTCAGCAAGCATTTTATCAAGTGCATGCCATATATCAAAAATTGTTCTAGATACTGGGGATATAATGACAAAGCTAAAGAAATTAAAAAACAAAACAATGTCTGTCCTCATGGAGCTTTCAGTTTATTGGCAGAGAAACAACATAGACACAAGAAGGGCCAGAAGAAAAAGTACTTATTAAGTACCTACTATATTTCAGGCACTTCAGTAAGCACTTTACAAATATTATCTCATTTGTTCCTCACAACAAATTTTAGAAGTACATACTGTTAATATTTTAATTTTTCAGTTGAGGAAACTGAGGCAAACTGAATTTAAGTAACTTGATCAGTGTCATACAGCTATTAAGCAGATGAACTTGGGTTTTCCTGACTCCTGGTTCATCATTCTATCCACTCTGCCACCTAGCTGCCTCTAGAAAATAAGTAACTGCAAAATATAAAGAAAGTAATTTTGTTGTAGAGAGCTTACACATGAATGGATCAATACAGGCCTCTTGTAGGAGATAACACTGGATTTGGGCTTTAAAGAAAGTTAGTCACTTAACCCTGCTTGCTTCAGTTCCTCATCTCTAAAATGAGAAGAAAATTGTAAACCACTCCAGCATCTTTGCCAAGGAAATCCCAAATGGGGTAATATAGAGTTAGGCAAAACTGAACAGCCACAACATATTCTATGAAAGGGAGCAAAATATTTTAGTCATGGGAGGCATCCTGGGCAAAAAAAAATGTATGTAAGAGATGTTTTTTCATGTATGGGGAACAGCATGAAACTAGTTTGACTGATATGTAACATGAATGAGGAAAGAAAGGGAGGTAGGCTGGTGTCAGATTGTGAAGGACTTTACATGGAAGAATGGTTTACATTTTATCCCAGAGATAAGCGAGAGACCCTGAAACCACTTGCGTAAGGGAGTGACAGTTTGGTTACTATGTAGAGGAGGTTTTTGTAATTTCCCCAGTGAGTGGTGATAAGAACTTGAACTAAGGTGGCTATCCTTTCAGTAGCTCAAAGTGGACAATGTAAGTGACAAGAAGATAGAATGAATAACACTGGCAAATGACTGGATATGGGGAGTTGTAGATAGGGAAGAATCAAGGATGACTGAATTTACAAACTTGATTTACTTGAGGGATGGACATGCATCAATACATATGGAGAAGCTAGGGAGAAGAGAGAGTTTGTGGGACATTGGTTTCAGATTCCTACAGAACATACAGCCCAATTGTTGATATGGGACTGGAGCTCAGAGGAGACACTAGTTCTGGATTTATATATCTATGAATCATCTTGCATGGAGGTAACAGTTGAACCCATAGGAGCTTTTGAGATTACCAAGAAAAAGAATGTAGAGAGGGAAGAGTACCCAAGACAGAATCCTAGTATACCTACACAAGTAAAGTTTAGTATATGACAACTCTATATGAGAGAAACAGAGACACAGAGAGACAGAAACAGAGACACAGAGAGCCAAAACAACTCAAGAAGAGTCAGAAAAGAACAGTTTCACAAACACATACATACTCATTCACATACACCAAAAAAAAAACACAAGGAGAAAGTATCTTGGAAGAGGGAGTGGTCAGCAGTATCATATAATTCATACCTTCTAATCATTTATATCTCTCAAAATTTGTTCAACCAACCCAGATACAGCAGGGTATCCAAGTAGTCTGGGGCTGGCTGTGCTTCTGAGCTCAGAAGACTCTAAGTTTAATTCTGGCTCCACCACTTACTGGAAGACCTTGGCAAAGGCATTTAATTTATTTAGACCTCAGTCCTTTCAACTGTAAAAGAAAGATGATAATAACATGCATGTATGTTCTTATCTTTGTTCACAAGTTTTAGTAAGACTGAAATAAGATACCAAATGTGAAAGCATCTGGAGAACCACGATGTTCTGTACTGATGTCGTCTAAAACTATTTGGGTATCCCAAACTAGATATCCAAAACAAATTGAGAGGAAGTGAAGAGAAGACTTTCTAAAGTCATATCTGACTTTTTCACCAGGTATAATTAACTTACTCTGTGAGAGCAGGCAATCTCATTGGGGAACGTGTCCTCCTAAAGCCAGATGAAATACAAAATCTTAAGAAACTAAGTGAAGTCTTCTAAGCTAAGTGTAGAGCAAGCACTTGAGTTAAATAACAATGCTATGGAGATGAGGGTTGTTCAGCTGAGATCTGCAATCATAACACCTCAAATTTATACAAGTGCTTATCAGGGACCTTTACTGGACTAGGTGATCTCTGAAGTCCCTTTCAACACTGAGCTACTGTGAGCCCATGTGAGCTTATGTCCTCTGGCTATTTGCCATTGGGGGTGTTACTCCTCTGAAATTCAATTCTACTTTAATAAAGTAAGATGGAACAAATACTGATGCAGCTTAAGCAGAAGAATTATTTTGCTATCAGTTATCTGGATTATAGATAGAGGCAACTTTTTTTGGCACAACTTATCTACATCATTTCCTTGATGTTTCACTGGACTTTGCCTGTATGGACCCAGTTGATCTTTAATATGGCCTGTCAACTGGACCAAACTGGCAACTAACCTGTGGGTGGTTGGAGCTAAACAGAGCAAACTAGAGATAGGAAAGTCAGAAATCAAAACAGAAGTTTAATTTCAAAATAAAGGAAAAAGGCTTGTAAGTAAGGACACATGTAACCAAGAACCCACCCCTAGTGGGGGGAACCCAGGCAATGTGGGGAGCTCTTAATACTTATACCATTGGCTACACAGTGAGCTGTATCTCTTACAATATGGGACAACAGCAACAGTTTGACAAGTTTGATTCATAGCGGGGTTTCATGACCAATACATGGGTACTTGTCCAGTGCTTGTTCTGGTTCAGAGGACATCTGGTGCTGGTCAAAGCAACACAACAATAATGTGATTTTGTCAGAGGGTGAGTGTAAAGGATTGTTGTTATGCCAAGCTCAGAGTACAGCTTGCTTGCTGGGCCTTAGCTCTGGAAAACATGGTGTCTCCTAATATGTTGACAAATCTGAGATCCAGTACATGGAATTTTTACACTTTATTCTCATGTTCTCCTTTGCTCTTTCCTTTTCTCCAATGCACGAGCACAATATCTTACATTTTTAAATTTTGTGGTATCTTATTTTTATATTACCTTCATTTCCCTATATATCTTTCCTCATACAGAGAACAACACCTGATAACAGAAGAAAAAAAAGAAGGAAAAAAACCCACAGTTCAGCAAAACTAACCAATTTCAACCAAGGATGATATTATATGAGGAGCTCTGCACTCAACGTCCCTCACCGCTGGAAGAAAAAAAAAGGAAGGGATGTGTCTTTTGGTATCTTTTGTTTGGGGCCAAATTTGTTCAATATGATTTCCTATTATTAACTTCTGATTTTCTTTTCTTCTTATTATTTACATTGTTATCCTCACTGTGAATAGTTTTACTGGTTCTGCTTCCTTCACTTTGAATCATTTCACATAAAATTCCCTGTTCTCTGTATTAATCACTTGTTAGAGAATGGTAGCTTTCTACTACTTTTATTTGCCACAAGGTATTTAGTCATTCAACAGTTAGGTGGCTTACTGGATAGAGCACTGGGCTTAGAATCTGAAAGACTTATACTCATGCTTTCAAATCTGGCCTCAAACTCTAGCTGTGTTGACCCTGGGGCAATCATTTAACCTTATTTGCCCTAGTTCTTCGTCTGTAAAGTGATCTGAAGAAGGAATATTTCAGTATCTTTGCCAAGAAAATTCCAAAGTGGGGTCAAAGAGAGTTGGACAAAACTGAAAAGACTGATTAAAAACAAATTTAATTATTCTGTAACTGGTGTGTATCTACTTTGTTTCTAGCTCTTTGCAACTATAAAAAAGTGCTTTTATAAATATGTTGATATACATGGGACTCTTTTTTTTTATCTTTGACCTTCCTAAGGTATTTATATTCCTAATGGTTGGATCATTGGATTAAAGAGTATATATATTTTAGTCCTTATTACTTTAAGCATGCTCCCAAATTGCTTTCTAAAATGTTTGCATCAATTCAAAATTCAGCCTATTTTATAATATTGTCAGGCACATAATTTTAAGCCATAATTTTAAAACATATATTTAAAACATAATATTAAAACATAAACCTCTGTCTGATTACTATTTAAATCAATTGGTACTAAAATGCATGACTTTTAAATAGATTCTTGGAATATGGCAAAATTATTTTTTCAACTATCTTGAGAAAACTGTTGCATGCAGACAGTATACAGCATCATTTGTGAAAATTGTCAGTGATAGTGGTAGAGATTAAACATATCTATGGTTTTAATCTATTCTCATGAGATAGGAGCCTGACTGTCTAGAACTCTTCAACATCTTTTCTATGCTATGAGAAGTATTACCATGGGTGAAGTAAAAACCCTTGAGACAGTCCCTTCTTTCAGAAATCACTCATCTTCTTGTTGAGGAAAGTATTTACTAGTAAATTCTTGGGTTCGCACTGAAGGGGGTACTCAAGCAGAACAGAGGTATTATGAAGACATTGTCTCCAGCTCTCCTTTTCTATGACTCCAAGGAAGTAAATATATTTTATTGCAATCTAGTCTGAATCAGTGATACATTTATTGCTTATATAGCTATGATCCAGAACCAGCGCTCTAAGTTTGCACAGATCAAGTTTGATTTTGAGTGTTTCACAAGTCCTTCTCTTTGACTTATGCCCCTGCCCACTGTTTCCCCTGTGAACACCAGAAACTGGCTAATTTCACGTATTACTCTACATCCTGCACTCATGGTTTCCCCTGGGATTATCACAAGTTGTCTTATTTTGTCTTCATGAGGGTTTCCACTGGCAACATTGGAAGTTGGCTTATGCTCAAGTGTCTGTAAAATATCATAGCAGTCTCCTTTGTAGACTCTCACATTAACAATATAACTATGTGTCCGACTTTTTTAACCTGATCCCCACAAATGATAAAGTAGTAAACACTTGCACCAGACACCATAATCAAATGCAGTTCTCTTTCCATTTTCCTCTAGGACTATTCTGAATTTGTAGTCTCCCTGCCAAATGAAAGTACTGGAAAATAAAATACAAACTTCTCTCCCTCACATGATTTTAACTTTCCCCAAGACTCTGGAGAAGGAAATAGCAAACCACTCCAATATCTTTGCCAAAAAAATCCAGATGGGATCACAAAGAGTCAGATACAATTAAAACAACTGAACACTACCAACAACAGACTTAAACATTACTCCTCATAGTGCCATCCCAGATTTGAGGTTTCTTACCCCAAAGGAAAAAGTACTTGAGGTCATTAGAGAATTTATCCCTTTTCCCCATATACAGTTCATGTAACTCTTTATAATGGTGAAAGGCAAGGTCTAGATTTGTTCCTTGGTATTATGGCTCTGTCCTCTGCCCACAGTTCTACTCCTGTATTAGCTCAGAGATCTTTCACATGGTCCAGGACCTCCTTCACCCTCTGTTGACTGTATCTGCTACAGTCTATGAAGCCACATGCTTTCTCTTATCATGGGTCAATCTTCCAATATGAACTTTCATCAACATTTATTCCATCTCACTAGTTCCCATTTTTAAAAATTTAAACCACCAGTACAGGCCAAATACGCTGAAATTGGGCCTTAAATCCATCAATAAATTATCAATGTGCTTTCAATGGCCCATGAACAACAAAGGCAAGAAAAGTTCATGTCACATTGATGAAACATCCTGCATACCAGAACAAAATCTCACACACGGCGTCAACAGATATATTTGACTTTCATAAAGAGTGATATCTCTAGTATCATAAAAAAAATCATCATTCTTTAAACGTTGACCAGGTTAACAAGAAGTTAACCCTGACCAGGCCCATCATGGATACTCTATATATAATTAATATTCTCTGATACCATTTACATGGGAGCTGATGTTTAACAGTTTGCACATATGCAGCATGCACAATAACATATTTTACCTTATGCTGAGGTTTGAAGGCAAACTATATTAGCTGTTATCAAGGATCTTTATTAAAATAAGTTTCTTTGACATACAGTCTCTAGGACAGTGGACATCAAGTCAACAATGAAAATGCCCGGAAGAAGAAGTATACCAAAACAGACGACTTTGGTCTTTTTAATAGACCAGAATTCCAGGAAATGTTGGTTGAATTTTAATTTTGAGAATATTTTACATTTTTTCTTATCCAATGATTTTAGAAAATATGTAGATTCAGATATAACAAATTATTTTACATTTCTTTTAAAACTTTGGTTGAGCTATTGAAAAAAAGAAAGTGACCAATTTGCATTCAGTTTGGTTTTCAGCGATAACAGGATAATCTTTTCAATCCATGTAAAGTGTTCTAGTTTAGATTTCAGTGCAGATCGCTCATTACGTTACTAATGAAACTTTTCCTTTAATGATTACTACCTATTTAACCTTGGTGTAGTCAAAACTGGGAGAGGGAAAGTTGATTAATCTTCTTGGGCCTCAGTTTATTTATCTGTAAAAATAAAGGGATTGGTGGGATTAATGGACTGTGACTTTCTTTTTTCTCTGTTAGATCTATGATTCTATACTCATTTCCCTTACCCCATGTAGAATAATATAGGCATAAAGGAGAGCTGCCAATCACAGTTTGGCATTGTACAAAGTAGGGACATTTACCAGAGATCTATTGGAGAACCATGTGGAAATCAAATGATTTGTATTCACCTCATTTTTCTTGCCTTTGTAAAAATAGAAGTATGACAGAAAAGATACTAATGTCATTCATTGTATTTTTCTCAGGAAGACATTCTGGAAGGCTCAATTAAGTCACTTACTGTCTTTTCAAAGATGAGACATCATTTATGTTGGCTGATTAGCAAAGAGTGGTGGAAATCAGATAAAGTAGCCGCAAAAATATTTGAAGAATCAGACAAAAGTTTCATCACATTTGGTGATCTTCTGTGGATAATTTATAGAAAGACAAAGGCCAGAATCACATAAGATAAGAAGGGAAAAATCAGCACCAGTGAATGATTCCAACAGCAATGAAATCACAGATCCATCAAGCAAAGAGTGAGGACAAGCTTCATGGAAGAGCATCTTGTCATGTATTTTAAGTGGAATGGGCAGTGATTGACTCATTCAACCCCTACCCTTCCATAAGAAATCTATTAGTATCTGCCTACCACATGACATTCAGAATTCTTATGGGGGTTCTCACATTTCCATTTAAACATACGTTCTTTTGCCTGTAGTCCTCAAAGATAATTCTTTTTTTAATCAACGTGCTAAGTATTTAATGTTCTTCACATTATTAATGTCCCAGTATACATTTCTTCTCCCCAATGCTTAGAATGGTAGCATATTCAGAATAAAAGGGGCCTCATCTCTTTCAGTTGCACTTTACCGGTCAAGAAGGTAAGGTCCAGAGAAGTAAATTGATTTGTACTTCATCCCATAACTAGTAAGTTACCGACTGGGACTGCAACCTATGTCTGTTGGTTATAGTATGAATTGTCTTTGATATCGTACCACATGGCCTTTCAACTAAAACACACTCCTACTGGTTTCATCTGACTGAGTTTTGTTTTGCTAAAAGTACTCTCTCAGGCAGGTAGCTCTTGATTCTCTATTCTAAACAATGAAGAGAATTGGGGTTGAGCCTGAAAATATTAAAGATGATGGTAGGTTCCTAAAACCAATTAAAATTTAAAAAAACTGGAGTCCATGTCCATTTCATCACACAATCCATACTTACAGATTCAAGAACTTACAATGTTAAGTACTTAGGCACTCTACTAGAATTAAAATGAAAAAGAAATAAAACAATCTCTGCCCTTGAAATACTTAAAATTTAGTCAAAAGAGACAGAAAGTAGATACATAGTTAAATACAAAATAGATAAAAATAGTCTTATACTAGTAAGATAGTAGGGTGTAACAGAAAACAGAAAAGATGGCTGACTTTAAAATCAGAGAATCCTTTTTAGATGAAGGCTTTTCTAGCTTTCAGGGGGATGACCTCAAGTACATCACTTCACTCTAGTGGGATTTATCTCATCCATCTTCTATAAAATGGGGTCATACTAGAAGATTTCTAAGTTTCCTTCCAAATATAAATCCTATTGTCATAATTGTTTTATGTGAGTTTGGTTACATATAGATTACTGGCCCTGGAGTCAGAAAGACCTAGTTCAAATCCAGCCTCAAACACTTAACCAGTTACTGATTCTAGGCAAATCTCTTAATTCTGTTTACCTCAGTTTCCTCATCTGTAAAATGAGCTGGAGAAAGAAATAGCAGAGTTTTACTAGGAAAACCCCAAAAGGGGAAAGGGTCAAACAGGACTGAAACAACTGAACAGCAAAGAAACTTAGTTCAAAGGGACCACAACCATGAATATCACCAACATCCTTGAGTGTCTCTCTGAAGACATCTTGTCAGTAGTTCATCATTATCTCTTGAGACAATTGTTTCTAATTTTTGACAGTTTTGTTAGGAAGATCCTTCTTAAACTTAAGACTTAACACATTTCCTGGCACATAGTCTGACATTTACTAGATGTGTGACCCTGAGCAAGTCATTTAAACTCTTCCTGCCTTAGTTTCCTCATCTGTAAAATGAAATAATAACAGCACCTACCTCACAGTTTTCTTGTGATGTGAGCTACTGGTAAAAAAAACACTTTAAAAACTCAAAGTTTTGTTGTTAAGTGCTTTGTCATTCAGTCATTTCAGTCTTGTGTGACTTTTTGTGACTCTTGATATTTTTGTGACATTTGATATTTTCTTAGCAAAGAAACTGGGGTGGTTTGCCATTTCCTTCTCCAGCTCATCTTATAGATAGAGAACTGAGGCAAACAATGTTAAGTAACTTGCCCAGGGTCATACTGCTAGTACGTGTCTAAGGTCAGATGTGAACTCACAAAGATGAGTCTTCCTGACTTCAGAACCAACATCTCATCTGCTGTACCACCTATCTATCCCAATATAAATATTAACTGCTGCTGCTCCTGCTGCTGCTACTACTACTGCCACTACTTAAATATTTGGGAACAGAAATTGTTTCCTTTCTGCCACAATCCTGTTTTCTCTACGTATTCCTAGCTCCTGAAAACAACTTTGGTATAGCATAATCTCTAATCTCTTTACCATCCTAGTTGCCCAATTCTGGATGCTCCAGGTTGTCAATGTACTTCTTGAAAAAATACGTTTTGTCCAGAACTACATGTTAGAGGATAGTGATCAGGGGTGGGGAACCTATGGCCTCAAGGCTACCTACAGCCCTCGAAGTCCTCAAGTTTGGCCTTTTGATGGAATCAAAACTTCACATGAGCAAATCTTTTTATTTTGTTCCTTTTATTTTATATAGGACATATAAAGTCCCATATAAAGTTGCTCCACCTCCAGTAGACAATATTGATGAGTGGCCACATAGCCATCCAAATCTAGTCCAGCTTTAATCAGGCTTCACTTTACTCCCTGCAGTCATGGTAACAGCTGCATTGCCCCAGAATGCGTGTTCTTCCTTTCTAGTTCTCGAATCATAACCAAAATAATACCACCATTGTTATTGGAAATGATGTGTAAATCTGCTTTCTTCCAGTTTCATACCTATAATTTTTTTCCAAACCAAATACACCCCTCCACTATAAGTGTTTTATAACTGACAGATGACATGAAAAGGAACAAATATGATAATCTTAAGATAATGAGAAAAGGATGTAGCTTTTAATGAGACTTTAAGACTATTTGGCGTTTCAGGATTAGGGTGTTAGGTTTTTAGCTTATGACTAAGAAAATTTATTTAAAAACAAACTCATAATATTTCCCAGTGACCAAAACTGATAAAATAACTACCATCTAGTATCCATAAAAATTCCATTTTGGACAATCATTTTTCCAGGAATATGGCAACTTCTATAGGAATCAATAGTTGTTCTTCCCAAGTTAATGCTAGTTCAAAATTAATCCACATATTGCATACATTTTTATTCCTTATCGATGCCTTTGTTGGTTTTATTTAATATTTAGAATGGGACAGGGTCTGTATTTTTGTATTTGCATTCCCCTTGCTTGGAGGGTTTGCCATATAGTAAATTCTTAATAAATGTTCTTTCATTCATTCATCCTCAAAGTTCTCTCTCTCTCTCTCTCTCTGTACCCTCTAGAACTATTTAAAACCATATGGGAAAAGTGGGCTTTTTTTATTTGTTTCATATTTGCTGTCTCTTTTTGAGCTATATAACAATCCTTTGACATGGTTCTTCCATGTGAATTCAAAATCATCCCAGTCCGTCTTTACTTTGATACCTTGACTAGGTAAGACTACCTCTCATTCAATCAATCAATCACTCATAGATCTTTGACTAAGTAATAAAAGCTTTTGAACTGAAACTGGAATGACATTTGCGTAAGATTTGGAAGGGCTAACAAAATGTTGTCACAAGTGAGTTGAGAAAGGAATGGATTCCTGAAATTGGAACATGTGATTTTCTAGCATATTTCTGAGGAGAAACCACCTGAGGAGAGATTAAGGGAGTCCTTAGCTTCAGTCTTGGCCAGGCTTCATCCCTATCTCTTTTGACTAAAGCTTTTGACCAAGCTTCAAAGGATCAGGACTTTTTTCTAACCATATTCTCAGATCAAGGAGTAACAGTATCTGCACTGGGAGTCAAGGATAGATTGGACTTATGGATCAACAAGGAGACCTTCAAAGAAACTACATCACATCCAAAGGACATTCAAGAACCTCACAAATGGGAGAGGATGGCTTCCAGAAACCAAAGGCTATGAATTACACTGGTGGCATGTGTGGTTTCTAATTTAATACTCTTCAGTCTGTACAACACAAAATGTTACATAAGGCCGATTGATTAAATTGATTTTCAACTAATAATATGGGGAGGGGACATACTGGAAGAGGCTAGAGCCTCTATTACATTATAGAATTATCACTGACTCTTAAGAGATACCTCTAGACCTGAAAGAGAGATGTACCTAGCCAGGGTCTGGAGCTGCCTCAATGGTAGCAGTGGGAGCTGGAATAAGGATGTTCAGAGCTTATGAGGGCTAAATATATACATTATTAGTTACCTTTCACAAATGAGTAATTTTAAGGCTGAAAGAGTTTAAGTGACTTGCCAAAGGTCACATAGCTAGGAAATTTCAGAGGGTGGATATACAGATTTTTCTGGTGTACATCACTTTATCTGCTGAGTTCCAGGTCAATGATCTTAGCAAGAAAAGCTGAGCATATTTTAATTTTTTGATTAATGGAAAGGAAGTCATCTTAAGTGGACAAAATAAACATCAGTTTTAACAAACATACCTGCCCTACTCCCTATATACATATAAGTACACAGAAACAAAATACTACACAGATGGATAGATTCATTTCTGTTTTGGTGAAAAGTCTTGAATAAATCCTTCCATGCTGCTTAGCTGGTACTTTGGCTAGTAGAATACATTTATTTTTATTTTAAAAACTGTTAATGAAGAAATATCCTGAGGGATAAGCCAATGCCCTATTTGCTTCTCCCTTTAATAAAAGTATCATAAGAAACCAGATTGATCACATATCATTTCATGAGGTCAAGGTTGTTCTGTCATCGCTCAGGCCACCTGGATGAAAAAGGATAAATCAAAGGAAGAGGTCAGTGTAAGCTTGCACAAACCAAAAGGGAAGGAGGGCTTTGAAAGTAAATCCTGACTTTTAGACACCAGCAAAGTCTACAGGTTACATTCTGTTCCCTCATTTGTCTTTGAAAGCAAATCAAAGAAAGAGCAAGAGAAGCATCTCTAATTTGTGTGAAATCATGAATAAATAACCTGAGTATCTAATAAAACAGAATAATAAATGGTTTTAGGGAGATACAAGGAAAAGGAAGAATGTATTCTAATAATTATGGCTTCAATTGCTTCTACAGACCTCAAACTTCTCCACAGGAGGCTCTTTCAATACAGTATTTCTTATGCTGATCTTAAATATTAAAGTTCTGTCTATGCCTGCAAACTGGATTTGCCTGGAAGGAAGTAACCAGAAAATTAAAGCCTTCAACAATTTAGCTCTTCCTTTCATTTGGAAGCTGGAACTTTGTTAGAAAAAGGAAAATATGTTTGCCCATGTAGATGGGCTTGAAGAGCAGAACCTGGTCTTCTGAACACAATAAGGTATCAGAACACTCTGTGGGCTGTTGAGTAGAAGTAAAGTTTATCTCATTAGTCGAGGAGGGATGGAGATTGGAGAATTCTGGATCTATTCAAAAGGACCTCAAATTAGAATTGAATAGAGAATGAAAATAGTGTCAAGATAAAGCTCTAAAATCAATAAAATATTATATCAAGAGAATTCAATTTCAAGGGAGAAGGAAAAGGGATAACTAGGAAGAGGGTGAGGAATAATATTTACATCTTTGAGTGTCAAAATTCCAATGTGCACACACTGTGAATATTAAAGTGCTCTTGAAATTTTAATTTTTATCAATAATTCAAGGAACATTTTAACAGAAGGAGGGAAATATGGTCACCTAGGCTTCACCAAGACTTTATGGAATGAGGCTTTGACTGGAAATACAGAAATACAAGAGTTCATTAAAAGAAAGGAAGATTAAGTAGAATAAACAGGGTGTTAGAGTGGCATTGTAGATTTACATCTAATCTGTCTTCCCAGAAAGCCAAATCAACACAAATTCATTACATTTTCATTTGCATAGCTATTTCAGTAGAATTTAAATTCTTTTATAGCAGGGACTTGGAAAAATTATTTGCATGCCTATAATCTATCACAGGCTTTTACACATTTAAGGTACTTAATAAATGTTGAATTGAATTAGACAAGAACTATTCTTCATCCATTTGGTTTTTCCTGTGTAGAATATGAATAGAGTTCTTTTGAGCAGTTGTGCTTTTCACAGAGGATACTGGGTAGCGTAAAGGATATAGACTCCAAAAGGAAAAGGGATTTTGTAATAGACTATATATTCTTAATCTAGAGTCCACCATTCTCTAGGGATCCGTGGATAGATTTCAGGAGGTCCAAGAATTTGGATCAAAAATGAATTATAGTGTTATTTCAATAAAATTGGTTTCTTTTATAATTCTTTGTTTTTTATCACATGCATTTTAAAACATATGTAGAAAATGTCCATAGGCTTCACCAGATTGCCAGAACAAGTCCATGACACAATAAAAGTTAAGAACCTCTGCTGTGATTGATGAAGTCCTTCAGATAATTCTGTTTGTGGATGACCTTGTGCTGATTGCGAAAATACAAAACATCTAAATTCATATAGCAAAAATAGACAATTTAAATAATAATTTCAGTGGAAGAATTATAATATCATCAATGAATTACACCATAAAAATCATCTGACCAAGATAGCTTTATAAGTTAATTTTTCAAAATTTCAAAGAACAAATGGCAATTCCAATACTTCACAGACTATTTTTTAATGGAAAAATGTGAAATGCTACCTACTGTCTTTTAAGAGGTAAATATGATTTTGAAAAGTTGACAAAGATGATGCTAAATGTAATTTAATTTTATGAAGTACATTTATAATATAAATGCAAAAATGCTAAACACCATTAGCAAATAAAGTTTGGCGATTCATCAAAACATTCATAACAATGAAAAAAATTTATAGCAGAAAGGAAAATACGTTAGATATTGTGTGTGTTCATCCTTTGTTGCCAAAGAAGGCCATACCATCACAGAAATAATGACACGACTTGCACTTGACTTTATTTTGAGTGAGGGAGGGCTGTGCAGGTCACCAGCCTCACTTCACCTCCAGAGCCATCTGAATCCAGTGACCAGATATTCATCAGGATGACTGGAAATAACCCAAGATGAGGCAGTTGGCATTATGTGACTTGCCCAAGGTCACACAGCTAGTGAGTGTCAAGTGTCTGAGATGAGATTTGAACTCAGGTCCTACTGGTGCTCTACTCACTGCACCAACCACCTGCCCCACGTTAGATATTAGGAATATAATAAATGCTTACAAAAATATAACAACACAAAATACTTAAAATATAAAAAAATATCAAAAAGAGTTAGCAATTTGTGAGGGAGAGAGAAAGAGACAGACAGAATCACTGAAATTTTGTTGTTTTTGTTTTTATACTCCACAGAAGTGAAAAGAAGGAAGGCTAGAAGGAAACACAGATAAGCAGGGTAGCTTTGAAAGTTAGATATTGAATTTGATAAATATGTAAAACAAAAAGAAAGTTGTATTCATAAAGTTTCATGGTTTCATAAGCAATTCTATTTTTCTATTCTATTTTGTGTATGGAATTTTTTAGATACTTATTAACTTCAGAAAGACTTTTTAAAATATTAATAGTATGTATTACCCAATTATCAAATTACTAAAGAGAGTAATATTGTTTGATGTTTTTTTTAAATAAATGAACAAAAGTCTATTAAAAAGAAATGCATGCTCATATCCAAAGATTCAGAAAATGCTTTTGATCATAGTTTCTGTTCAAAGAAAGATAAACAGAGGAGTTTGTCCTTCCTACAGAAAAGAATATCTGCTTCAGATTAGCAGTCAACATCGTAAGCAATGGAAAAATATTAAAACCACTTTCATTGGTAGAAAATATAAAACAAAATAATATAAAAACTAGCAATTACAATAAGAAACAAGGTTTAGCATTAGAAATGATGTTATTTACAGACATTTGGAAAATGTCTCTCTGGAAAAAAAATTGGACAACAAATAAATTCAGCAAAGTTGAAGAATACAAGATAAACCACATAAAAATAGTGCATTGCTGGATACTACTAGCAAAGACACACTAATAGTTTACTTTGAACGAAGTAATTTTTTTTTATATTTAAGAAGAACCATCATTTACACCAATTGTAGAAAACGTTAAATATCAAGGAATTAACTTACCTCAACAAGAGTTCTACAAAGATAACTTTAAACCACATTGATCAAAATGAATGAGTAAAAAGGCGAGGGGGGTGGAGTTGAACCACATCTTAAGCACTTACTATGTACCAAGCACTGAAAGGATCAGGAATACAACAAGCAAACAAGACAATCCTTGCCTTGGAGAAGTTTTTATTCTAATAGAAGAACACAACACATACGAAAGAGTGGGGAAAAGAAGATTGTCAGAATGGTGGTGATCACTTGGTTACCATTCTCAGAGCTAGCATTGGAATGGAGGGGAGAAGAGTACATCATGCTACATGGCATGGAGATGGTGGGGTGGGTGATTGGCTTGGGGATGGCCAAGATAAGTTGAAAGCTAAACAATAAAACCCAGCATCCCAAGGAGTCAGAGTCCAAATATAAGAAAAAAGTGGAGGAAATTGGAGCACAAGTGACATGGAATGGAGATGGCCAAGAAAGAAGTGGCATGATCGTCTGGTTACAGTGAAAGGGTCAGAGCAAACAGAGCCTGATTTCTAGTAGAAAAAGAGTGAAGTAAAGGCAAAAAAACTCCAGGAGGGAATATTTAAATAACTAGATGGAAATTCAATGTTAAGGAAGGAAGAGAGAAAGCAAATACTTATTAAACATTTACTTTTTGCCAGGCACTGTGCTAATAAGTTTTCTAATGTTACCTTGTTTAATCCTTTACGTAGATTATTAATTCTTTAATCACAAAAACTCTGGTATATAGGTTGTATCATTACAGGCTTTGAATATAGAACTTGGGGTCTTCCTTTCCACATTGAGGAATGGTGATCAAGAGTTCATCTCAAACCTTAAAATTACATCTCTTAGACTAGTAATATATAAGGTAGAATACAGATAAAATTCTAGCTTTGTACTTCCTCTTTCTGAGGAGAGCAGATCAGCATCTGGTTCCCACCACCTGCTTCCTTTCCTGGAAGGATTTTACAGTTAAGGAAGCAGAGGCAAACTGTGGGTAAATGATTCACCCAGAGTAACACAGCCAATAAAGTCAGAAGTCATATTTGAACTCAGGGTCTAGAGTCTTTATCCACTGGGCTACCTAGGCCCCATATATAAGTATATAAGCCTAGTATATAAGCCCTAATGCAAGGACTGCTTCAAAAAAGCAAACCAGAAAATATTGCCTAAATGAACTCATAAATTTAATGTGATTTTACAAAGTATCCACTGATTTCTTTGCATAAATATCTACATTCATAATTAGATGTGAAATCTAAATAAATAGGCAAGAATTTCAAGGGTTAATTGGAAGAAGAAAAAAAAAGCAGATGAAGGTTCGATTGTTCCTCCAGACTAAAAATACAGTCTCCAGGGGAGGAGCCAAGATGGTGGAGTAGAAAGACTCACATATGCTAGCTCCAAATCCACAGCACATAAATTTCCTGTAAAAAGAACTCCCCACAAATTCTGGAGCTGTGGAAGCCATGCAACAATGAAGTGGAGGAGATTTCTGTCCCAGAGAGCCTGGAAAAACCAGCACCAAAGTTCTGTCATGCACTAGACAGTAGAGCCCAGCTCTTCCCGCATGGCCCCAGAGGAGCAGATCTGAGCAGACTTCAGGGACAGAACCTCCGGTGGCCATGAAGGTCCCTCCACCAACAGGTGCTACAGGTCAATGAGAGAGACTTCTGGGCTGGCCGAGAGGGGAGCAGGGTGTCTCCATAACTAAGCAGAGGCAGCAGCAGAGGCAGCTGCAGCCAAGGGCTCCCTGAGCAGACAGGATCTCAGATCCATTACTGAAGGTCTCTGCATAAACCACCTGAGGGAACTGAGCCTGGGAGGCGGCCATGCCCCCACCTGAGAACCTGTATTTAAGCTCACATTGAATAGCAGCTGCACCCTCCACTGAAAGCCCTGAGGCTGGGGAGCAGCATTTGAATCTCAGACCCCAAGCACTAGCTGGTAGGATCTAGGTGGAGGTGGAGAGGAATCTCAGAAGTCAAGTAACTGGCTGGGAAAATACCCAGAAAAGGGAAAAAAATAAGACCATAGAAGGTTACTTTCTTGGTGAACAGATGTTTCCTCCTTTCCTTTCTGATGAAGAAGAACAATGCTTACCATCAGGGAAAGACATAGAAGCCAAGGCCTCTGTATCCCAAACATCTGAAATAGATATCCAATGGGCTCAGGCCATAGAAGAACTCAAAAAGGATTTTGAAAATCAAGTTAGACAGGTGGAGGAAAAACTGGGAAGAGAAATGAGAGAGATGCAAGAAAAGCATGAAAAACAGGTCAATACCTTGGTAAAGGAGACCCAAAAAAATGCTGAAGAAAATAACACCTTGAAAAATAGGCTCACTCAATTAGCAAAAGAGGTTCAAAAAGCCAATGAGGAGAAGAATGCTTTCAAAAGCAGAATTAGCCAAATGGAAAAAGAGGTTCAAAAGCTCACTGAAGAAAATAGTTCTCTCAAAATTAGAATGGAACAGATGGAGAAAAATGACTTTCTGAGAAACCAAGAGATCACCAAACAAAACCAAAAGAATGAAAAAATGGAAGAGAATGTGAAATATCTCATGGGAAAAACAACTGACCTGGAAAATAGATCCAGGAGAGACAATTTAAAAATTACGGCACTACCTGAAAGCCATAATCAAAAAAAGAGCCTAGACATCATCTTTCATGAAATTATCAAGGAAAACTGCCCTGATATTCTAGAACCAGAGGGCAAAATAAGTATTCAAGGAATCCATTGATCACCGCCTGAAAGAGATCCTAAAAAAGAAACTCCTAAGAACATTGTGCCCAAATTCCAGAACTCCCAGGTCAAGGAGAAAATATTGCAAGCAGCTAGAAAGAAACAATTCCAGTATTCTGGAAATACAATCAGGATAACAAAAGATCTAGCAGTTTCTACATTAAGGGATCGAAGGGCGTGGAATAGGATATTCCAGAAGTCAAAGGAACTAGGACTCAAACCAAGAATCACCTACTCAGCAAAACTGAGTATAATACTTCAGGGGAAAATATGGTCTTTCAATGAAACAGAGGACTTTCAAGCATTCTTGATGAAAAGACCAGAGCTGAAAAGAAAATTTGACCTTCAAACACAAGAATGAGAAGAAGCATGAAAGAGCAAACAGCAAAGAGAAATCATAAGGGACTTACCAAAGGTGAACTGTTTACATTCCTACATGGAAAGACAATATTTGTAACTCTTAAAACTTTTCAATCTGGGTAGTTGGCGGGAACAAACACACACACACACACACACACACGCACACACACACAGAGACAGAGAGCACAGAGTGAATTGAATCGGATAGGATCATATCTTAAAAGAAATTAAGGTAAACGGTGAGAGAGAAATGTAGTGGGAAGAGAGAGGGTGAAAAGGAATGGGGTAAATTATCTCTCATTCAAGAGGCAAGCAGGAGACTTTTTAGTGGAGGGAAAAAGAGGAGAGCTGAGAAAAAAACATGAAGTTTACCCTCATCACATTCGACTAAAGGAAGGAATAAAATGCACACTCATTTTGGTATGAAAACCTATCTTACAATACAGGAAAGTGAGGGAGAAGGAGATAAGCAGGGTGGGGGGGATGATGGAAGGGAGGGCAATGGGAGGAGGGAGTAATTTGAAGTCAACACTCAGGGAGGGACAGGATCAAAAGACAGAATAGAAACAATGGGGGGCAGGATAGGATGGAGGAAAATATAGTTAGTCTTACACAACACGACTATTATGGAAGTCATTTGCAAAATTACACAGATAGGGCCTATATTGAATTGCCTGCCTTCCCAAAGGGAATGGGTGGGGAGGGAGGGATGGGGAGAATTTGGAACTCAGAGTTTTAGGAACAACTGTTGAGTATTGTTCTTGCTACTAGGAAATGAGAAATACAGTTAATGGGGAATAGAAAGTCATCTGGCCCTACAGGACAAAAGAGAAGATGGGGACAAGAGAAGGGAGGGAGGATAGAAGAGATGGCAGATTGGTGATAGGGGAAATTACAATGTTCGGTGTATTGGGGTGGGGGGAGGGGACAAACGGGGAGAAAATTTGGAACCCCAAATTTTGTGAAAATGAATGTAAAAGTTAAATAAATAAATTTATATTAAAAAAATAATAATAAAAAATAAAAATACAGTCTCATTCAAGCAACCTGGTAGTTGAAGAAAATAGGGAGAAAAATGCCAGTTGAATAGAATGGAAAACCCAGAAATAGAACCTAATACATAAAAAGGATTAGTGTTTAATAAATCTGTACACAACACAAATTGGGAAATGGGTCCATTATTCAGTAAGTGTTGCTGGGGAAAAATGGCTAGCAATATGGCAAAAAATTAAATTTAGATTCCCATTCTCACACCAAATACAATAATAAATTCCATATGGATTATTGAATTATATATAAAAAAACAAACTGTAAAAAGTCAAAAGAAAAAGTTCCAGACTAAATTTTAACATTTAACCAAATAAATTACTAGGATAAAGTAGATGTATATAATTACATTAGTGTAACTTTTAGAAAACCACAAGTGCTTCATTTAAGATACAAAGAAAATATGAGATTGGTTTTTAAATTAACAGAAGGAAATGTAACATTCATTTAGTGGCAATCACTTATTAAGTCCTGTTATGTGCCAGGCACTGTGTTAAGCACTAGGGATATAGATACAAAAATTAATCTTACTAACCATCAAGGGGCTCATTTTCTATTGAAAGCAACACTATGTACATATATAAGTAAAGGAAAAACACATGCAAAGTAAAACCAAAATGTTATTGTTGCTTTTGGGGTCTTTTTTTTGAGGAGAGGGCAATAGTGCCTGGAAAGATCAGGAAAGACGTTAGGTAGAACTAAGCTTTCAAAGAAGCCAAGAATTCTGAGAGAAAGAAGTATGGAGGGAGGCACAGAGAATAACCTATACAAAAACACAGAGACTAGAGATGAATTGTCCTTTATGAAGAGCTTAAAGTGATCTAGCTTATCCATAACACAACATATATGAAAAGAAGTAGTATTTAATACACCTGGGGAGGCAGTTAGATGTTGAAGAATTTTCATGACAAACAGATGGGTCTATATTTTATGCTGAGGGTTAAAGTATTAGAAACTTCTTGAGCAATGGATTAAGAATGTGAAATTCACATTTTAAGAACAGCACCAGTAGCAATGTGAAGGATGGACTAGAAAAAAGAGATCTGATGCTCGAGGAATGATTATGAAGTCCAGATAAAAAGTATTATGGTGCACCTAATCTTCAATGGATCCTTGCTAATGAAAGGGCAATGCAAATGGAGTTCCTAGCTCACAAACAAGGGGACAAACAAGCTTAGTTGAAAAATAAAGAAAGTATGTGAACCCTGAACCAATACATAGTTCCCAAAAAAGATGAAGTAGGAATTGACATTGGACCCAATCTCTCCTTTGACACTGAGACCACCAAGCACTTCCAAAGTGATCTTCCCAAAGCCTGGTTCTAACCATATCACCCCTCTATTCAGTAAACTCCTGTCCCTCCCTAACACTTCCAGGATCAAATTTTAAATCTTCTTTTCCATATTCAAAGACCTTCATAACCTGCTCTGCCTCCTACTCTCCAATATTCTTACACTTTACACAGCACCCTTCATCCCCATGTACCCATACTCTGCAGTCCAATGACTCTAGCTTCCTTGTTGTTCCTCTCACAGGACACTACATCTCCTTAATCTGGGTATTTTCATTTACTGTTCCCCAGGCCTGGATAACCCTCCCTCCCTCTTCATCTCTGCCTCCTAGTTTCCCAGGCTTCCTTCAAGACTCAGCCAAAATTCCACTTTCTATAGGAAGGCTTTCCTGATTACCATTAATTCTAACACCTTCCCTCCCTCTCTTGATTATCTCCATTTTATCCTGTACATGTATTGCTTGTACCTGGTTGTTTCCATGTTGTCTCTGATTAGACTATGAATTTTGTGAGAGAAGGGGCTGGTTTTTTTTCCTCTTCATTTGTATCCTCCATGCTTACCACAGTGTCTGGCATAATAGCTACTTAATAAATGCGCATTGATGGTCTTACTGGTATAGGGAACTGCCACGTAAGGAAAATCAGTTTGACTCCTCGGAAATTTATAGTCTTAGATAGTCGCCTGTAATACTGAGAAATTTAGTGATTTGCCTAGGATGTAATAGAACATTTTTATCAAAGTAGGGATAAAAATGAAGTCTTCTTGAGGCCAGTTTTTTACCTACTATGCCATACTGCTTCTGGTGTCAAGGTCATATACAATCTATATCTAACTGTCTATTCACAACTCTTAGATGAGCCTTTTTTGGAATCCACTCAGCTGACTTTCTGTTGCTCTTTTCCTTCTGATGAACAAGGTAAAGAAGTTCAACTAATTCTCAAGTGAGAAAGAGGTGGTTGCGATGTATTGTCAAGTTCTGGGATTGCCAGTTTGCATAGCAGTTTGGCACACATGGTTTTCTATTGGTCTACCGTTTCATGATTTTTCCTGAACATTAAAATTCTTTAGCAGTACTCTATTCCCTTTTTGAAGTTTCTGATAGCTAATTTCAGTATTACTGGGTCACTTAGGTCCTGTCTCAAGTTTTTTGCCACACTAATCCATTTTCTACTTAGCTGCTACTAGGTGGATATCAGCATGTCCCATATGGAGAAGCGGTGGTCAAGGAGAAGTATCTTGGTAAGGAAAGTAGGAGAACAGTGATTAAGGTAATTGATTGACATATCCTTCCCAGGAATATTAATGACTATTGCTCCCAGAGCTAGTTAGAAAAAGTGGGGAGAGGTTAAATATTTTCTTATGTGAATATGTCAGAGAGATGATTGGGAAGTAATATGAAGGCTTTGGTTTGGGAGGCATAAGGTTGAATGCTCACTAATCAGAAACCAAGGGTCCCATAGATGGGAGCCCAAGTTGGGGGTCACAGAGATAGGGAGTTGAAGCACAGGTGACAGCATGGATAGGAGCAGGCAGTGGCATGGAACATCTGGGTCTGGACAAAATAAGACCAATGTTCACCCATCATATTATTCCTATCACCTTCCAGAGATGAAAATCTACACATACAAGATCCAAAAGCTTGCTACTTCCTTATACTCAGGAAGATAATTTTCTTGGAACAAGAAGAAAAGGTTTAAAATTTCCTACAAACATTTTCTGGCATCTTGGTCCAGTAGAATTCATTTTATACTAGTTCTAAATTTCTCTCTGATTTGTCTCCAAAGTCATTTACATAATACTTTGACAACCATAAAGCAAGATGACTATAGTGGCAGCAATTGTTTCTTGGTGAACTGTATGAAGTCAACTGTGGTTATTTAGTCATTCTCTCAAAATTAGGGCACCCCCTGTCTCTGAGGATTATACTGTTATTTTTGGAATAGTCTTTCATAATAAAGCAGTTTATACCACTGGTAGAAAAAAAGAAAATGAAAGTAAGAATTGCTCTAAAAATATCAAATGTACATCCACTGATGCTATGCAAACTCTAAAATGGAATTGTTCAATATCCAGCTGCATTTAGTGGCCTGTTTCCATTTGGATCATAGATTACCTTTACCCATAAATGGGTATTAGTATTGCTTCAATCACATTACTGATGGAATAGGACAGCTGGATCACATGAATCTTGCCTGATTGGTAGTGCACAGTGAAGTCATAGTTGACTAGTCCCACTACCCATAAGTGGAAAGAAACATTCAGTTTGGCACTGGTCATAATGTGTCAGTAGATTGTTATCAGTTTATGCTTGCCCTCCACTATTACAGCCAGGCATCTGTACATAATTCAAAGCACTTGCTTCGACCTACATTACCCAGTACTGGTGCATTACCAGGCTATTGACTAAGTCCCTCTGTCTGTTCATGTTTCTTGTCTCCAAATGCTGTCAGAAGGTTTAGACTGGAGTTCTGCCTTTACCTCTTCAATTCTTCAAAATCATATCCCACCCTCCTTGTGAGTTCATTGAAAAGCTTAGCAGTGATGACACAACACTTCAGAAATTTTAATAGCAACCACAGGATCCTAGAAAAGTTTTTAGTTCTTGAAAATCCTTTAAATATCTACTGATAAAGGCTTCAGTCTTTTCAGTACTCACTCCCCATGGAGACATGATGTGACCCATCAACTTGGGAGAAACTCAGCAGGCCTCACACTTGTAAATTAATACTATGAAAAACATATGGAGAAGCATTATTTCATATTCTGAATAGCCAGGAATAATCTGAGTAGCCAGGGATTGGCAAATAGTACAATAAATTATATGATGTTAAACTATGTAACATAATTTAATTCCATTAAAATGATAAGTATGAAGAATGTAAAGAAAATTAGAAAGGCTCGTGAAGTACTATGAAAGAAAATAGAATGAGAAGGGCAAAATACACTCTGATTCTACACTTCAGTGTATCTATTATCTCATCACTGCTGGCACTCCTTTCAATGGTGTAGATGGTGACCTGGAGAGAATCATAATAGCTTATATCCTGAGCTTGAGTTCCTCAAAGGCTGTCCTGTTCAACATCCTAATTTTTACAGATGAGAAAACTTAGGTTAAGAAAGGTTAAGTGACTTTCCCAAGGTTGCAAAAGTTTTAAGCATCTGAGATGGGATTTGAATTCAGGTCCTACAACTCAAGTCAGTGCTTTTTCCAACTTACCCATAATTTCTTATTTTGTGCAACTCTCCTCCATGTTTTCTTCTATAGGGAGTCTACCTAATATACAGAAAGTCTCCTCTAGATATCTTAGCACTGCCTGGATATCAGTTTGAAAGCAAAAGGTTTTTACAACATGAGCAATATGAAAATATGTTTAATATGAATGTATGTGTAGAGTCTATAACAGATTGCATGCTGTCTTGGGGAGGAGGGAAGGGAAGAAGGGGGAGAAAATTTAATACTCAAGAGCTCATGGAACTATATATTATAAACTAAAAATAAATAAATAAATTTTAAAAAGAAGGGTCTTTTTTTTCAGGGAGAAGGTTGGGGTCATTTAAAAAACTGAACAATTTTCTAGAGGTGATATACACAACCTTCCTCCTTATATTTTATTCCAGAATCTTCCTTATCATTCATTGTCTACTTTCAGTATCTGTCTAAAATAGTATATATATTCCATGGGTTTTGCATCCAAATTCTTATCATTATTTGGGTAAAATTATGCTCTTAATTTTTTTTATTGCATGGGTAATTAGACTGAATTCCTCATATGAATAATCTACATACATAGGTATAGAGGACATTCTCATTGGAAGGAGCCAGCATGCTTTCACAAGCAATGTTCTTTGGTTAACAATGTTTTCAGTCATACACATGTCCAAATGGTACAAGAAATATAAGACTCCATTGTGATTGATTTTTCTTTGCCAAATAAAATATTTGATTTAGTACACCAAAACATAACTCTAAAGACTCTCCTCTAACAAAGTATCTTCTAGGAGAATGTTAAAGTTCTACTAGAAATCTTGAAAGACAGAATTTTAAAAGAAGATATCCTTATGCGATGACCCTCTCAGAGGCAGGGTCATCAAAGGTGTTTACCATGTTATGAAAAATATATGGCAGAGACCAAGGATGGGAGGGATTCCCTATGAAAGAGGAAGACCTCCACCTTTTTGCTTAAAGATGACATCATGATAATTGCATCAAGTCCAAGAACATTGTAAAACTTCCTCTCTGGAGTGTATAATCAATTAAAAGAATTCAACCCGCATATCCATGATGACTATAAATATATATATATATATATATATATATATATATATATATATGTATAGTATGTATATATGTCTATAATTCAGAGAGGCATAAAAGAAACAGTCATAAATTCAAAGATGAATAAACAAGTAGTAAACAGAAGGGTTAATGAGGAAAGTAATAATAAGTGATCATGAACAGATTGAATCAAAAATTCATTTTTAAGGTGATCTGGGTTCTAATCTCAGGCAGAGCATAATTAGCAATTTTGGTGCACTGTCCTAGAACCATTAAGGATTCTTTCACATGTGTTTTGTAAGTCATTATGTGAATATAATATAAGAAACATTTAAGAAAAATAAGGAGACAGCCAGGTAATGTAATGGATAGAGCATTGGCCCTGGAGTCAGGAGGACCTGAGTTTAATTTCAGCCACACTTACTAGCTGTGCGGCCCTAAGCAAGTCACTTAACCCTTATTACCTCAAAAAATTTAAAAAAAAATTATATTAAAAAAGACAAATTAGAAGCAATGTTTCATCAAAGATAAAACCAATCTCAAAGTCAAGAAGGCCTGACTTCAAGCCCCATCTCTAACATAAACTGTCTATGTGACTTTCCCATACTACAGGCAACTCTGAAAATCTCTAAGTTTCAAAGAAATAGAAGTTTTCTTCCCTGGGAGTTCCTTCAGTCAATTAAATCATAAGACAAGTCCCTATACCTGTATCTTAGTTGAGTAGGAAGAGAACCTGATTATCTAGTGGATCACAGGTGTAATTTACTATAAATACTCTCAATCTGATAGCTTTCTTTATTTTAATAATTATTCTTAACTAAATATTACCAAACTGCTGAAAGGGAGCATGCATTAAACTCTAAATTTCAGCACCTTGGGACAAAGCCCTATGTGCATTGTATGAGGTATGGCTCTGATCCCAGCTCAGCTTCTTGCTGTATGGGTGATCTTGGGTCCCTTTTGCACTCCAAATCTCAATTTCCTCATCCCTATATATGGTTTGAACTAAGTGATTTCTCAAGTATATTAAAGTTCTTAATCTATGATGTTAATATATATTTGATATTGTTGTTTCAAATATATCACAATTGGGTTGCTCTCAAAAATGAAATTAGAACTTATTACCTTTACCTCCAAACCCTCTCTATTTTTGGAGCTATTGTCAAGGTCACTCCCATTCTCCAAGTTACCACAGCTCAACTCTTGTCATTTTCAGTGTCATTCTCAACTCTTTACACTTTTCCTACATACACCCAATGTTGCCAAGTCTTGTCATTTATAGCTATGCAACCTCTCTCGTATAGGTGCCCCTCTTCACAGTCATTCTGCTACTATCCTCCTGCCAGCTTTTATCCCCTCAGATCTGGACTATTAGAACAGTTTGCTGAGTGATCTCCCTATCTTTAGTCTCTCCCCTCTCCATTCCACCATTTACTTAGCTGCCAAAGTGATCATCCTAAAGTACAGCTCTGTTAGTGTCACCCAACTACCCAATAAATACCATTGGTTCTCTATTACCTCCATGATCAAATATAAAACTCTATATTTGGCTTTTAAAGTCCTTCATCCTTCACCACCTGGTCCCTTCCAACCTCCCCAATCTTTTTTACACTTTAGGACATTCCATATTCTCTACAATATGGAGACATTAATCTTCTTGTGTTACTCCCTCTCCCAAATCTTTGCTATTTTTTTTTTTTACTCTTTGGAATACTTGGAATATTCTGTGTCCTTAGCTTCACTTCCTGACATCGCCGGCTTCCCTCAAGACTCAGTCCAAATCACAATGTCTCTAGGAAACTGTTTCCGGTCAGCCCATGGTTAGTGTTTTCCCTCTGAAATTACCTCCTGATCACACTGTATCTATCACAGTTATTTGTATGTTGTCTCCTCAATTACACTATGATCTCTCTGAGGGGGAACCGTTCATGTCTTTCTTTGTATCTCCAGTACTTAGAACAGCACCTTACATCCAGTAAATCACCTAAGAAATGCTTGTTAACTGAAATGATTATAATACAATTGTGAACTAGAGTCAAAGGGGAATAGTGGGAAAAAGCATTGGACTTGAAGTCAAGAGAAACCTGGATTCAGATCCTTCCTCTGATACTTAGCAGTTCCCCAACCACAGACAAATCTCTTAAACTCTTTCAGCCTTAGTTTTCTCACCTGTAAAATTAGGGAATTAATACTTATTATACTTATCACAAATAGTTGCTCTCAGGATCACCTGAAATAGTGGTATATAAAATACTTTGCAAACCTTGAAGCACTATGTTAACGTCAGTTATGATCAGTGAATGTGATGGAAATTAAATGGAGATGGCATATAATAGCACAGATTTGGTGTTTAGAAAATATTCCAATGGGTTCAGAACTTTTTTTAAAAAGCACATAGAAAGGATGGAAAGAAGAGTCAACAACCAAAGAAGAATACCCCCAAAAAAGTGACACGCACTGCTAAGTCTGGTGTTCGAATACTAAAGTCTAGAATAAGCTGTTACCCTCCCCAAAATCTATAGGTTAGGAAAGGGACTTTTCACATTGTATCCAACACAGAAAAAAACATGTAAAAGATAGGTTCTGCTACTTGGGGTAGATGATCTAATATTCACCAGTTACTGAGAGAGAAAAGAATAACTTCAATACCCCTCGACTTCTATCTTTTTCATTAGGATAAGAATTTTCAGGCTGGTTGAGACTGATCATGTCATTAAAACCATAAAGCAATCATCATTTGAGAAGGCAGCATGGTATAATTGAAAGACTAGGAAGCAAGGAGGCAATGGACCTGGATTCTAATCCCAGCTTGGTCACTTACCAGCACCATAACTTTGGAGTGGTTACTGAACCTCCCTGAGCTTCCATTTCCTATATGTAAAATTTGAATGATAACAAATATTGAACCTATGAGAAATATAACAAATAAATGCCTCACAGACATAAAGGACAGATAAATTGGTTGTTATTATTACGATATTTTTACAGTATAGCTTTCCAAGAGCCAGTTTTATTGCAGGTAATATATCACACTGGACATACAAAATAACTCACAATTTGCTCATTAATTTTCTGATAACAACACAAGCAATATAAAGAGAGAAAATACCTTTATTTTATAAATAATCATGGCATTTGATCAAATAAATCCAAATTCTCAAACTGCCTTCCCTACTTCCCTTCAGATATATTTATTTTCACAATAGGTCAACTTCATGATAAAGGGCTCCTGGCAACTGAAAGTGGACTAAATTCTGGGAACAACAAAGACACCCTGCAAATAGACCAGCTGAAATATTCTAGCAATGGTATCATTAAGAGGAAATTGCTGTGCCTGCTGCTCATCAGCTTCAAACATGGAGAAAGTCTTGAATGTAAGAAGATTCAAAACAATCTCCTCTAATGAACATGTTCTAATAACAGAGAAATTGCAATGTTCCGTTAACGTTAAGCATGAATAGATTAGCTCTTGCTTCTTCCTTTTCCTCTTTCTCACATTTCCAAGATTTGTGCTAAATCAAGCAAAGAACAAAGGAAGACTGCAGCATGCCATCATCCCAAAACAGGCTAGTGACAGAGGCAGAAGGCTGATGGACAAAACAGGAATATAGCTTCTAACTCAATAATTTGGAGAATGAAGTACTTTTACCTTGGATAGAAAATAAAGTTGATGGTACATTACCATTTTCCAAAACCCTTTTGGTCATGTATAAATGGTTTGATCCTATACAGATTTCCTCAAAATTTTATTTAGCTACTACCCATGGATCAGTAGGGATTACTCTTCCCATAAAGAATCTTGGCTCTGGAGTCACACAGACCAGGTTCTGTCATGTGGGAGCCTGACCCTAAAAGAGGGGAGATATGCTCTTTATCTCCCTGACTTATTGTCTCCTTATCATCAGGGAGATGGCACCGAGACACTCAAATCAAAGTCAACTGCAAGTCATGTCATCTCCCTGATTTCATAGTACTCTTCAAAAATGTAGGACAAACACAATATTGTCTTCATTACTATCTCAGATTTTCCAGGAAAATATCTTAAACTAAACTAAGGGATGGCTCATGTCAATGGTAATCCCAAAAAATATTAACAGGTCTTTGCTAATACTCTTTGTGCACCATAGTAAATACCAGGTAAAGGACAGGTATTTATTTCCTTGACCAAAATAAAAGGCTCAATATACAAAAGACTTTGTAACTCCTTAATCTCTATTAGGTTTTTGAGGTAAAGACTCTTAAAAGACATGTGGGACTTCTGAACATATATTCAAATTTGTTTCAGAATTGAATTGTATAAGCAACTCCATGAAGTCCTGATTTTCTGCCCAAACAGGCATGACTTGAGTTTTTTAATCCTTTCAGCAGTGGTGATCTTCTCTGAGAAAAGTGTAGTTTCAAGGGGTTCTTTCCACCGGGCAACTAGCCCTGACTATGAATGGAGGACATCCCGTATTCATGAGGTAGCTGACAAAGCTGGAAGTGTTTCAGGATCACTGTTTAGTGTCTGGAGCTCAGGGGAACAAACATGAAACAGAAGAGGTGAGCAAGGACTTGAGGTACTGTCTCAAGCTTGCTAGACAAGCACACATTGACTAACATTTTCATGTGCCCAAGGTACATGACCTGGTCATTATAGGGAAGGTTATTGTGGGGAAGGAAAGTGGGGAAGGGAGAGGAATCATACTCCCTTTACCCCTACTTTACTGGAAGCCCAAGAGAGTTGGTTTAGATGTATCCCAAAAGAAAGATGGTCCACTGAGAAAAAAAGAGATCATTTTCATAGATCTCATGCCCTCTATAGAGATGGCAGATCCTCCTGGTTCAATGTCTAACTATTTTCAACAGCTTCTAGTCATGGAGACACATGAGCACAAAGTAGAAACTGATGGACAACACATTTGTCTTACGATGAGTCCAGAACAAAGGCCCATCTCAATGTATATCCCCTGACATTATGTGTGTATGCATATTCATATTATGTTTTTGTTCAGTTATGTCTGACTCTTCATGACCCCATTTGGGGTTTTCTTGGAAAAGAGTGGAGTGGCTCTCTTTTTCTTTCTCCAGCTCTTTTTGCAGATGAAGAAACTGAAGCAAATAGGGTTAAATGACTTGACCAGGGTCATGGGGCTAGTAAGTATATGAGATCAGATTTGAATGTGAGGAAGATGAGTCTTCCCAACTCCATGTCTTGCACTCTATCCAATACACAACCTAGCTGCCATATATATATGTATGTGTGTGTATGTATATATGTATATATATACATATATATACACATATGTATGTGTGAATATATGGAAGTTTCCATTCTATTATTACTAAACATTGTGCTGAGTTAAGGATATAAATATGCAAAAAAAACATCATTGACCTCAAGGAACTGATAATCTAAAACAAAAGGGAGCTGAAAAGTCAGAGGAAAGAGGAGGGAGGAAGTAGATCCAATGCAGAGACATGGTGGAAAGTCAGAGAAGTTTCAAAATCTCAAGTATACAAAAGAGTGTAGACAGGTGGGAAATGAGATATCTATGCTGAGCACTCTCCTTAAGTGGAGCTTTTAACTTCATGACTTTGTCCTTCAATCAGTTGTCATGAGGTGTAAGTTCTAGGGTTGATTTAAAAATGAAGGATGATAAGGTTTTCCCAATGACGGGCTTCCTGGGCAGTAGCAGGCCTCTGAAACGATCATCAGTCCTTCCCTCTCCAATGTTCTGAGTACTCTAGATATATATATATACATACATATATATGTGTGTATATATAACATAAATATTAATATAGTTATATCAATCTTCCTCCTATCTATCATAGATATACACATATGTATATGCATATACACATATATACATATGTAGAGAGAGTGAGAGACAAGAGGCAGAAAGACAGAGAGACACAAAGAGAGAAAGAATACAAATCATACAATGTTCCAGGCACTGGGCTAAGTGATTTTTTACAAAAATTATCCCATCTGATTTTTACAACCTTGTGAAATAGGTGCTATTATTACTCCATTTTACAGCTGAAGAAACTGGGGCAAACAGAGATTAAGTGACTTGACCTGAGTCACTCAGCAAGTAAATGTCTGAGGTCAAATCTGAATTCAGATATTCTTGATCATAAATCCACCACTCTATCTGCTGTGCTAGAGAACTGACCTTCTTCTAAGATAGTCTTGAGTTTAAAACTCATCTCTAATATAAATTTTCTGTGACTCTTAAGAAGTCACTTAATGTCTCAGTGCCTTAAGCAATTTTCTAAAAACTATAACATGTAGAAAAGGTACTAACCTGCATACATAGAGGTAGTCTCTACCCTGATAAGAACTCTCTACTCTGATAAAAATCATAGGTTTATTTTAAATTGTTTATACATCTATATATTATAATCTATATCTACATATGTCTATAGATATGTAAAATAGTAACCTTGAACAGTATTTTAAATTCCTTTGGTTGGACAGTAGGCATATTTTTTTTTAATTTCTCCAGAATTAATATTAATATTTTAGGCTACAGAAATAACTTTCTTAATCTGCCAGGGAAATGCTCTCTAGTTTCTCCTGACATGGTTTAACTATCATGAACATAAGACTCCTTTATAAATTATTGCTCTTCCCAAAAAGGAGGCAGGGTAATGTAAAAAAGCATTGAGGGTGGAAACAGAAGACTAGGTTTTGTGGTGTAACCCAATGACAACTGATCTGTATGAACGTGATCAGGTTACTTAATGTCTCTTAGTCTTTCCTTAGTCTGCAAAATGGAAATAATATTATATAACCAGCCTCGTGAGGTTGTTCCAAGGAAATGCTGTGAACATCTTAGAGTACTTTATAAATGTTTACGATCATGATTATTTTAGAATCTGTCAGAGTGAGGAGACATTTCTATTGTTGTATGTAGAACATAGAATAGATCAGTGTTTTCTTTTCATACATTACTGCTTCTGGTGCTATCTCTGAAACATATTCTTCTGGACTTTATAAAATGTATAGTTATGTAGGGGAGAGAGAGAGAGAGAGAGAGAGAGAGAGAGACAGAGAGAGAGAGAGAGAGAGAGAGAGAGAGAGAGAGAGAGAGAGAGAGAGAGAGAGAGAAAATAATAAAGCTGTCTAACCATTCTGAGTAATCAGAAGGATGTGGCCAGGGTAGGATTGATAACAATGTCCTTGGCACTGCACAAATTACAACTGTATATGAAACATGGTCCTTGCACAGGGACTCGTACTCTAAAACTGGGCATCTAAACCACAAGACATTTGGACAGAAACAAACAATTCAATTGCCCAAGTGCTTGGTCTTATACAATCAAACTTTAATGTGCCTCCAAATATCCAGATGTTACAAATATGTGCCATAAATCACCCAAGTGTGTCAGAATATTTTGGCCTTGGGTTACAGAGCTAAAATATCTAGATGAAGGATTCCCTTCTTAATCTCTACATTTTAATTTTATGTAGATGTAGTCTAGGAGGAATTATTTTTCACCGCTGTTATCATTGCTTTTCAGTCATTTCAGTCATGCCCAACTCTTCATTAGACTACATTTGGGATTTTCTTGGCAGAGATACTGGTTTACCATTTCTTTCTCTGGTTCATTTTTCTGAGGAGGAACTGAGGCAAACAAGGTTAAGTGATTTTCCCCCCTACTTATATTACAATTTACTTGAAAGTGTTTCTTAATGTCAAATTCCCTTGGCATTTTTTAATTGCTCTTACATCTAAGAATTATCTGTACTACAGGCAGGGAAGAAGCTATTTCTGTTGCTAAGGGGCAAGGAACTAGGGGAGGAGATTATTCCTTAAATATTTTAATAGACAGAATATTTTATAGAAATTCCAACAGAAAGGAGAGGGAAGAAATTAACCATAGTTCATTCAATATCATTGATTTTATTTATAAGCTGGTCTACCCTTCTATCTACATCACAAGAAATGTTTGTCACAGAGACTATAACAGAACAATATCACCAGTTTTCCAAACTGGTACTAAGCAGCAGTGTGACAGGAAATAGAACTCAGGACTTGGAATTGAGAAGATTTGGGTTCAAATATCTCTTCCAACATTTACCAGCTACGTGACTATGAACAGGTCAGTTAATCTCAGTCGATAGACGGTATTTTCTAATGTTAAAAATGGTAGCAAGAGTACCTATATCCTGTGGTTATTCTGAGAGTTAAATGAGATAATAGAGAATAATTCACTAAACTTGAAGTGCAATATCTATTTCAGCTATCATTACCATCAGCAATAGTCATGGAACACTGAGGGAAAGGATGCCTAACACTTGGCCATGAATGTTAGGATTTTGTTGCTAGACAGCATAGTAAAAAATATTAGATATGAGTGACAAATTATCCAAGTATTTATATCCACAAAAATGCTCATTATGCCAATTAAATTTATAAACATGAACCACTTTTATAATCACCTTTAGGAGAAAAAAGAGAGAGAAATGAGAAGTGCAGTGTGGGCAAGGCCACCTGGTCAAAGGTGACCTTCTAGCTCTTCCTGCCTATCTACCATGGTCAAATCATCTGGATGAAAATAGAGTAACCAGGCAGTTGTTTGTTCTTCACAAAGATAAATGGCTGATATTTTCCACTGAATTTTCCTGTCATTTGATGATATGAATGAAATTGCCTACCTCTTTCCTTGTCATATAGATCATTTATGGTCATGCTTATGAAATAAGAAACATCTAGATAATTAACATTTACACTAACCATCTGTGTAATTTGGCATATTGATAGATCAATTATTTTATGGTATGGGTGCTCTTTCCACCAGTGCAGATGGCTTCCCTTTCATGACTGCTCATGGTTTATTATTCTTATACGTATTTTACCTCTCATTATTTCTAGGTGACAAGTCTACCACTTTTTCTCTGAATAAATGTGATTATACACAACTATAATATTGCTGTTTATGCTATATCTCATACTCTAGTGATCTTTGGTACCATGTTGCAACCTGCTCATCATTTATACTTCTATCGCCATTTGAGTAATCAGTGTTCTTCCTTCTATTGAAGTGTCCCATGATTTACAATCACAGAATATCATGAAAATAATAGTGGTATTTGCTTCTGTGTCAGTAAGCAGTTAGAGATTATTGAAATCACTGTGCAATATTCCTAATTTATGGCTATACTGGCTATTTTATATGACTATAAAATGCAACTTGCATCATAAAAAATATATAAATCTTTTACATTCAACATGTTAGTTTCAAAGCTATTCTCTTTTTGTGTCTCCTTCTGAACATCCCTCTGTTCTTTTCTATACATTTTTCAAGTGCTATAATGATTACCTTTTCTTTTTTATCTTTTTTTTCTGGATTCTCTATCACTAGTCCCCATCTTTCCTAAATTCCCTTTAATTTTAAATTTTAAAATTTAAATTTTAAAAATTTTAAAAACAACCCTTGTAGCAAAGCAAAACAAATCTGCACATTTACTATGTGAAAATGTCTACCTCGGTATGTCCTTCAAATTCCCCACCTCTCTCTCAAGTAGTAAATAATATGCTTCATCATTGGTCCCTTGGAGATATGGTTGGTCCTTGCATTAATCAGTTAAATCTGTCAAAGATGTTGTTTTTCTTTGACAGAGTTATACTTATATATATTATATACTGGGGTCTGATCACTTCACTCTGTATCAATTTATATAAGTCTTCCAAGGCTTTTTCGAATCTATTTCAGTCAGTACATAGACAATCAGCAAGTACTATTATTTTCTATGGTGCAATAATATCACATTATATTAATCTACCATACTTTGTTGGGTCCTTCCTCCACTCATCTCTACACCATTACTTTCTAAATCCTTGATACAAATGAAAAATGCTGTTGTAAATATTTGTACACATGAGTAATTTTCTTATTTCTTTGATTTTTTTGGAGGAGTTAGGGGCATAGGCTTGGTAATGGTATCACTGGGACAAAGGGTATTCACATTCAGTGACTTTAGCAGTCCATTTCCAAATTACTGGCTAGAATGATTTGACTTGTTCATTGCTCCAGCAAAAGTCCATTAGTGTGTCTGCTTTCCATAGTTAACTAATCAATCAAGTATTAATTAAGAACCTATGATGTGCCAGATGCTGAGGATACAAGTACAAAGAAAGAAACAATCCCTACTCACAAGGTTCCTACATTTTAATAAGGAAACAGATACATATAAGAATATATATATATATATACGTATAGCATAAATATAAAGTAAATTTAATATAAATATAGGGTAACTAAATTCAAAGCAATATAGGAAAGACAGGTTCAATAGCTGGGAGAATCAGGAAAGGCTTCATAATGGAGGTGGTGCTTGAGCTGCACCTTAAGTGATGAGAAGAACTCTATAAAGTGGACATAGGGAGGGAGTGCATTTTGGGCATGAGGGATGACCAGTGCAAAGACACGGAAATGGGATGGAGAGTCTGTTGTGGAAAAGAGAGAGATAGTCAGCTTGGCAAGATCATAGTGTGCAGGAGGGGAAATTGTGTTCACTGAAGCTGGAAAGATAGATTGGTACCAGGTTGTGTAAGGTTTTAAAAACTCATCATCCAAAGACATTTAGGGAAAAAGGAAAAGAACCTGTATGTTTTAAAGTATTTATAGCAGCTCTCTTTGTGGTGGCAAAGAACTAGACATTGCAAGGATGTCCATCAATTGGGGAATGGCTCAGTTATGGCATATGATTGTTATGGAATACTACTGTGCTATAAGAAATTATGAGAAGACCTTAGAAAAATGTGGATAGACACATAAAATAATGAAGAGTGAAGTGACCAGAACCAAGAGAACATTTTATACAGTATCAGCAGTATTGTTTTAGAATTATTTTACATACACAGTCTCATTTGTATCTAATGATAGCCATCTCTGGGATGGAGAGGGAGGAAAAGGGGAAAATTACATGATAACTTAATACATATTTAAAAGGAATAGCAGACTGTACATAATAGATTTGCAGGGTCATGTATAATTATCTTTTTTATTTTACTGCATTATAGAAGTGCTTATTTTATTCCATAAATTAAAAATAAAATATTTTTTAACAAACTAAAACGGACGAATTTATATTTTATCCTAGAGGTGAAAGACCACTGGAAATTGATTGAGGAAGGGAATCCAGGGTCATATATGAACTTAAGGAAAATCATTTTGGCATCTGTGTATAGGGTGAATTGAAGTGGTAAGAGATGAGGCAGGAAGTCCCATCTGGAGGTTATTGAAATAATCTAGACTTTTGGGTGGCAAGTTGGCCCCCAATATAAGCCAGCCCTCTATGCATATGGACAGTGTGGTGGTAGCATAGTAGTCATAAATTTCCTTCAGTACTTTGAAATAAATAATCCTCACCTGATTGTTTGGACATCTGTTGCATGAATGTTTGAAACAGCAAGGATGGCTTAAGAAACCAAAATCAGGACACATACATCCCCATGCTAAAGCCAACCTAAGGACAGAAATGATGATTTTAGTACTAATGTGGTTTAAACTTTTGCAAGATACTTGATGTTTATTTTCTGTATCATTTGTAAAATCATTTATACATTTTGTATACTCCTAAAAAAAAGATAATGAGGGCCTGAATTAAAGTGGTCACTGTGTGAGTGGAGCAAAAAGGTCAGATGTGAGACATTGTAAAGGCAGAAATGGCAAGATTGGCAACTGATTGTATATGTGTGATGAAGGAGAATAAGTATTCCAGGGTAATACTGAGGTAAGGAAGCAGGAACACTTACAGGAAGGTAGAAATTTTTTAGAAGAGGAGAGATTTTGATGGAAAGGACAACTTTATTTGATACGTTGATTTTCAGATATCTCTTGGACATCCAATTTGAAACCTCCAACAAGCATCTGATAATATGGGACTGATGCTTGGAGGAGAGACGAGGCTCAAGATAGATAGATGCAAATATACATGCTATCTGCATAGAGATGACAGTTGAATGCACTGGAGCCAATAAGCTTTCCATGTAAGAGAAAGGAAGAAAAGAAAAAGAGCCAGTACAAAGCCTCGGGAAATACCCACAGTTAAAGGCATGATGTGGATGATTCACTACAAGAGAAACTGAACAAGGAGACAGAAAGGAGGAGCACTAAGAAACATCCAATATTACAGATGTGAAGGGGAATTTCTGGATCACTTAAATTTGCATTTCTCTGACTATTGGCAGAGGCGACTAGGTGGTACAGCAGGTAGAGTTTTTAACTTAAGTGTCAATAAGACAAGCTCAAATTTTGCCTGAAACATCAGTGGTGTGATCCCAGGCAAGTCATTAATGTCTCTCAGGTTGTTTTACTTTCTGAAAAATGGGGATAATGATACAATTTACCTTACAGGAATGTTATCAGGATCAAATTAATTTATATGTGCAGAGTGTTTTGCAAATCTTAAAGCCTTATATAGATACTATGTATTATTATTTGAGGCATTTTTCCTATGACTGTCAATGGCTCTGAGAACTGCCTGTTCATATTCTTTGACTACATGGAATGATTGTGTTATGTGAATATACATACATATATACATACACATATATATATGTGTATGTGTGTATGTATATATATATATATGTGTGTGTGTGTGTGTGTGAATAATATCCTTATGTATCTTGGATGTCAAAAATTTCTTTGAGAAACTTCCTGTGAAGACTTTGCCAAAAAAACTGCTATAAAAAAGAAAACTGGTATAGAAGAGATAAAGCAAAACTTTGAAACTGGAAAGACATGCCATCACTTTCCAGTGTTCCTTCCTTCCTTCCTTCTTTCCTTCCTTCTTTTGTGATATGACCTATAATATTTAGGATGTAAATCCAATTTAAGTTTAATATGGTATAGGTTACAAAATATTAGTCTAAATCTTATTTCTATCATATTTCTATGAATAGTCTATTCCAATTTCAATTAATATAATTGCAGAAGATGCCAACATCTAGACTGAGCTGGATGAGAAAATAAATATGAAAAGGCCCTAACCAATCAAGAAAATGATGGGGACTTTGAGTCATTATATGAAAAAATGTTGTAATACAGAAAATAGCTTGCGATACAATGGGCAGAAAGATGGTGCAGTGGATAGAACACCAAGACTGGAGTCAGGAATTCACTAGCTTCAAACACTTACTAGAATAGTTACTAAATAGTAACTGTTTATCTTTTACCCAGAAACTTTGAGGGTCTCTCCATCTTATTTTTTTTAATTAAAGGGGCCATCTCTTGAGTAACTACTTAAAGAAACCTATTCGTTGAATGGGTGTATCTCACTCAAAGTGAGAATGTGATAAGAGCTTAGCATGAAAGGACCAGGTTCTCACATTGCATCATGGGCCATTTCCAGTCCTCCTGATGAATATCTGGCCACTGGACCCAGATGGCTCTGGAGGAGAAAGTGAGGTTGGTTACCTTGCACAGCCTTCCCTCACTCAAATCAAAGCCAGCTGCAAGTCATGTCATCCTCTTGATGTCATGGTCCTCTTCAAGAACGAAGGACAAACACAACAACAGCTGTGTAATGCTGAGCAAGTCATTTAACTGTTGCTTACCTCAGTTTCCTCAACTGTAAAATAAGGGTAATAATAGCACTCATATTCCAGGGTTGCTATGAGTATCAAATGAAATTATATTTGTAAAGCACATAGCATGGTGTCTGACATATAGTTAATACTATATAAATATTAGCTGTTTTTGCTGTTGATGAGAGCATCAGGCACACCCTTGGGCCTCTCTATGACACAGTAAGCCAATTCCGAATTGTATATTGCATAATCAGGTAAGTTATGTGACAATCAAATCCAGAGGTAAAGGATCTCAGAGAAGAAACAATCTTGGGTTCAGGAAGAGGTGAATTTTGAAATTCTCATCAGTGTAGGTAGCAGTCCTCCCTGGAACAGTAGTGGCCAATGGCAGATTCTGTAACACAAGATGAAAGACATATCAGGGACCAACTAAGCAAAGTGAAGAAAGACAGATTCTGTTCAAAATCCAGACACAAATTACACTTAGACCTAAAGGAAATTTCATGAGGACTCTTTAAAGGGTGAAAAGGACTTCTACATAGATTTATCCTTTGGCCAAATGTGTTCTCCCCAGGAATCTTGAATGTACTAGGGGAGAGGATCCTTCCACCTTGAGGGGATGCTTCCTTAACATTTATCCTTCCTATATTTACTTAGCAAATACACCTCTAAGAGTAAATTAGCTTTGATAACCAATGAAGAGCACACTGGTTTGGAGCATGGATTTTTTTATAAGATTAATAAAAGTATAAGCATTTATAAAATTAATAAGAATTATAAATTTTTTATAAAAATAAAATATTATTAATTATAAAATTCATAAAAATGTATATGAAGCATCTTAAGCTCTGTACATCCCTTAGCAAAAATGACTAAATTTCCCCAGGTGTTACCAGGCACTATTGGTGGGGGAGAGAAAATACAATCATTTTGCATCACCTTGATGGATTAATAATGCTGAAATCTTCCAAGTACCTGGTGGCCTAAAAATGGAAACTATGGAGAAATAAAATATGGCAAGTTTTGCAAGGATGTTCTCTTCAACCGTTATAAAAGTTATATATTGTCCTTGGATAATAGACTTTGAAGTTTTGTTGTAAAGGACTTCTTCCACATTTGTAAAAGTCTCTTCCCCTTGTCTCTCGTCCTTGAACAGGGAATTTTTTTTAATTCTGGTAATAAATCCTGTCAACTATATTTTGAATATTCCTCTCTTCTCCCTTTACTAATCCCCTCTTTCTTTATCCCTTTCTTTCCTGGAAATATGTGTTATTTATCTTTCCTAAGTTGCTAGAGAATGCTTTTGATCGGTTGTAAATTCTAAATCAGTCTGAAGGATTATGAAAAGCAAATCTTACTCCAGGAAACTGAAGCTGCCGTTAGACTTTCTTAGCTTGCTAATAAGTCTTTTTGTTTTCAATTTGTCTCCTTGTCTTTGACCTACAGTCATTGGACTCCTGTTTGTGGGTATATCTCTCTCCAGAGGTCCTATTCCTCTCAATTAAGAGGATTCTCCAAGAGTATGTAGACATACATTGTTTCTACCCAATATAGGAATAAATGGATCTTCCAGTCTTACTGCCTAAAAATATACAAATAGCCTATTAACTGGTCTATGTGAATTACAAAACACACACACACACACACACACACACACACACAGACACATTATGAAAAGGATGGCTGTCTGAATGTGGCAAAAACAATCTGGTAAAAAGTGACATCTGATTAATTGGAATTTTTTCTATATGATAGAAAGAAAGTCTCATTCTTTTCACCAAACTTCTGTGAACTTCCCTGGGGAGGGCACCATCACATTTCAAATCACTCAAGTTGAAATCCTCAGGGTCATTCTGAACTGCTCTCGCTCATTCACCGCACACATCCAGTCAAATATCATTGCTTTCTCTACACCATTCATAAACATCACTTTCTTTCCATTTGCACAGCTATTACCCTCATTCAGACCCTCATCATCTTTCAGCTGAACTTGTACAATAGGCTTCTAATTAGTCTCCATGCCTTAACTCTTTTCCCTTCTCCAACATATGCTGCACCCAGCTGCCAATTTTTTTTCTGAAATGTTTTTCCCAAAAATCTAACTGTGTCAACACCATGTCCAACAAAATCCAAAGGCTCTTTATTATCTCCAAGATAAAATATTAAGTACTTTGTTTGGCCCCTTTCTTCTAATCTTTCTACATATATATATATATATATATACACATATATATATGTGTATATATATATATACATATGTATGTGTGTGTAATTTATTTTTTACAATTGTTTTCAGTTTTCAGCAATCACTTCCATTACTTTAAAATTTTTTCCTTCTCTCTCCCCAAGATGGCATGCCATCTTATATGGCTTCTACACATACGTTCACATTAAACACATTTTTACATTAATCATGTTGCATAGAAGAATTACAATGAATGGGAGAAACCATGACTTTCTATCTCTCTTTCTAATCTTCTTACACTCCCCTCCATAGACTCAACAGTACAGCCATACTACCCTAACTGAATTTCCTTGCACATAGCAATTTATCTCATCTCTATGCCTTGCCCTAGTTGTTCCCCATAATTGAAATACCCTACCTCTAAATGTCCAAATTTGATAACTCATAGATTTCTTTAAGATTTAGGTCAATAGCTACTTCCTCCAGGAGACCTTTCTTTCTCCTATCATCTGTTAGTGCAATCTCCTTTAAGTTTTTCATCCTTCTACTCTGTACTTGTCTTATATGCTCTGAATTATATATTGTTTCCCCTACTAGAATAGAAGTTCCTTGAGAGTAAAGACTGCATTTGCTTTTCATTTATATCCTCAGTGCTTAATAAATAAGCACTTAGTTAAAGTAAGCACTTAATATATACTTGTTAATTGACTGAATGCTTTGGTATCCTGTAAATAACATTTTGCTAAATTGAAGTAGATGACACTGTTAGGTGGGCTCTAAAAATTTAATATTAATTTCAGCAATATGTACAGCCACAAAATATAATTTTCTTCCTGGAGCTTTTTGAAAATGTTTATTTTCCATCTTTGTGCAGGTTAAAGTTATATAATTTGTTCCTGTTGACTTACTGCAACTCTTTTACACAAGAGAACTTTAAGAAAAGCAAATGGAAACATTAGTTTAAGTACTCATATGAAGTTAAGATAATTAGCAACAAATTGAGTTGGGTTCATCATACCATTATCCATCTGACTTGCCATGATCACACATACATATATCACATACAATCATGCTTCTTTAGGTACTTGAACAATTTTCTTCTTCTGATGGCTTTGCTAAGTGGATAGGAGTGTATCTATAGGATAATTGGCACTGAGATTTTCAGTATCATCTAGTTTCTAAATTATAAACCAACAAATAGTGTTGATTAAAATTTATCAAAACCATCACAGAAAAGAATAGAGGAATTGTTTTCATATCCATGATCTAAGTTTAAAATGGTTTAACCATTGCTTTTACTAGCTTAAATGCCCTTTGCAACAAGTTGGTCAAATAAAGGAGCTATCAACTTGTTAAGAGTCATGCATTAGATGGATTTCAGTCAATTCTGTTCTCTAAAAATGAATATGGTTCATAATACAAGTAGTCTAGTATATATTGACCATACTGTAGAATTGCTTGTGAGAATGTAAAATACCATCAAGTACCCGATCAATTTAAATGTCATTAAATGATTCCAATGAATTACGAGGAAAGTGAGCAAACTTGCTCATATATTAGTCCTAAAGACTAATATAGTTGACTGTAATGAATGGGGAAAAATAATATTAAATTAGTGACTGGTTAAATATATATGACTCCATAATAAGATAGTATATTTTTAACATTTATTCCAAGACAGTGAAATTGTATGTGACTTTTTCAAAATGAGTACTTTGGAAAAAATAATGAATCAATAACATTATTCACAACATGAATGACCATATGTAAGATTCAAAGAGTACTCCCATGTTTCAAATTTCTATAATACTTTGGGGTAAGCTTTCCTTCCACTGATGCAGATTTCTACCCCTCTATAATTCTGAATGCTTCCAAGTACTGTTGTGGTGGCAGAGTTCATCACCTTGTAGTCAATTTGCTGATGAGCCTCTCCAAACCTACCTTGTCTGGTCTTCAAACCTATAGGTTAGCCTTCAGTTATATATAAACCTTTCCAGTTAGCAAAATATCCAGAATTTGAGTTCCTCTGGCATAGCCTCCAAGAAGTCAGGATAACCTCTATGTCATGATGAAACATCAGAATAGGATGATATGGGAAAATGAAAGAGGAATCAGCTAAATGGATCATATTTTTCTGAACAAGGATTGGATAGTGTAAAATAAGCCAGCCCAGGGAAGGCAGTGATTCAAAGTCCAGGCAGATTCACTAGGTTATTTATGAAGTCTGGATTATAAACAGGGGAGAAAAATCAGAGGTCAGTCTAGGGATACACACTGAATCTGAAGGGAAGTATGAAAATAGATTAGGTCACAAGAGAAAAGGAAAGGCAGACTAGAAGTACTGACAGCAAAAGATCCAAACCAATTTTAAGATACAGAGTGTCTATCAAGTTAGAAGTAGGCAGCTGACAGAGAACCAAGTGGCAGGTATTAAGAACAGGAGTAGAGAAGTAATAAATTTAGTCACTGCAAGACTAGGGGATAAGATAGGATCTCAGACAACCATGAACAGTGATACAAGGCAGTTAATGGTTTCTTGGGAACAGAAATACCAAGGTCATTGCAAGGCCAGTGGCATTATTGGCTCAATGCTGAATCATTGAGCTGTGGTATCTTCATATTCCTTCTGCCTAGTTGATCCCTGACAAGTTGATCCCCTGAGCTTGGGAAAGAGACAGTCCTATAGGTAGAAGTTAAGTAAGTCCTGTTGACAGGGTTAGAGGGCTAAAGTGGCAGCCAAGTCATTATAGTATTTCATTTTTGGTAATTATTAATGGGAAACAAATTCACAGGACAAAGGATTTACTCAAGCCATTTCAGGGCATATTCTCAAAACTGCAAAATGGGACAACTTATGTAAGTACTGTGGCTTCTAAATGATATGTGCTCTTTGCATTGAATAATGGGATGAGCCCTTAAAGCAAAGGATTTGATCCAAACATAAATCAAAAGGGTAAGAACTACAAATTGTGCCAAATTCTGAAAAAGGCAGCTGTAGTCACAAGTCAGAGAAATATCTTCCATAGACATAGGCTGAAAGTTTTAACCTCTGTGTGTCTCTATTTCTGTCTTTGCCACTGTGTCTTCTCTCTCTCTCTCTCTCTCTCTCTCTCTCTCTCTCTCTCTCTCTCTCTCTCTCTCTCTCTCTCTCTCTCTCTCTTTCTCCTTCTATCTCTTTCAAATAGTTCTCAGAATTATCATGGCAGATAGACTCCCAAGTATTTTCTAGATTTCAAACAACATTGCAAAATGTATACTGGCTAAGAAATAGAGTGGTGAATCCATGGAATAGGTTAGATACACATTAACAAATGACCATAGTAATCTAATATTTGATAAACCCAAATATCTAAGCTTTTGGAACAAAATCTCATTATCTGACAAAAAATGCTGGTAAAACTAGAAAGCAGTCTGGCAGAAACTACATATGGACCAACAATTAATATCATATACCAAGGTAAGGCCAAAATGGGTACATGATTGAGATAAGACATATAAAGTGATATTGTGAGCAAACTGGGAGGGTACAGAAAAGTTTTACAGCAAGTTTTTCTGCTAAGGGCCTTATTCTCAAACATATACAGAACTGAATCAAATTTATAAGAATATAATTTATTCTGTAATTGATAAGTAATCAAAGGTTATGAACAGGTAATTTTCAGAAAAAAAAATCAAAGCTATCTATAGTCACATGAAAAAATTCTCTAAATCAATATTGAAAGAAAAATGCAGAGGAGCAGAGCCAAGATGGTACAGTAGAAGCAGAGACCTGCTAGCCCTCTACCCCCAAGCCCAGTCAAATAATAAAAAAAAAAATGATTCTAAACAAATTCTGGAGCCACAGAACCCACAGAATGACTGAGTGAAGCAAATCTTCAGCCCAAGAAAGTCTGGAAGGTCAATGGGAAGCATCTATTGGGACAACTGACTGGAAGCAGAGCACAGTGCAGTGTGAGCCACACCCATACAGACAGGACCTGAGCAGGCTGAGGGGGTACTGAGTCTCTGGCACCTGCAGTGGCTTCCAGATTTTACAACTCCAAATTTCAAAGGACAAATTGGAAGGTCAGTGGAAAAAGCCTGTGGGAACTGTGTGAGAGAGTACAGTGATTAGACCCAAGCCCCAGGGTGGCAGAGGGAGTGGAGGACCTTGTTGCAGCAGCACTAGGGGAAGCTACAGTTGCAGTGACTGTTTCTATACCCACAGATTGTGGGGGGATTGAGCAGCTGACAGTACACTCCCTCACCCTCATTGGAAGCAGAGAACTATCTTGAGAAAGAGCTCAAAAGTCAAGTTAATGGCTGGGGAAATAAGCAAAAACCAGAAAAAGAATCAGATTATAGAATCTTACTTTGGTGACAAGGAAGACTAAAATATGCAAACAGAAGAAAACAAAGTCAAAGCTCCTCCATCCAAAGTCTCCAAGAAAAAATATGAATTGGTCTCAGGCCATGGGAGACCTCAAAAAGGATTGTGAAAATCAAGTAAGGGAAGTAGAGGAAAAATTGGGAAGAGAAATGAGAGTGATGCAAGAAAATCATGAAAAGTAAGTCAACTGCTTGCTAAAGGGGATCCAAAAATGATGAAGAAAATAACACCTTAAAAAATGGACTAACCGCAATGGCAAAAGTGATCCAAAAAGCCAATGAAGAGAAGAATGCCTTACAAAGCAAAGTTGGACAGATGGAAAAGGAGTTCCAAAAGTTCCCACTGAAGAATATAACTCCTTAAAGATTAAAATGGAGCCGATGGAAGCTAATGACTGAAAAATCAAGCAATCATAAGACAAACTCAAAGGAATGAAAAAACAGAAAACAATGTGAAATATCCCACAAGAATAACAACTGACCTGGAAAATAGATTCCAGAAATACAGTTTAAATATTATCAAACTACATGAAAGTCATGCTCAAAAAAGACACTAGACAGCATCTTTCAAGAAATTATCAATTTTCTAGAACCAGAGGGTAAAATAGATATTGAAAGAATCCACTGATCACCTCCTGAAAGAGATCCCAACAGGAAAACTCCTAGCAATATTGTAGCCAAACTCCAGAGCTCTTGGGTCAAGGAGAAAATATTACAAACAACTGGAAAGAAACAGCTCTAGTATTGTGGAAACACAATCAGGATAACACAAGATCTAGCAGCTCTACGTTAAGAGATCATAGGGCTTGGAATATGATTTTCCAGAGGTCAGTGGAGCTAGAATTAAAACCAAGAATCACCTACCCAGTAAAACAGAGTATAATACTTCAGAGAAAAAAATGGTCATTCAATGAAAGAGAATACTTTCAAGCATTCTTGATGAAAAGACAAGAGTTGAATAGAAAATTTGACTTTCAAACACAAGAATCAAGAGAAGCATGAAAAGGTAAACAGGAAAGAGAAATCCTAAGGGACTTACTAAAGTTGAACTGTTTATACTCCTACATGGAAAGATAAGATTTGTAACTCTTGAAACTTTTCTCAATATTTGCATAGTCTGAGGGATTATGCACACATACAGAGACACATATACACAGACACACACATGTGTGCATGCACACATAAATACATATACAGAGAGCACAAGGTGACTTGAATAGGAAGGGATGATATCTAAACAGAATAAAATTAAGGGGTGAGACAGTAATATATTGGGAGGGAAAAGGGAGAAATGGAATGAGGTAAATTATCTCTCATAAAAGAGGCAAGAAAAAACTTTTTCAATGGATGGGAAAAGGGGGGAGGTGAGAGGGAAAAAGTGAAGCTTACTCTCATCACATTTGGCTTAAGGAGGCAATAACATGCACAATCAATTTGGTATGAAAATCTATCTTACTCTACAGGAAAGTAGGGAAGAAGGGGATAAGTGGGGTGGGGGAATCATAGAAGAGAGGGCTAATGGGAGGAGGGATTAATTAGAAGTAAACAATTTTGGGGAGGGATAACATCAAAAGACAGAATAGAATAAATGGGGGGACAGGATAGGATGGAGGGAAATATAATTAGTCTTATACAACATGATTATTAAGGAAGTCTTTTGCAAAGCTACACATATTTGGCCTATATTGAATTACTTGCCTTCTCAGTGGGGATAGGTGGGGGGGGAAGGGAAAGAAGTTGGAACTCAAAGTTTTAGGAACAAATGTTGAGAATTGTTTTTGTATGCAACTGGGAAATAAGAAATACAGGTGATGGGATATAGAAATCTATCTTGCCCTTCAAGAAAAGAGAAAATATGGGGATAAGGGAAGAGAGGGGTGTGATAGGAGGGCATATTGGGGGAAGGGGTCATTAGAAAGCATGGTGTTCTAAGGGAGAGGGAAGGGAGAGATGGGGAGAAAATTTGAAACTCAAAATCTTGTGGAAATGAATGTTGAAAACCAAAAATAAATAAACACTAAAAAAGAGCAAATACTTGAACTCAGACCTGTAAAGTCAAGGAAACTTTCTACTCTTCTTGCCACAGGGACCTACATAGTCCTTCTATATAAATTAGGTTATAAATTCCTTAAGGGCAAGGAATGTCTTTTGCCTTTTTTGTATCCCTAGAGCATAGCACAGAGCCTGGCACAGAGCAGCTGCTTAATAAATGTTGTTGATTGATTGATAAAAGAAAGAAAAGTATGAAAAGATGAACAGGAAAGAGAATTTACTAAAGTTGAATTGTTTACATTCCTATATGGAAAGATAATAATTGTAATTCTTAAGACTTTTCTCAGTGTTAGGGTAGTTGAAGGGATTATATACATGTAGAGAGAGGGTACAGGGTGAGCTGAATATGAAGTGATCATGTCTAAGCAACATAAAATTAAGGGGTAAGAAAGGAATATATTGAGAGAAGGAGAAAGAGAGAAATAGAATGGGGTAAATTATCTCTTACATTAAAGAGGCAAGGAAAAGCTTTTTCAATGGAGGGTAAGAGGGGGGAGGGTGAAAGATTGAATGTTACTTTCATTGGATTTGTTTTAAGGAGGGAATAACATGCACACTCTATTTGGTATGAAAATCTATCTTATGCTACAGGAAGGAGATAAGTGAGGAGTGGGGGGATTATAGAAGGGAAGGTAAATGAGAGAAGATGGTAATTAAAAGTAAATATTTCTGAGAAGGGACAGAGTCAAAAGAGGGAATAGAATAAGTGGGGGGCAAGATAGGATGGAGGGAAATATAGTCTTTCACATCATGACTGTTATGGAAGCATTTTGCATGACTACACATGTATAACCTATATCAAATTATTTGCATTCTCAGTGGGGATGGGAGAGGAGGAGGAAGGAAAAGATGCTAGAACTCAGAGTTTTAAAAACAAGTTTTAAAAGTTGTTTTTACTTTCTACTGGGAAATAAGACATATAAGCAATGGGGTACAGAAATCCATCTTGCCCTACAGAAATTAGAGGGGAAGAGGATGAGAGAAGGAAGTGTGATAGAATGGAGGGAAGATTAAGGGAAGGGGTAATTGGAATGCATGATGTTTTGGGGTGGGATGAGGGGAGAGATAGGGAGAAAATTTAGAAGTCAAAATCTTGTGAACGTGAATGTTGAAAAATAAAAATAAATTAACTTTAAAAAAGTGCAAATTAAAATAACTCTGAAGTACTACCTCACACCTATCATAATGACTAACATGATAGAAAATGAAAATAGTAAATGCTGGAGGGGATGTGGAAAAATGGGCAAATTAATGACTTATTGGTGAAGTTGTGCACTGGTCCAATCATGGAGAACAGTTTGGAATCATACCCCAAAAGCTGTAAAACTATGCATACTCTTTGACCCAGAAATACCACTCCTAGGTCTGTGTCTCAAAGAGATTAAGGAAAAAAGGAAAAGAATCTTTATGTATAAAAATATTCATAGCAGCTCTTTTTGGGGTGGCAAATAATTGGAAATTAAGGGAATGTCCATCAACTGGAGAATGGATGAACAAGGTATAATATAGGATTGTGATAGCATACTATTGTGCTGTAAGAAACAATGAGCAGGATATTTTCACCAAAACCTAGGAAGACTTTGATGCAAAGTGAAGTGAATAAAACCAGAACACCGTATTCAGTAAAAGTAATGTTGTAATGATGATTACGTATGAAAGACTCAGCTATTCTGATTAATACGATGATCCAAAACCATTCAGAATGACTTTCAATGAAAAATGCCATCCACCCCCAGAGAAGGAAATGATGAAGTCTAGGTGGAGATTGAAGTATAAATTTTTTACTTTTTTTTATTTTTCTTGCTTTTTGCGACATAGTATCTAAATATATCTTGCATAACTTTCCATATGTAAATGAGATTCTATAGCTTGCCTTCTGAATTTGTGGGAGGGAGGTGGAAAGGAGGGAAAGAATTTGGAACTTGATTTTAAAAAATTAATGTTAAAAATAAATAAAATATGTAAAAGATACCTATTTTATGAAGACTGAGGTCTCACATGAGAATGAGAAAAGTGGCTAAGGAAGAGAACATAAAGACAGAAGGGAAATTTAATAGCATAGCATGTTAGGGAACACTGACCTTAAAAAGTCTGTCTAAAAGAGGATGAAGACTGGCTGGAGACACAGAAGGAACATTTAAATATGTAGAAGAGCAAGAAGAGTGTGCCATTTTAGCATAGATAGATAAATGAATTTATTAAGGATTTACTATATATGCTAAGCACTGACGATACAAATAGAAAAGTGAGACAATCCCCATTTTCAAGAAACTCTCAATTTAATTGAAGGAAGCATCACATAAAAGAAATTTCATCTGCAAATCAGATGGAAAGGACTATAGATTCTTAATGTATAGTAGTAGGAAAATAGTAATGATTTCTTGAAATGCCCCTTATAATTATAAAAGTATATCTATTTTTTACTTTTAGTCATTTGAAAATACAAGTGCTGCTCCACAAGACAATAGCTATAGGGATTATGTTGGTAGCAGTTGGTGGTGAGATGGCACTGCAATTTCTATGGCTCTCTAACTATCCTGAACTGTCTCCACCTCAATCGGAAGAGAAGGAGTGCCTTCCCCAGTATCTCCTTTGGAGCTACTTCATTTAGGCTGATATAGCTAGGAGAGAGTACTCAGAAGTAGATGGTGGCCAAAAGTTTCAAATAATGCAGGGAAGTCTAAAATGTTGAAAAGTTTTTAAATTAGATTTAATTAGATAAAGAAATGATATTTAGGAGGGCTTTCAGTAGACGGTAGAGATGAAAATCATATTGCAAAGATGTGATAGAAAGGATAGAGGAAGTAGAGGATTTTGTACAAGGAGGCCTTTAAAGTAATTTGGCTCAGTGAGAAGGGAAAAAACAGTATAGTAACTAGGTCAGGTGGAAGGTTCAAAGATAGCCTTTATAACGATTAGGAAAAAATGATAAATACCTTTGTTGGTAATTCATAAGGTGATCATGGAAAGAAAGAGATTTAAAATACAAAAAGGGAGGTTGTGATTCTTAGAATAAGTCTTGCAGGAGGCAGGAGCGATGGAATCAAAAGCAACTATTAGAAGTATTAGCCCTAGAAAAAAGTAGAGTCATCAAAGCCTAGGAGACAAGAAGGAATAAAGAGATAATGGATGACAATTTAAGAAAAGAATATGAAGGAAATACCATCACCTCCATGTTCTTACTGAAACATTGAAGTTATCTTGTAGGTTGAAAGTAAAAGGTCATTCAAGGGTTTAAGAGAAAGAAAAGAAATTAGAACATTTGAAGTACATGATAGTATAGAGAATCAATAATAGAAAAAACTGAAACAGCAGTTCTGAGGTGAGCTTTGCAGCACAGATTTATAGTAGGTATAAATAGCTTGATTGTTTAACTATCTTTAGCAATACTTAGCTGCCAGAGAGCAGGAAAGGACAAATCAAATGGTGAGATTTATTGTGTGTTGGGGTGGGTGAAATGGAAAGTCCTTAGGACCACCTTCATCAAAATATTGATTTAATAGAACAAAATACCACCTTAAAGTCACTCCAACAATATGTGTGCATATGTTGAGATCATGCAAGATTCTACTAGATGTAACTACATAGATAACTTTGTGCAGTGATCTTATGATCAACATCAAGACAGACAAAGAGACAGGGAGCTATATGTTCATCAAAGACTGTCATGGAGCATGTCTTGTTGCAGAATCCAAATATGAAAGGTGAAACTCCCCAGATGCTTATGTTTGCTTATGACATTGTGATGACTGCATTATGATCTACAGAACTGCAGGTATTAGATCCATGAAGACTCAAAAGAGGTCAGCCTAATAATACAAGAAAAAGAAGCATAAAGAAGTTCCAATTGTGTACTTGGATAGATAATCCAATGAATTTGCCTATCAGGACATACATTTTGGAGAAACACAGCATATGGGATGGAGTAAAATTTTTGGTTGCAAAGTTACACAACACTCTGAGCAATCCTAGTCTATTCTGAGATACAAAAATCTCTAACATCAATATTCTCCCAATGATGTAATTTAATTATGATTCATAGAATAGCAACATTTCCAAGTGTTAAAACTTTATTTTACTCAAATAGCAGTACAGAAATTCATGGTGGGTCCAAGTAGATTCTAGCATGCTATCAATAAAAACTGGTGTGCAATAAGTGACACAAAAGATTTGATCCAGAAAGCAATATTGGCATCTTGTATAGTGAAAGGGAGGAACATCATATGGGCAGGCCAAGTACCATGCTGGTAGTCACATAGGAAGACTTCTAACATGTTAGATAGATTGCCTATGGAAGAGGTTCTTAACCTGGGTACATGAAATTTGCATAATAGATGATACATAGACAGACAGATAGATGGATAGATAGATAGATGTGCGTGTGCATGTGTTCATTGAAGAAGACCATGCCATCAGAGAAAAGATGACATGACTTGCACTTGACTTTGTTTTGAGTGAGGAAGGGCTGTGCAGGGTCACCAGCCTCACTTCTCCTCCAGAATCATCTTAATCCAGTGACCAGATATTCCCCAGGATGACTCAAAATGACCCAGGATGAGGCAATTGGGGTTAAGTGACTTGCCCAAGCTCACACAGTTACTGAGTGTCGAGTGCCTGTGGTAAGATTTGAACTCATGTCCTCCTGACTCCTGCACTGGTGCTTTAAGATAGATGATAGATAGATAGATAGATAGATAGATAGATAGATAGATAGATAGATAGATAGATAGATAGATAGATGATAGACAACAGAAATAAAGAATTATATTCCAATATCATTGATTTCATTTGTAACCCCATGTATTTTGTTTCATATATTTAAAGTATTATTCTGAGAAGGAGCCCATAGAGTTCCCCAGACCATCAAAGATACCCACGACACAAAAAAAGTTAGGGTCCCTGTTTTATTGCATGGTTAAGAGGACAGGAAGGACAAGAATGTCTTGAAAGGTCCCCATGGGCACTCTTGGAGGGACTCTTCATATCCAAAAGATAATAAACTTGCTAAAATAAAGCAGTGTTCTACACAAACAGATCATGGGAATGTCATAAATAAATGTGTTACAATTATGTCTCAGTGAGGTATTTAAGTTTCAAATGATAGTGAAGGGATCTGAGCTTGATTATAGTTACTAACTATATATTTAATGCTGATTGATAGAGCAGAGTCAAAGTATGGAAATTTATATTTTTATGTCAATCTGAGCAGAGATTTGAAGTGAGGAGCCATAGGGCTACATCCGTGTTCCTGTTCTGTTCTACATATTTATCTATTACCTGGATGAAAACATAACTACCACAGTCAGCTTACTAATAACTACCACGGTCAGCTTACTAAATTTGCAAATGAAATGAAACTGGAATGGATAATAAAAATGACATCTAAATGTCCACAAAATGAAATGGTGAGCCAAATACAAAGAGATGAAATTTAGTAGAACAAACATAACATCTAACACATAGGTTCAGAAATTAAAAGCAAATACAGATTGGGGAAAACTTCACAGCTCATATGAAAAATATGAAAGTGTTTATCAAGATGTAAATTCAATACCAGGAAACTATTATATGGAAGGCAAATTTTATATATATATATATATATATATATATATATATATATATATATATATATGTTATTTGGGGCTTAACTAAAACTGCTGAGAACAACAGAGCTCATAATCCCATTGTATTCAAATCTTGTTGTACCGCACAAGAAATACTAGGTTTGGTTATTGGCACAATTTGTAAATTTATAAAATTTATAAAAGACATTCCCAAACCCTGGGAAGTCCAACCAAGATTGTGAGACAATTGGAAATCATGGAATATAAACAGAAGGAACAAAGGATATCTATCCTAAAGAGGAGGAGACATGGATACATGATTATTGATTCAAAGCAATTGAAGTATTGTCAAGAGGTAGAATAAAATCTTATTTTCTTCAATAGTGAGTAGGACTAGGAATACAATAGGGAAGTTGCTGAGAGGCAGATTTAGGCTAATTTAATGGAGAAAAATCGTTTAGATCTGTCAGAAAGTTTAATGGATTATTTAAAAGGAGAGACTGGATTACCATTACAATATTTGAAAAAATGTTTTACAAGGAATTTCTTCTCAGATATGAATTGGCCTAGTATTCTTTGAGGTTTGTACTAACTTAAAGATTCTGTTATTCATCTAGACTACAATTTATTGAGGTTCTTTGACACCTGTGAAAGGATTTTGTTTGTATCCCACTATACTTTACGCTGCTGGAAGAGACACAGCTATTCATGCCTGTGACACGTGATAAGAAAGCCCTTATAAAAGCATAAAGCACTGAACACAGCTTAGCAAGGTATTACCACATAGCAGGCACTCAATATTCATTGGACAGCTACAAATTAAGATATTCATGTTCTGCCAAAGTCCCATTATGACTCTGCATCACAGAACTGAGCTAATCATGAGATCTTGAAGGATATGCCAGAGAAGTAAAAGCTCTGTCAAGTACAAGTACTAGCAAGTTGAAAAGGTTTACTGTAGGGGCCCAGCATCGAACTATTTGTTTGTCATTTAGGACAAACTCACCAAAGCACAGAGACTCATCAACAGGTTATTATTTTATTGATTTCAGTAGTTCATGAAGACATCTACCAAGGCTGGAAGGAGCTTTACCTGTGAAAAATGTACCCACATCAATTAATTATGGATCCTAGAAAGTCAATATATTACTATCATTACTACTATCATGCTGTGCTCATCACCTTCAAAATTCTCCCCTTATACTTTGAGCAACTCTAGTTATTATTAAGATTTTTTCTTTCGAACAAAAAATATTTTCCTGCCACCCCATACCCACCTCTGTTGCTCTTGTGCTACCTTCTAGGGTCAAGCAAAACAAATCTAATACCTCTTCATATAATAGTCTTTCAAATATTTGAAGACAGCTATTATCTTCAACCTTTTACTTTCAATTAGGGTTTTTCATGAGGAGTAAACGATCTCAGTATGATAATAAACCAGAGGCTGAACAATCAATCACTATCACCACCCTTATTTAATCAAATGGTAGGAGCATGTTTTCAGCACCATGGAGAGTTACTCAATAGTGATGGCCTGTGCTTTATTAGAATTTCAACATTACTTTTTTGGGAGATTGATTTCCTTTTGAAGATAATGACAATATATTAATGTGAAATTTCAAGTTTTCCAGATCACTTTCCTTGGAGCAATTCCATGTATTGGTAGTACAATTAGAAAGATCAGATTGGATTCTAAAATCCTGAATGAAAAGTACTGGTTCTGGCACTTCACAGTTGTGTCACCTTGGACAAATTACTCTGAGCTTTTATTTTATTTTTGAAATTGTAATACTAATACTAGTACTATCTATATTACCAAACTCTTGTGAAGGGAGAATTCTGATAGAATACATAAATGTGAATTAATACCATAATTACTTTCTTAATCATCTCATCTTTTTGTTAGAGTTCATCTAGTAATAGTCTGTGAGCAAACTGCTATTCTGTTATTATTTTATTTTAATGTTCTGGAGACCACTGCAGAACTGGATAAAATTACTGCTTTTGTAACTACATAAACAGTATTGGCATCTAAGCTCAGCTTCTACAGATTTACTGAGAGCATCACCTGAACGGCTCCACTAGTGGTTAGGATGACAGGGATGATAGATACCTAATCTTGTTTCTACGTTGGTTTTGTTTTTAATTTCTTTCACAAGATCTATATGTCTTGAAATTTTTTTTCAGCTAATGTAGTATGGAGAACATGAGTACTTACCATGCCGGCATTTATTACAATTTTGGTCTTAAATTATTTTCATGCATGACTATGTTCATGTGATCATAGAGAATGGTGCTGTTTGTAAAGAAGCTCCAGTTCCAGACAGTTTAGTCACTGTATTCTCAATATTATTTTATGTTTTTCTTTTGTACTTTGAAAATTGGTCATATATTAGTTTATAAAGGGATAACAAGTTTCCAGTACATACTTCTTATCATTAAATAATGCCTTTCTAAGTACATAATAGATGTTAAATTCATGAAACTTATGATGATATATTAAACTGGGTCTACTGATTCCTTGCGCAATCATCATTTATTATTAGTTCTGGACTCCTTAAAGATAATCCAGATGTAATCTGTCCCTGAAGCCAATCAAAAATCCCTTTATCTTCACGAACAAATGTGTGACTCATTCATTTGTCAGATACTTTTCTATCATCATCATCATCATCACCATTATCATCATCCAGCGCATGATGCTTCACAAAGTGCTTCCCATGTGTTATCTTACCGGGAACAATAACTGTGGGAGTAGGTGCTATTGTTCCTATCTTTCTTTCTCTTTCTCTCTCTCCCTTTTTGAAGAAGAATGGAGCTCACATTGGCCAAGGTGTTCAATTCCTCTGAACTCTACTTTAATAAATTTCCTTGATACCTTTTTGTGTGTCAAGTGTGTCTCTAACACAAAACTTCAGTTCATCCTTTCAGGAACCCTCTGATAGAATGAAACATAGACTTTTTCTGCATGTAGAAGCTGGCCTACAGTACAGGCCTATTTTGGAGATTATTTCAGACAACATGTGAAAAAATAATATCTAGTATTTAGTGCTTTATAAATATTTCATTTTATCCTCATAACAACCCTGCGTGGTAAGTATGATTACTATACCCATATTCTAGATGAGACAATTGAGACAAATTAAAAAATTAAGTGTCTTGCCATGGGTCAAGCAGTTAGTAAGTTTCTGAGGCCAAATTTGAACTCAGGTTGTTCTGACTCTAAGTCCAACTATCTATTCACTGTATCATCTAGCTCCTATATAAATGTTTGATGTTGATAATTCTGCTGCTGCTATTGCTATGACTTCTACTACTTCTTACTCCAAATTCTATGATTGTTTCAATAAAATGCCTTCTCAGTATGTATGGCAAAAAAAAATCACAGTGACTGAACTGTTCCCTTGCTGTGTTGGTCCTCCAAAGACATAACTTGCAACTGAAGATATTCTGGTGGAATTTCTTTTTTTTCCTTAGATTTATATGAAAGGACTTTGAAAATCAGAAATTACTACATAAATGTAAGTTATCATTGTGATTACATTAATAAGGGGCACAATTCTCTTTGGCTCTCTTTACTTCTTTCCTTGGCATTGTCAGAAGTGACTTTTCAAATGACACAGGGATGTATAAACTATGAAGATTGATCATTTACTTGTAACTGCCTATTTTTTATATTTCCTACACCAAATTCTGTATTCCATGGTAAATATACTGAAAGATTATTTGATAATTATGTGTTTCATACTTTTTAACTCCACTTTTACTAATACATAATAGAAATGGTCCCTGAGAGAATTCTTTCAGCAGACAAAATATTTCCTATTTTGTGCCACAAAACAAATTGTTATCAAGTGCAACCATTTCTTCCTGAACTGTTTTTCTTATATAGGGGGCTCCCTGTCAGGATTGTGCAATAGCCATATGGTGCACATAGAGTCACAGAATCCCAGAACCATAGTTACAGGACTAGAAGGAATATTAGAGGTCCTATTAACCAGTCCTCTTTCCCACCTCCATCTTAAATATGAGGAAACTAAGTCTTAAGGCAGTTAAATGTTTTGTCCAGGATCACAAAGTTAGTAATTGACTGGCTTTGGTTATTTCTTGTTTGGATTGCTCAAGAGCCCAGGGGTTAGACCTCTTTGAGTTTTTATTCTAGATATGATGCTCATTTACATGGCTTATAGGAAGTCAATTGACTTCTATGAGCCTTAATTTCAAGTTCTAAAGTAAAGTTCTACAAGATCAAACTAAAGTAAAAGTGTATAAGACCATGAATTAACTGAACTGAATTTGTGGCATGGTTCTAGTCTTGATTCTAAGCCACTGTGATAATTCTTCCTAGGAAGAAGTTCACAATCCCAATCAAATTAATATGTCTAGAGGATCCCTGTCCAAATAGATAATACTGATCAATTAGTCAATGATTACTTATTGAATATCTACAATGATTAAATCTTTCTGCCAGAAGTTACAGTAGATAAGATGGAATTGTCCTCTTTGGAAAATTCCAACCTAGTTTGGAAGGTATTATACATTAACCATTATATCTATTAAACAAAAATATAATTGCAATGTAAAGTAGAAGTTTAAAAGTGTCCAGTCAGCAGTACAAGTCATAAGTTCTATAGAAATTCAGAGAAGGGAGAATTTCTGGCTTCAGTTTTTAAGGAAGATTTCATGGAAAACACAGGATTTAAGATGGGTCCTGGAAGCTGAATGGGATGTTGATAAGGGAGAAGAAAAGATAATCCTGTTGTGAAAGTAGGAAACAGAATGAGCAAAGGTGGAAATGTTGGAATACACGAGGCTTGTTCAGGAAATAATGAATAAATTAGTTTGACTGAAATGGAAGGTTTATTTTGGGAAATATTATGGGAGATTAGGCTGGAGAAATACTTGGCACCAAATTGTGAGAGCCCTTGAATGCCATTTCTCCTTTATCCTTTAGGCAATGGAGAACAATAGGACAAGATAATTAAATAATAATACTGAGGCAATTAATCTTGCATTTGCATAAGTAAAGGAAAATGGGAGAAGTCAGGAGGACAATTAGATCACTGCAAAAGAACCAAGGAAGGCATGACTTAGTATCACAGATAGGTTAATGTTAAATGATTAAAGAGTCAGTCAAAGTTTGCAAATACTTTCTGTACCATATTTTAGTTTTACAATAACACTGTGAGGTAAATACTATAGAAATTGTTATACTGTTTTATAGATGAGAAAACTCCAAATCAGAATAAAGGTAATGCAAAGTAAACCAACTCTGAAGTTTTTACAACTTCACCACCTATCAAACTGTGAAAGATGACAAAAGAACAAAGTGATAAACATTGGAAAGTATATGGGAAGAAAGGCATATTGATGCACTGTTAGTGGAGCTGTGAATTGGTCCAGCTATTTTGAAAATCAATTTACAATTCTATTAGCTATGAAATGAGAAAAGGGTGTTTGAGTCATGGAGTAGATTCAGATCTTCTGTTATTCTACATTAATTCCCACTAACTTTACAGAGCAACTACAGTGCACAAAGACTCTAGATTGAGCAATTTCATGTGGAAATTGAATTTAACATTTCCACGTAAAGTAGCATAAAGGTTTTTTTCTTCCTTTCAAAAAAGAGAATCTTGGAATTTCTAAAAGTTGAATATTATTAAATATGTCCAGAAGACACAATATTCTTCACCATAATTATATAGTTATTAACAAATTGCACAATATTGTGACTAGATGAGAAAGGCTCATAAAATAAATTCAATTAAATAAAGGGTTTTGATTTCAATTATATTAGGAATTAGATAGGCATGACTTTTTTTTATCTTTCAATACTGTCTTTATTTTGGAAGGAACCATAGCACATGAAAGGACTGGACTTTTAGCCCTGGAATCATTTTAACCACTTCAGCCAAAGAAAATAAATTCCTAGAGATTGTGTTCACTTCTTAAAGAAACAGGAAAGTACTTATTTGGCATCAAAGTCACACTCAATTCACTTGTCAAAGAAACATCTTTCAATACATTTCAGAAAAAAAAAATCTAAATATTTCCAAACACTGAACTAATTTGTGTTCAACAAAAAATAGATTTAAGAATTTGCTATTTGCAAATAACTCACTGTACAGCAATATAATGTTGGTTATGTTGCTTCAAAGCTTCCATCCCAAGCCAATACTATCAAACAAGAGCAATACTGTTAGTCAACAATCTGTTATTGAATAGTCTTTCAAGTAATGATGAGAAAATGCCACCTGCTGACCTGTAAAGAGAATGGGCAGTCTCCTATCTGTTTCTTCTATTGTTCAACGCACATTTCTCCCTGTTAAGTGCCTGTCTCCTTGGCAACCCTATTTTATAATCAGTGGAGAAAGAAGGAAGCGTGATAGGAAAGAGGGAGGAAAGAAGTGGAACATGAAAGAGACATAGAGGAAGGAGAAGTAGTGTGAAGCAAAGAGAAGGGCTGAGAGAAAGAGACAAAGGGAAGGAGGGAAAAGAAAGGAGAGATGAAAAGAGAGAATATAAAAGAGAGAGCATATCAAAATTTTTTCAGATTTTACAACCCCTAAACCAGACATAAAATTGACTTTAGCAATGAAATCCCAGAATCTCAGAGGAGACAAAGGATCATAAGAAGTGTCCAATTCAAACTCTACCTAAGCAAGAATTCTCTTTACAGTATACCCAACAATGGTCATCTAGGCTTTGCTTGAAGAACTTTGCTTGAAGAATTCTGTGAAGAGAAGCCCATTACCAAACAAATCAGACTAGGTTACTACCTGAAATACAAAGACAGTCATTTTTAAAAATCTTGAAGAGGTACCCAGAAATCAAAACAGACTATAGTATTTTCCATAATGCTATTTGATAATAAAGACATTGAGAAACATTTTAGGACAAAATAATTTTTCTTCATTTCCTTGGATTTCATGTAGAATTTAAAGAAAAGAGTTCATTGAAAAAGTTAATGATTCCTTAAGTCAGAGCCTTCAGTACCTAGAGTTGAGCAAAATTTAAAAAAAAAAAAGAATTAAACCAGGGTTAACATAGGCTACTGAAGAAGAAATGTTTTCCATTATAGCTCTCCAAATGTTTCAGGGATTCTCTCTCCTGACAGGTTGCTTGCATATCAGAAAAGATTATATAAAAGAATGATAAAGTATAGCAAGTAGGCATCAGACCTTAAAGACATTTCTTCACCTTCTGTAATACAAATCTTTCTTCAAATCATGCCCGAAGGTATGTAAACCAATTATCACAGTGGTCACTGTGTAGTTTTGTTCAATTTTTTATCACTTTGTTCTAATATTTCAATCAAAAATCTCTTGTTCCATCAAGGAATTATAGATTTTACAGTTGGAAAGGACCACAGAAGTCATCTACTACAATTCTTACCTAATGTATGACTCCCCTCTACAACATCATTGACAGGTGTTCATCTTGAAAATCTCCAGTGATAAAGAATTTACTGCTTCATGAAATAGATCATTTTATTTTAGGATAGCACTTTATAAAGTTTATTTTTCTTAGAGTGAACTAAACTCAGATGCCCTGTAACATCAATCTATTATGCCTAGTACCACCCTTTGGGATTAGGCATTACAAACTAATCCCTCAATCAAATCATAACCCTTTAAGTATCTAAATTCAACAAATACGTCTCCACCAAATATCTTAACTAAATATCCTTATTTTCTTCAACCACTCCTTGTGCAATATGATTTCAAATGTCCTCATTATCATGTTCCCTTTTCTCTGGATGCTCTCAGAATTGAACTCAATATATCAGATGTAGCATGATCAAGACACACAGGAGAGTACTGACTGCTTGCCACCTTCTGAAAACTAAAATTCCATTACTGTACTTGGAGATTGGCATTAGAGGTTTTTTGGTCTGGCATTTTTTGCCTACCACATCAAATTTTTTATTCATATTGATTTTGCAGTTCATTAAACAACTCTGGCAGAAAGAGTTTTTGAATCATTCACAGAGTCCCATAGAAAAAAATATCTCATATCCAGTAGTCAATCTGTTAGCTGAAAATTATTACTTGACTACTGTGTGCCAGCTAATAGTCAGGGTAGCTAGGGAGCACAGTGCATATAGGCAGTGGGATTGGAATCAGGAAGACTCATCTTCCTTGTTCCAATCTGGCCTCCAGCACTTATTAGCTCCATGACTCTGGGCAAATCACTTAACCCTCTTTGCCTCAGTTTCCTCATCTGTAAAATGAGCTGGAGAAAGAAATGGTAAACCACTCCAGTATCCCTGCCAAAAAAAACCCAAATGGAGTCACGAAGAGTTGGATATGATTGAAAAATATTTAAACAACCAAAGCTATATGTCAAGCATTAGGTAAAGCACTAGAAAAATATACCTGTGCATTTTAACCCATAAATCCCCACATTTCTCACTTGTGCATTTCTTTGTTGTTTTTGTTTAACTCAAGTGAATGATTTAACAATTGTCAGTCTTCATTTTTTTGATTCAACTTATTCTTTCAGTTCCGTAAGATCTTGTTTTGATCATGACTCTGTCATGTTACATACTAACTAGTCAATATTTATTGAATTCCAATGATGTGCCAAGCATGAAAATTTAAGTGTGTTCTCTAATCACTAATAAAAACATTGGACAGAAAAAGACTAAAGCCAGTTCTCTCAGATACATTTTTTAATTGTGTAACCCTGGACACGTAATTTGACTTGTATGACTCAGTTTTTTTGTCTGTAAAATGGAGATGATAGTGGCACCTACCAGACATGGTTGTTGTGAGTATTAAATGAGATATAATTGTGGAGTGTCACCTTTTTAAAAGAGATAGTGTGGTTCAGTGATAAGAATTCAAAATGAAGTCAGAAAATCTAGATGTAAGTTTTGACTCTGTATGACCATGGGCAAGTCATTTAACTTTCGTTGGCCTCAACTTCCTTATGTGTAAAAGGGAATGTGTATACAGATAGCTATAATTATCATAATTCCCTAAATCTACTTGGTGGTGGTGTTCAGTCATTTCAGTCATGACACCATTTGGGGTTTTCTTGGCAAAGACATGGGAGTGATTTGCTGTTTTCTTCTCTAGCTCATTTTATAAATAAATAACTGAGGCACACAGGATTAAGTGACTTGGCTGTAGCATCTGAGGTCAGATTTGAACTCAGGAAGATGAGTGTTCCTGACTTCTGGCCAAGCATTCTATCTATTGTACTACCTAGCTGCCCATAAGTGTGCTAGAGAGGTGCAAAACAATGCTATTTTGTCCAAGGGGGGAAATTCTTACCAACTGTGGAATCAGGAAAGGTTTTATGAAGAGGAGAGCACTGGAATTGGGTTTTCAAAAAAAAAACTAGGCCATGTTGAAGATACAGATTAAGTTCTGGTTTCTTGTCTGCAGAGTGTATGGAGCGGAGTAGTGTGAAGTACTTGGAAAGGCAAGATGATGTTAGATTGTGGTGGGCCTTGAATGCTGAGCAAAATGATTTGAACTTCATCAAGAAAGCAACAGAGAGCCATTTAAGGTGACAGTGCGGAGTAGGTGTTTTTGTTGTTGTTAAGAGAATAATAGTACCCTCCTGCCACCAAATCCTCTACTTCAATGTTGGCCGCTAGGTGGTGTTGTGGATAAAGGGCTAGAGGTGGGATCAGAAACACCTGAGTTCAAAACCTATCTCTGATCTTACTAGCTATGTGATCTTGGACAAATCGCTTAACTTCTCTCATTTAAAATGGATAATACTAGCATTACTATACATGGTTATTGTAAAGTTCAACTAAGGAGATACAGTATCTTGCAAACATTAAAGTGCCAGTTGTTGCTGTTGTGTGGAATTGACCTTGAGTTCTCAGGGATCATCTAATGTCATGCTAGCTCTGAGATGTCTTACCAAACTAGAAATGGCTCAATGCTTGGCAACATGTCAGTCATCAAGAACTTTATAGACACTAAACCAAGTAATCCTCAAGGTGATGGATTTTTCAAACACAAACATTCTTAAAGACAACTTACCAAGTTGTAGAGTATTCTAGTGTCCAACAAGAAAGAAAATATGAATTCCAGTACAACCAGGAATCTTTAAAGTATTTAATTATTTTCCAGTGGACAGTGGATAAGTACATGGTAGATATAAATATATTGTAAAATATTAGAAACAGAGGATAACTGAAATAACAGAGATCATCAAAGAAAAATATGAGCAAAAAAAGGTGAATGGTCACCTTTTGGGGCAAAGAGAAAAAGAAAAAGACCCACATTGGGTTACTTACAAGATGGCATGGGCAAGAGTTGTACAGGATAGACAAATAAGGATGGAATGTGATCAGCATTGGTAGAGAAGAGGCTTACTTCCATGAGATCACAGATCCATGAAACCATTTTAATCTTCAAAATAAGTGCATTACAATTTCAATTTCAACCATGGGGTATAATTTTCAAATCATACAATAATGAATGAGAGCACTGAACTTGCATTAAGGAAGACCTAGGCTCAAACTCTGCCTCGGACCCTTTCATAGCTAAGTGATTGGCAAGTCACTTAATCTCTCTGGGACTCAGTTTCCTCATCTGGAAAATGATGAGATTGTGCTCTATAATCCCTAAGTCATCTTCTAACTCAAATAAAGGATCCTAAATAACAAAATGGTTTCAGTAACTGGGTCAATATACTACTCAAATTCAATCACAACACTGACATATCAAAAATGAGCATTTGAGATGTACTATGGAATTTCTAGAAAATGTTGCAAGTACATTCCAAAGATTAACACATTTGGAATATTTATTATCTCTGGCTAGACAGATGTTGCAATTGCTGTTTGGACTTATTAGGAATAAATGCAGTACATGGTGGTCACTAAAAGGGTAATCACTACATTTATTTTATCATTACTTCCCTTTCTAAAGCCTTTAATGAAATAAATCATTTTTACTTTCATTGAAAGCTTACTATTATCTGTGTGTAGGGGAGGAGGAGAAGTGAAGATCTTGAAATTGTATCAAATATTTATTATAGAATCTGGCTTGCCCACTACTTATGCCCTCTCTTCAAAGGGATTGGTTACTAATCCCTGATAATAAAAGTATAAAGTACTAATGTTAAGGTTTATGTTTTCAAAATTCCAAGTGACCTGAGATACTTTGAAGATAAAGATGTTTTTATTTTATCTAGTTTACTGATGAAAACTATTTCATGGTTCATTTCCTTTTGAAGAAAGACCAAACTCCTTGCATTGGCATTCAAGGCTCTTCACAATCTGTATCGAAACTGCCTTTCAAGCATTATCTCAACTACATTTAATTTCATTCTCTGTGCTTCAATCACACTGCTCCACTCACTGTCCTCAAAATATTCTTCATAATTTCCTACCTCTGCACCTATATTCACAGCCATATGTAAGTTTCCTAACAGTGATGTGTAAATTAACAAGAATAAGTAATACATCTAAATTTATTGACCATAAACCTTACACCATATCTTTAAAGAATTTTTAATATGAAATGTGTCTTCCTTTAGTTGTAGTCACTTGTTTGAAACAATTTGGCATTGAGTTCATGAAATTTTGACATTTTTAAATTCTTCATTATGAATCCACTGTTTATACAGTATTGGATATTAGCAATCTCTTTAACAAAGAGTTGATTTTTCCAGGGTTATCATAGATTTTAGCTATTGATTTTCAACAGAGTTCAAATTGGGTGTTGTAAGTCCATTGAGGCATGTTTTACTGTATCTTTTAAATAAGTCTCTTAACCTTTTATGATATGTGGCATGGTACAAGGTCATTTTGTAGTATTCTAACTCCATTTGGGATTTTCAATAATTCAGGGAAAATTCCACTTCTCAGTGTATCAGCCTATTTACTAGAGTTTATTATTTCCTTCTAAACTTCTAGAGCCTGGAAATGAAAATCTCCAAAGTACTTTTTTGAAGGTTGATGTTTTACAGTCCAAAGGAATAGTCTTATTTGGATTTCTGATAATTTTGGAGTATCCATAATTGCAAAAGTGTTTTTCATCAATGGAAATTACTTCCCCCCCGCAATCTTCAGTGTTTCAGTCTTTGTATTGTTCTATCAATGAATGTGTCCTTTCTTCATGGCAAACGTTAGGAGCTATTTGTGTTTTTTGTTTGTTGTTTTTAAAATTGGTCTTCATACTGTTTTTCCAATGCAGGACAACTACTATGGACTACAGAGGAACTGATAACATCTGCTCCTATTGCCAGGTCCCTCTAAAGTTCTTTGTTTTCTGAGGATCAAGTGAGCAATTTCATGTGAGTTGTACATGAGTCTGAGGCATTTTTTTTCTTTTCTACTGTGTTCTCTTTTCAGGGTCTAGGAATAATTCTGAAATTCCATGTTTTCTAGTACAAGTTTGAACCAGTATGCTTCTCACTATTAATGAGACAGACAGACTTTGACTGACTTTTTGAAAATGTATATGTTAAAATGAAATAAGAACAACTGCTATAAAATTCTCTTCCTCCCAAGAGAGGTTCCCTCTCACAAGCTTGATTCAAACTGGAATACTCAACTCCTGAAGTGACATTTTCTACTATCATGTTGGACTCTCTTTGGACTGAAAAACAACTGAAATTCACATGCTATTTAAAGCTCCAAGAGGCATGGCTCATTTATTCGGTTAATCAATCACATTTTTACGTCTTGACCTAATCAAAGAGGTTTACACCTAAGGACTGCAGAAAACTTTGTTCACATATCATGCCCACTGATTGATTGACCAACTGATTCAATAACCCAGTAGAAGCAGACATTCTCATCTTTTAATGTATCAGGGCAGAGAGTATCTTGCTAATTGAGGGAGGTAGGATTCCATGCTTTATAAAGGAAAAACCTCTAAGAGTTAAGTCTATTCAACAGTGGAATGGATTGCCTCAGGAAGTAATAAATTCACTTCCATTCTGAATGTATAAGCAAAGAATAGATGCACCACTATGGGAATATTATAGAGCAGACTTTCTTACTTTTTTGTATCATGAACCGCTTTGGCAGGTTTTTTGAAATCTATGGACCCCTTCGCAGAAAAAATGTTTTTAAATGCATTAAATAAAATACATTGGCAACCAATTATATTGAAATCCAGTTATCAAAGTATTTAAACAATACAACAAGAAAAAGTTCATGGATCCTGAATTAAGAACGCCTTCTCCGGAGGGTATTCCCAGTAAAGTACAGCTTGCATTAAGTGGTCTTTACTGTCCTTTCAAATTATGAGACCTTGTGAGTCTGTGTATTTTTATAAATAATAATAATTACTAATGACTACCAAAATATATATTTATACTTTATTGTTTTAAAATCACTTTCAATACTTCATCTTATTTGGGTCTCATAAACTCTGCTGTAAGGATAGGTATTATCTTCATTTTGCAGCTGATAAAATAGGCTTATGCAATTTGCATAAAGCCTCAAGCTAATTTAGAAGTTTTCTAGAATTTCAGGGCTGGAAGAGACATTAGAAATGATTTTGCCCCACCCTTTAAATGCACAGCTATCTCAAGAACACACAACTATCTACTAACAGAACTGAATTAGAATTCCAGGCTTCATCACCCACAAGCCCCATTAGTTTAATGACAATCAGTAAATATTTTTTAAATACATACTATCTGCTAGGTATTGTGCTTGACTCTGGGGATACAAATACGATGGGTAAAATAATTACTACCTTCAAGGAGTTTACATTCTAACAAAGAAGACCAAAAAGGATGTATATGAGAATATAGAGAGTAACTATTTGGAATTTGTTGTCTTTATATTTAAATTATAAGGTAGTTTGGCATGGAGAATGGTGACAATTGAGAGGGTGGATCAGGAGAAGTTCTATCTTTCTTGAAGAAGGGGATTCTATGAGGCAGGAGCGAGGAGAGAGATCTTTCTTGGCATGAGGATCAGCCAGTGCAATGGGAGGAAGATGGGAAATGAAATGCCATGCACATGAACAGAGAGGCCAGTTTGGTTGTATCCCAGGATACAGAAGTCGGATACAGCTAGGCAGATCATCACAGATCTAGTTGTATAAATGAAATTTTAAATTTGTAAAAACTAACAGCTATTAATGGATTTTCTGAGAGCACATGTACATAGGTGTGCCTGTGTGTCTGTGTAATGTAGGTGAAAGATAGTATACAAAATTGGTTATAAATGAAGTATATCATACGTGTTTAGTAATACAAAACATAGCTTCAATATTTTTGGTTTTTTCCTACAATACATTTGCATGGTTGGATTAATTAAATTATGTTTTATACAGTGAATTAAATGTTACTTTGAACACATTTCTCTTATACATAATAACATATTTATAGAGTTGCGCTGATGTTTCTTAGTTTCTAGCCTTAAATCCCAAGCCTGCATCTTTGCAGGTTATGCTACCCTAATCAGTAACACTGATTCATCACTGAAAGCATAACATCAGAAAAGGGAAAAGTTCAGACATAAGATAATTAGGACACCCCCTCTTTCCCAGAACTCACATCAGTCTCAAAAATGACAGGAACATTATACCCCTGACTATAGTGCAAATTCTTTGAGGACAGAACGATGACGAGTGCTGCTTCTGTCCCCAGAAGAACTAGCAAAGATGTTAATACATGGGAGATGGATCATAAATACCTGTTATTTAATGGATTCTTGAAGCAGGTGTTATATGTTTGCCATACATATTAACAACTACCATAATTAACTGTTAAAAGACAGGGACCCTACTATGTTAAACTTAACACATCTAAAACTGAACTCTTTATCTTCCTCCCTAATTCCTTCCTCCTCCAAACTTCCCTATTTCTATAGAAGGCACCACCACTCTTGAAGTGTCTTAGGTTTATTACCTTGGCATTATTTTTGACTTTCACTGTGCATCAGCCACCTGTCTAGTCAATTGCCAAAACTTGTCATTTCTACTTTCAAAACATCTCTTGCATAAGACCCCTTCTCTCCACTCACACATCTACTGCCTTTGTTCAAGCCCCCATTCCCTCTCATCTATACTATTGCAACAATCTGCGAAGTTGTTCCCTTGGCTCAAGTCTCTCACCATCTTTGTCCATCTTACATACTGTTGCCACATAAACACAAATACGACTTTATGACTATCCTACACACCCAACTCTAGTGGCTTCATAAAATCTCCAGAATAGAAACTGCTCCATTTAGTTTTAAAATCCCTGTGCCACCTGCCTCCAACCTACTTTTCTAAGACATACTCTACAATCCAACCAAACTTACCATTTCTCTACCTTGCTCATGACATTTGATCTTTCATCTTCTGATGCCTTTACACTAGAAAGCTTCCATGCCTGAAATGCACTCCTTCTCTCTGCTTCCTAGATTCTTCTTCCTTTAAGATATACCTGAGGCGTCATCTTCATGAAACCTTTTCTGATCCCTCCCCAACACCCATCAGTACCTCCCTCCCATTACTTTGTATTCAATTACATTTTGTTTGTGTATATATATTGACTTGGTATGTTAGATAATTTTATATCATTTGTGGTAGCCCCCATTAGATTATAAACCCATTGCTGGAACAGATGATTTCATTATTTGTATTTTTATCCACAGTCAGGCATCGGACCTGGTTCACAATAGGTACTGTTAGTAAATACTTAATGATTGATTGATATGCATCTGGGAAATGTAATAAAAGAAAAGTAAGGAATTGCAATGGATTTAAATGCAAAAAACTTGGGTTTGATCCCTGACTATGCTATTTATTACTTCTATGAACTTGAGCAAATAATTTTACATCTCTGGGACTTGATTTCTTTATGTATAAATGAGGGATAGGCAATCTCTAAGGAACCTTCCCATCTCTGAACTCATGATCCCATAAAACCACAACTAATAATGTTCTGGGAGGAAAAAAAATATTCAGGAAGCATGTGTCACTGAGCATCTATGATTTGAGAAGGGCAGTGATCCTTGTTGATCACATCAGACAGGTAAGATTGCTATTTGTGTAGTAGGGTCTTCTTAAGAACCTAATGGCACAAAATCACAACCCCTTGTGATTCTAAACATACAGCATCCTGAAAGAGGGAAAATATATTACCACACAAGAAAAGAGAAGTCAACACAGTGTTGCTAACTGTCTTGCTGGGATCAATGATACTCCTGTAGTAAAAGCATTGATGGAAAGAATATTTGAGTGATAGGCTGTGTTCCAAGTCACTCTCGAATAAAAAGGCTGTCAGAATTCAGTAAAACAGAAAGCTTGAGAGACAGGAGATGAGTGCCCTCATTAGTGAAAAAACTGAGGTTCTGTGACTGAGAGAATCCAGCCAGCCAAGGCGTCCCAAATGGAAAAATAACCAGGAGGAAGCAGAGGTTTACAGAAACCCAAATTAAATAATACACAGGATTTTCCATCTGAAATCCAGCAAGACAATCAAAGTGCAAAGTCTTTCATTTGAGAGGTAGAGCCTCTAGAACTGATGCTATTTAATAAGAATTTCAAAAATAATGAAGGAAAATGATGGACTTGCAGTAATTTCTTAAAAGGCTCTCAGTCGAAAGGGGGCATGATGAGAAAACAAGGCATTCATTCATTTTGGACAAATGACAGCATCTCTAGAGGGTATTCTGAGGACGAGGTAATTTTTATCCTCTTGTATACCCATAATGGTTGGTCAGTTGAATAGATTCAAGTTCTGATCTCATCTGTGAAGTTTTGTCAATTATATGAGACAATTTCAAAATCAACTTATACATGCTGGAATTATGTATTGGTACAAGGTTCAAACTGAATCTTCCTGACTTGTTTAAACCAGAAATTTCAGTCCTCACCATCCATGGGCCTGTGAAATTATCCATTTGAGCCCATAAACACTGAAGAACTTTGGTTGGTATTTTATCTTATTGTGAAATAGGATCAAAGTCAAGTTTAATTCCAAATGCCCATAGGTAAAGTGACTGAAAGCAACCCCTAATCCTGATATTTTATTTCCTGTAGTTGTCCAAACTTTTGAAATGTTTAAATAAAATAAGCTCCATGTAATACTCCCTGAGTTTGGAAAGGTTAGTTAGTAACTAGTAATGATCCCTCACTCTTCTACCACATCTGGTGAACTATTATACCTCAGACTGTAATTTTACTGCTCTGTGGGAAAATTTACCTTAGGTCACTGATGCTATCATATCTCTGCTAAACCAGCCAGGTCCAGGGCAAGGTTTGGGGTGTGCTCCAAATCTCAAATGCATATGTGGACTGGTAGGGCCCCCAAATAGGACCCTGTATTTCAAGATATATAGAAGAAAATCCATCATACTAACAATTGCTCAATCTTTTTAATGCACTGTTCTCATAACTTCATTTTCCTTGAACGCCTTCAATGCTTCCTAGAGATATGTTTGGCCTGAAAAGTGTATGAAGACTCATTTAGTTGGAGCATCAAGTTCAAAAGGATACTTTATCCAACAGATAGGGAACTATTATGATTCATTTATGGGACAAAATAATTGGAACAGTCTTACCACATTTATACCATTGTAACATTCCATGAAAGTCAGACAAGTTCTCAGAAAATAGAAAAGTATTTGATAGTTTTTTTTAATACACATGATGCATTTTAAGGGAACAAGGATGATTATTCTTCCCAATATTTTTTGACATAGCCCAACAAATTCTAGTTTTGGCAAGAAAATAAATTCAAAGGTATAAACATCACCAGAATGGAGATGAAATTATCCCTCTTTGTGGATGATATGAAGCTCTGTTTAGAAAACTCCAAAGAATCAGGAAAGACAGAAATTGAATTAATAGCTATTGTAAAGTTAAAGGATGTAAAATAAAACCAATAGTAGCAAAAATAAAATAGGGAGGAAATATAATACAATATCAATATAAACATAACTTAAAACACTTCACAGAAGTAAAGGAAGTCAATCAAAGAGATAAAAATTGCTCATTGTTTGGCCAGGTCCATAATAAAAATGGTATTAGCTAAGGCAATGTCTCAATTTAGTTCTATCTCAGTTGAATTGGGGGTTATATACTTTTTTTTAGAACTAAACTAAATAAAATTAATTTAGATGATGAAAAGGTCTAGAGTCTCAAGAGAAATAATGATGTAGCCGATGGCCCGCGTCCCTACACGGCTCAGTGATGTGGTTTAAGAAAAGAGACACAGGAGGCGGGAAAAGATAGACCAATTCCGTTTATTGATCCGAGGGTTAGGGTTTATATAGACGGAATCTGCAAGTCTATGTGACATTCTGCTCAACTCCTGTCCCAGTGATTTGGCCGTCTTATTGTCTTTAAAGACTGTTAGCCTAGAGGACATCTATTTTACATATCCCTTGTTTTCTGTAGTTCCCACGTTTGTCTCACAGAGACAGCAACATCTGGGGGGCATGGAGAGCCATTCCGGATGACAATGAGCACAGTCTCAAAGAACAGTTTCCCCGAAGGTCTTTGGTGATCTTGTCAACAGCACTCCAACCTGGACCTCAACATAAAGAGAAAAATACAATGGAAGGGGGTACAGTAGTCCTCAAACAATATTATAAAACATTAATCACTGAACCTGTTACTGGTTAAAATAAATAAATTAGTGGAACAAAGTAAACAAGAAAGAGAAGCAATTAAAAGCAGTAACCCAGTATTTAATACACCTGAAAATATAAATTACTGATGAGAAGACTAGATTTTTTTACAAGAATTCCTAAGAAAACTGGAAAGAAATTAAGCAGAAATTACGATTAGACTGTATCTTGAATAAGCTCAAGATGAATGCGTAACTTTAATATGAAACACTACATAATTTAGAAAAATAGAGAAAAATACAGAAATTTAAAACATAAAAATTTTAAAATATAGAAAAGCATGAAATTAGCAATACTGTCCTGACTTCTCCTTGTGTGATAATCACAAACATAGTTATATCTAGGGAGAATATTCTTAACCAAACCAGAGATATAGTTATATAGATATAGTTGTTAAAATTGTGAATTTCATGTATATGTATATATAAAATTCATAACTTTAACAACATGAAATTGTAAACATAGTATGATTGGCATAGCTTACTATAAAGAAAATTAATTACAGAGGGAGTGAGAGAATCTAGATTTACATCACACCTGTGACACTTATTATCAGAAAAATCTTGCATAAGTCACTTAACCTCCATGAGCCTCAGTTTCCTCATCTACAAATACGGCCTATGGAGTCCCTTCAAGTTATAGATCTATGATCCTATGAAAATACTTTTCCATACATAAACCAATTTTTAAGAGAAATAGTAGAACTTAGAAAGACATATTAAATAATAGAGCAATTCTAAAAAAAAATTCTAATACACAAAATATACAGAGAATTGGCAGAAGTATATAGTACAAAAAGCCATTGCATGAAGAGATAAGTGGTCAAAATTCATGAGCAAACAGTAGTCAAAAGATCTTCAAACATAAATGACCACATGAAAATATACTCTAACTCACCATGTGTAAGAGAAATGCAAATTAACGGAAATTGGCAAAGATGAAAAAGAAAGGTACAGGCAATGTAGGAAGGACTGTGGGAAGGCAAGCACACTGATAAACTATTGGTGGAGCTGTGAAGTGGTCAAACTATTCTGGATTTCAGTTTGGAGTTATGCAAGAAATGTGTCAAAACTGCCCATTCAATGTGACCTAGCAAGCCTGATGCTATGTGAGACGGTCAAACGCAGAATCTAAAGGTCCAATACATACAAAAATATTCTTAGTAGCACCGTTTATATTGACAAAAAGCTAGAAATATGATAAATTAATATGACAGAATGTTATTATACAGTAAGAAATGAAACATTGAAGATATAGGATAAGATGGGAATATGATACAAAACAAAATAAGAATTGTCAAAAGAACAATTATAGCACAAAAACACAATTATAACAACATGAATTATAAACAAAGGAAAAACTAATAAAGGTCCTAAGAGATGATAAAAACATATCTCATTCTTCAGGGCATAAAACTGAGTGACTACCTACTAGAACAAAATATTGAATACATTGGGAGACTGAGTCTCTGTAAGTGATGTTTTGCTGAGGATTCATTGTAGAGCTGGGATGGAAAATAATGGTAATTTAAATACAAAAAGCTATAGTTAAACATGTTTTAACCTAAATTATGTCTCACTACTTTTGCAGTCTTGTGCTTTTATGGATCTTCGTTGTAGGATATGTACCAGAGATAGTAGACCAGTTGAAATGATGGAGGGTTTGATTGTGAAGTATTTCACAGGCAATAGATAAATTCATGCTAATTACCTGAGATCTGCAATTTCGGAAGTTTAATCTCAAAGACAGATGAAGAAAATTGAAAGTATAAAAACTAAATAATTAGCATCACCGATTGACTGGAAACTGGACTTTTGCAATAAAATTGAACCTTAAAGCTGCTACAAGGACTCAATCTTCAACTGAAGATATGCAGGGACAAAAGGAACAGGTCAAAATAAAGTATGTAGAACTATTCTATATGTACTTATAGATGGTGTTTGAGATTCTGTAAACCCCTATTTTTTGTCAGCAACATGTTCAATTTAGTTCAGCTGCCTAGAAATGAAATGAAAATGAAATAAAACTGCTCCAAGTATTTGTATTTTTCAAATATTTTTCAAGTTAGGCAGTATCCCTAGATTCATGGCTATGGAAAGGGCAAATATTAACATGTTGTTTCATGATGATGATAACAAGGCTTTTATAGTGTTCCATATTACTCTAGACGTCTGAGAGCTTCTTGATGAATTCCCATTGGGTAGAAATAGACTATCAACTTATCTTCACATTCAAGACCTTCCACAAAGCACATCTTCCTTTGCTGTCTTATTTCCCATGGATATCCTTAGTATAATTTTTATTTCAGCCCACTGTACTTCTCACTGTCTTCAGTTCTTATCCTCACCATCCGCCATGCCTTTAATCACACTGCAGCCCATCCCTGGAACAGATTCTGCCCTTCCTACTTCCATTTCGGATTATTCAAACATCTCTAATTCTTCCAAACACCAACTCTATTCGAAATTTTTCCATAAAGCTTTGCTGGATCCTCCCCATCCCTCAGTGGAAACACCCTCTTCAAATATCCTATAACTCTTTAGCTAGACCTCTCCATTGCACTGAAACATCGCTTCCTGTGTATATGCTATACCCTCTATATCATATAGTAGGCTCCTTTGAGGAAAGAAGTCTGTCATTTTTCATGCTTCTTTACATATTACCAACAAGATGCCTTATACATATTAGGTGCTTAATATGCCATTGAATTGAAATGAAGACAAGACTCTCCCCCAACACCCCAAATTAGTCACCACTACCTTTGGCCAGGAGCAGGATATAAGTCACTATAATAGGAATGAAGAGTTCACCCAAGGTTATATGTGTTGTGGCTTTTCACGGATGCAAATGGTCTTGCAAAAGTTACTGATAGTCAAAATGGCCAAATTCATAATCCTTGGTAAAAACCTTTCCATGATAATACAAATAGCTTGTGAAATAATTGCTCACAAGGGGTCCTAGGTGGTGCTGAACTTAGCTGACTCAGCTGGATTGTGTGGACAGTCAATCCTTCTGCTGCAGTCATGTGTTAGGAAAGCCCTGAAACAGGAATGCAATTAATGGAGCAGTCATCTAAAAGGTAGGATGAAGCATGATCAATTTAGAATCAGAAAGACAGATTTAAAACCTGCATTTACTATCTATGTAACCATGAGCATGTCACTTAATTTCTTTGAGTCTCAGTTTCCCTATCTATAAAATGGGGCAATAATGATACACACAAGCTTACTACATTTGTGAGACTATAAGGAGGTGATACGGTGGCTAGAACACTGGACCTAGAGTCAGGAAGATAAGCTCAAAACCAGCCCTAGACACTTACTGTGTGGCCCTGGAAAGTCCCTTAATCTTTTCAATTTCATCATCTGTAAAGTGTGAATTATAATAGCACCTAGGTCCTCAAGTTGGTGTGTCAATAAAATGACACAATATTTATGAAGTGTTTTGCAAACTTTACAGAACTATATACATGTTAATAAGTAATTATTAATTGATTAGTATTAGTTAATATGATAAAATTCCATATAATTTTGAAACCTTTAATATACTGAATAAGTACTAATTATTTTAAATCGAATTGCAATTTTTCAATTAACAAGTACTTATTATCTCTCCTACTTTCCCCACCAAAATAAATAAATAAAATTAAAACCTTCATAACAGATATACATAGTTAAGCAAAAAAAAAAAAATTATCAAATTGGCCATGTGCAAATTTGTTTTTCTTATTCTCTATATTTATTCTGTCACCTCCCATCTTTCGTCACTGAATCACAACTGATCACTGGATTCTTCCCAATTCTCCTTAATGTTAGGTGTCTTGCCTGCAAGTTATCTCTGACTTAGCACACATCATACACACACACACACACACACACACACACACACACACGCATGCACGCACGCACGCACACACACCTAAACGATACATACACACAGAGATCAATATCTTTTTTTATACGTGGTTGTTTGTTTCTTTTCTTCCCCACTGGAGGGAGATAGCTCTACCATTTCACACAAGGGATTTATTTTTGCTCATCTTTGTATCCCCAACACTTAGCACAGTGCCTGGCATGTGGTATGGAATTAATAAGTGGTTGTAGACTAGTTGACTAGACCACTGACTTTTCCTCATCTGTCTTCCCCTCCTGGAAATACCACACCTATAATTACTATCACTATTTAACAGAAGAAGAAACTTGAGCACACTTTTCAAGGACAATGTTAACTGTCAACATCTGACATACACAGGAGCGCCTGCTATCACAGGTTCTTTGATCTGCTTTTCTAAGAGGAAAGGCAATTTTTGAGGGGTTAACAATCTTCTTTAATCAAACACATATATCACTCACTTAGCTCAGGAAATCAACTGACAGCACTTCCAAACTGTTTGACATAAACAATACTTATATCACAAATCAACATACAGGTCCAACAGTTTGACCATAGTTGCCAGAGAGGGAAGCACCAACATCTGGGTTTTGTTTTTTTTTTTTTTGAGGGTGTGTGTCCTCTGGCACACAAAGCTTCTTCCAAAAACTAAGCCCCAAAGTAAAACCTCATGCTCAGAATACTTATACCTTTTTTAGAGCCAGAGGGCATCCCAACCTTTGAGAAGCAGTGCCTCCTTAACAAAAGGTGTGGGCCTTCCTACAAAGCTTCCCTAATCAAACTCCCCTTAATGGACTGACCCATTAATGAGTGGAGAAGATCTTCAATCACATTAACAATACAAATACATATACTGTTTCTAGTTAAAGAAACTCTAGTTTCTATACTTTCTCCTAGTAAAGACTCTTGGTTGATAAAAGGCAAGATTCAATCAAAGTCATTATACTTCTTGATTATACTAAAACAAAAACATCAAAAGATCCTACTTTGCTTGCCCTTACAGACAATAACTATAGTTTTATTCTGATGATATTGAATCCATCAGTTCAATGAGTACTGATAAAAAAAAAGACAGACAAGTTTTTTACCCCTTCCTTCTACCACCACAAAAAAATCCTCTCCCACCATCTGCTTTCTTCATTTTTTCAGTTACTTGTGTTCCTGTCTATACCCAGAGCCATCTAGTTCTATCCTAACACTCAGTAAGGCACAGTTGTATGTTTTGCACATAGGTACAATTCTAACAAATCAAAATGCCATAGCTCTGAGGCTGGAAGGGACTTCAGAGACCATCCAGTCATATTATTGTCTGATTACACAGTAGCCTCACCGAAAAACATTTAACAGCTTTTTTCCACTTGACAATATTACTTCAATAATGTTACTTTTAGTAGCCTATTGAGTCCTGTAACATTTTTCTGGTAGAACTTCTCAGGTATGGCATTTGAAAACCCTGCTTAATCTGCTGGTTAAACTGTTAAACACTTGAACTCACTTGCATCATTTTTATTGTACCTTAAGAACAAGAGTTGACTCTCCTACAACAAAAAAAAGTTGGTGGTTCTCAAGCTTCTACTCTCCACCTCATTGCTCTGTGGAAGATTGATGGCATTCATTTAAAATTGTTTTTATGGAATCTGACTCCATTTGCTTCAATATTTCAAACATTTATGATTTCAGTGATGGTGATAAAGACTGACAGCCTTCCACAACTCTGTAGCTGGTTAGTCTTCAGATGCCAAACATGAAGACCATCCCTGAACCTGCCTTTTCAGGCTTGGTAGGATATATCAGAGCTCATCGTTCCACTGCAAGGCCTTTAAAGACTCAGGCTTCTCTCCACAGATTGATAAAGCATCAGAGTATAAGATTATTGTAGACTCACTACATCTATATTCTCTTTTAAAGTTTTATCCATTCTATAAATCTCAATAATACCACTTATATCCAGTACAATTCCTATAATACCTAGTTTTAATCACGTTGATTTTTATTCATATTTTTTCCTTTTGTGCACTCTGTAATCATCACATTATGCAAAATACCAGTGACAAACAAATGAAATCAAACTATGAAATTGAACAAAAATGTAAATTTTTAAAACTCTAGCAGTTTCAGTTTGAAAATGGAAAATGAATGAATCAGAAAACAACCCACACATTTTTTTTGTGTTTTTGTTTTGTTTTGCCTTGGGGATTAGGTTTCCTGGAGCAAATATAAGAAGCAGAACAGTTTGGTTAATAATAAAGACTTCTAGTTTTATTGAGAATTAGCCAAGCCTAACCAAACGCAAGCAACTTCCATATAGACTCATTCAATTGAAACTGCTATCAATATAAAAAGAGTTTCAATTTAAACAACTAAATTAAAATAAAACAAAATCTGTTGATTCATTTTAGTTTTTTTTTCTCCCATTTCTTCATTTTATCCCACGGAAATTAATTATGTGTGTCTGTAAGCACAACTAGCACAGATAACACCGAGAAGCCTAGTCATCATCTACTAAGAATTTTAAACATGGAAGGCATTGTAAGCCGGCTACCTTCTTAATCTTCAAGTAGTCTCCCTTCCATCTTCTCCAATTAAATAGCATAAAGCTAGGTTCCACAGAATCCCAAGGGATAATTTCAGGGGATACATGAAAAAAATCATTTTTTATTTTCACTAAAATTTGTTTTCCTTTGTAATCCCATGTATCTTATTTTATATGTATCTAAAATATTATATATTTAAAATGTTATACATTTTAAAACATTCTGAGGAGAAAATAGGCATGAAAAGACTGCCAAAATGGGTTGAAGGACACAATAATTAGTCTTTTTCTAAAAAATCCTCACACAGAGTGTGAAGCCACCAAAACAATTCTACAACTGTGAAGGAGGAATGTGAACACATGCTCAAAGTCATACAAATTCTACAACACGCTGGGCTACAGGTCAATTGGGCCTGTCATTTCAGTCATGTACAACTCTTCATGACTCCATTTGGGATTTTCTTGTCAAAAATATTGGATTAGCTTGGCATTTCCTTCTCCAGCTCATTATGTATATGAAAAAACTAAGGTAAACAGGAATAAGTGACTTGTCTGGGGACACACAGCTAGCAAGTATCCAAGGTCAGATTTGAACCCAGGAAGATGAGTCTTTCTGACTCCAGGCATGGCACTCTTATCTGCTGTACCATTTGGTTGCCCAACAGGTCAAGTAGTGGAATCTTATATTTATAACTGGAAGGGCAAAAAAAAAAAAGTCATTTAGTTTGACCCCTTTATTTGACATATTGAGACCCAGAGAGGTTAATCAATTTCCTCCAGTACAGGAATTTTTACTGTTTTTTGTCTCATAGATTCCTACGGTATTCTGTTCAAGCCTGGTGACCTGTTCCCTAAATAATATTCTTAAATACACAAAATAAAATGCACAGACTTGGAAGAAAATAAATTTTATTGAAATGTAGCTATTAAAATAAATAAAAACCAGGTATGGTAGCATAATAAGAATAATTGATATAAAATATCCCCTCTCTCAAAATTCTGGGATATACTCTCCCACAAGTACATGCAGAAACCAGGAGAATGTGGATTCAGTATTGGAGAGTTCATGAGACTAAGTGGTAGACTCATGGCTTCTTCTGACTATTGGAAGATGTTTTCTCCCTCATGGTGGCCATATAAAATTTCACTTTAGGTGTAACTTTCTGCTGGGCTCTTTATAGAATCCTTAAATTTACTTTCTTCAATGTGCCTGCAGTTGTTGCCATCCAGCCACTGCTGTTACAGGGACCATGCAAGTTCAAATCCTCTGAACTTTTGAAGTTCACAAGATCATCCTCTGTGTGTGTGTTCATCCTTTGTTGCCAAAGAAGACCATGCCATCAGAGAAGTAATGACATGACTTGCACCTGACTTTGTTTTGGGTGAGGGAGGGTTGTGCAAGGTCACCAGCCTCACTTCTCCTCCAGAGTCATCTGAATCCAGTGAGCAGATATTCATCAGGATGACTGGAAATGACCCAGGATGAGGCAACTGGGATTAAGTGACTTGCCCAAGGTCACCCAGCTAGTGAGCGTCAAGTGTCTGAGGTGAGATTTGAACTCAGGTCCTCCTGACTCATGCACTAATGCTCTATCCACTGCACCACCTAGCTGCCCCACAAGGTCATGCTCTAGTCAAAGAATGAAGGGGAAGAGAGTCTTTGTCCTTTCCCCTAATTCTTTTCCAAGTATTGATCAGAGGATTGACCAGAATTGCTCCATCATTAGGTTTCTACAAATTTGAAACTAGCTAGTTATATCTATACAATCCTCACACTCAATGACTCTCCTCAACCCACAAAATACTTCCTGTGTGGCATCATTCACTTTCAATCAATAGCTCAAAAGTATTTTATTCCTTCTTTGATTGTTCAAAGCTGGTTTAGTGCTTCGGTTGATTCATTCAAAAAAAAGTATCTAGGTCTTGTTTATACCTACTTCATACCTTTAATTGATTGATTCAATTGAAAAGATCTGGGCCTTCTGCATTCTACTACACTTTCAAACTGGTTTGATTTTCAGAAATTCCACCCTAAACCCCCTTGATACTTCTCCAAACACCCAGGCAATTTTGTCTATTTTCATGTCAAACTATACTTGAAATGAATGAGTAAAGAGACAGCTGTCCAGCTCTTTTGGATAGACCTACACACTGTCAAGGTTCTGGCCTTGGGGTTTTCTTGTTTAAGAACTCCCTTTTATTCAATAAATTCAACATTTAACCATTCAATTGCTAACCATCAGTGCAGAAAAGGCACTGAGAAGAAAAAGTGCTGTAAGACAAAGCCTGTTCTTCATGAGTTTCCAATATAATGGTGTGAAGGAGAAAAGGAGGGCACAGGGTAGAGAAAGATATACAGGAAGGAAGGTAAATTCAAAGGAGAGGTCCAGGAAGAGCTCTATGAAAAATTTAAGGAGAGATCAGTTTCACCTTGGAAGGTCAAGGATGTTTGTTTGTTTCTTTTCCCATGGAAATGGTGATGCTCAAGGCCATGGTGGCTCCATTAGAACCAAGTACAAACTCCTCTGATGGTTAAAACACTTACACCAAGTGATCCTAAACTAGTTTTCCAGACATACTTTACTCCCCATTCCATATTCTATAATCCAGCCAGGCTTCATGTTGTTGTTTATACTGTCCTTTACATAAAAAGAAATTGTTTGTGGAGTGTTAGAAGTCACCTTTGTTTCTTCAGTTTACTTATTATAGCTTATTTTATAGTGAGTGACTTTGAGAAGGATTTCTATAGGCGATTAATCTCCTCCATTTTATGATTATTCTTTATAGGTTCAGTTTCAGAAGTTAAGATTTTCAAATGTCTCTAAATTCTGGGGATTCATCAAATTTGGAGCATTTATTCCCGTAGGAATATGATTCCTTTAGGTCCATAGGACAGAATGAAAAAGCTAGTCAGTGGAAAGGGTCAATGATATAGTCTACTAAATAGCATCCAGAACCTTCTAGCATCCATCCAACAATGAAGTGGGCTCGTAGTGAGATCCTCGTTACTGAAATGGAACAGGAATGATAGTAGAGGGTCATCTGCCAAGAATGTTCTGGAAGAATTTCTTAGATTCCAGCCATTCTTGTGCTCTCATGTCTTTTTCTCAAACTGTTCTCTATGCCTAGAATAGTCTGTCTTCTCCTTTGTACCTGATGAATTTCTATCCATTCTTTAAAGACCAATTCAGATATTAGAGGCTTTCCCTGATCACTTCCTCTTCTCCAGTCCTCCACTCTTAATAATAACCTCCTTCAGACTTAATATTGCTTTTTATTTTAAAACAAATGTGTCTGTGAAATGGGGATAGTACAATCTATAGCACCTACCTAACCAGGTTGTCATATAGTTCAAAACAGATCTTCTACATTAAATCCCTTTAAAATGTTAAAGTGTTTGCCATATAAATATTTTTACTATTACAGTTCAAAACTAAGGGGCACTATCATTTTGCACCCTCCAATAGTCCTACTCAAATATTTCATGGTAGTATGGAGGTAACCCTGGGTTCTCAAACAAACTGAAAATTCTGAGAGATCCAACCAAACTAGGAAGGCTTTGATTACAGGACCCAGGTCATCTGAGGGGCAGTCTAGCTAAAGCTCAGAGAGAAAAGCTATTCAATGAAGAAGAAAAAAATTCTCCCCCACAACAACTCATGGCCACTTAACCAAGAAACTGAGGAGCTGCTGTCTGCCAACTGAAGGGGTGACCTTGTGACAAAACCAAAGAGCAACGGAGTATTATTTTGAACATAATTAAAAAGCAATAGCAACATGTATAGGAATAAACAAAAGGAAGTAAGCCTTTCATTTCAGACGGCTTATTATGGAGCAATTTGAGCTACTTAGTCCTATACAAGAACAGAAAAAAAAACAATAGAGAGAGCTAAATGACAAGTAGCAAGGCCAAGTGAAAAATTTTATTTTGAGTTTGTCGTTTTCCTTTCCCTTGATTTCTCAAAAGGAAGATGAGACACCAAGAGGAAGAAATTGCTTTTCAGATTCTATGTATAAGGAAAGAGATCATGATTAAACAAGTGATAGAGAGGATTATCCAAGAGAAAAGGAATAATTCTGATTATATAGATATTTATTTAAATTTTGCACAAATCTAAGACAGTAAAGGAGAAGCTAGATGACACAAGGGCTGGTGTCAGACCTGGAGTCAGAAAGACCTGAGTTCAGATCCAACCTCAGACACCCACAGGTAGGTGTGGCCCTGGGCAAGTCACTTAACCCTGTTCATCTCAGTTTACTCATCTGTAAAAATAAATGGGTCACATAGTGTTATGTGTTATATTTATCTACATTTGTGTGTTAGCCTCCTTCTGCACTCCAAAGTTCATGAAAGTAGGGGTTATATCATCTTTAACTTTGTATTTCCTCTAACAACTAGCACAGTATTCTGTGCTATACAGCAGGCATACAACAAATGTTTGTTTGGTATAAGGATACAACTGAATATGAAAACTTGTCACTGGTTATTTCTTGCTGTTGTTATATAACCAGCCAACTTCCTTTTCTGGTTATATGTGTCTCTAATGTATCCTTATTCCAATTCTCCTATATAAGTCTTCATTGGCAAAATGTTTTAACTTACAATTACCACATCTCCCCATATCCTTTTTAGCCTTGGGAGGTCAGGCTTTGCCATATGGTATTCCATCAAATTTTGAGTCATAATAGAATCTCCTAACTAAAATCCATAATCATATATAGGAAATCCCAGTGAGAAAAAAATATCTATTTACAACTTGATCCCAAAACATCTTTCTAATTTCCTTCTACTTTACTCTCTTCCCAAATACTATGGTCCAACCAAACGGGACTTCTCTCTATTCCTCACATAGTCGTCCATCTCCTATCTCCATATTTTATACTAGACATCCTTCATAGCTAGAATGTATTCATTTTCACCTTAAAGAATTGCTAGTTTCCTTCCAGATGTAGCAAAAGCAACATTTCTCTCATGATGCCTTTCATCATGCATCTCTCCATCTACTAATGTCCTCTTTCACTAACTACCTTACAATTAACTGTCTAATATTTACTTTCATTTATTCTATAAATACTTGTGCATATACATGTCTTTCCACTAGAATATAAGTTTTAAGAGCAGAGATTGTTTCCTTTTCATCTGTGCATGTCAAGTGCTAGTACAGTCCCTGACATGTAACAGATCCTTAATAAACGCTTGTTGATTGATTGCATGTATGCATTTAGATGGATGATGCAAATTTCTCGTTAATTGATACACATCTCAAACAAACACTTCAGCTAGAGGAGAACAAGCTGGGTTGCATATGAGAAATTGTGCAGAAGTTTTAACCTCAAGTGTCTGCCTGAAATAAGGACCATCTTTTAAATGTCACAGTTTTCTAATGATTCTATGTGACTCCCAGAGAAAGATATTACTTGATTGCACCTAAAACCTGTGTAAGTTATTTCAGTCATATCCAACTCTTCATGACCTCATTTGTGGTTTTCTTGGCAAAGATACTGCAGGGATTTGACATTACCTTTTCCAGTTCATTTAATAGATGAGGGAACTTAGGCAAATAGAGTTAAGTGATTTGCCCAGAGCCACACAGCTAGTAAGTGTCTGAGGCTGGATTTGAACTCATGCATATGAGTCTTCCTGACTTGAATCCTCTATCCATTGTCACCTAACTGCCCTGTGTGAGTGGTCTAATTCAAATCTAACCCAAACCAAAAAGAACATCTTAAGTGCCAAATGAATGGAAAACCTCTCTTAAACTTCAGTTCCTCCTTTTTAAATAAAGGTTGTTGGATTGAGTCTGTTTCCTCCAGTTCTAACTTGCCACAATTCTACTCCTGTTCTAAACCAAAGTGGCCATTAAAAGATTATGTTTTATTGTTTCTGTCTTGATTGGGTGTGGGAGGGATAAAACGGAGGGAGAGAATCTAGAACTCAAAATTAGAAAAGAAAAGAATGTTAAAAAAAAATAATTCATTTTAAAACTTAAAAAGACTATGTTTAATGGCTTATATGTCATCCACTGTTTAGGTAAATATTCTTTTGTTAGGGATATGTCAGTTTAAGGCCTATTTTCCTTTTGGGGAAAAGAATTGAATGATTTGGAGGTAATACTTTTTAGATCCTTAGATTAAGAGGAAACAAGAGACCATGTAAACAATTTTAATCCATTAACAGCTTGGCAATAAAATAAACATTTGTTCCCTACATGAAAGATAAATTGATATCTATCAAGGATTATTAGAGCAATATATTCTCTACTCAAACTTGGCAAGCCATTCCTATTCTTTCATTCAAGTGTCATTTAAAAAGCTGCCTCACCTACTAAGTTTAACAAAGTAGAAGGAAAGTAGACACTTCTTCCTAACCCTCACCTCTGGAATGGGCTCACCTTGAACACAGAGGAAGATGGGGTGCTATGATAGAAAGGGTATGGGATCCAGATCCCGAAGACCTGGGTTTGAATCTGTAATGTTAATTAGAGAGTTAAAGATCTTTTCCCATTCATTGATGGGTCTGCCTATTAAGAGAAGTTTGATTAGGGGAGGGCCATACCTTTTGTTAACTTCTAATGATGCAACTTATTGGTTTTCTCAAGGGTTGTGATGCCCTCTGACTCTGAAAAGTGTATAAATACTCTGAGGTGAAATTTTACTTGGGGCTTACTTGTTGGAAGTGTTTGTTCAATACAATTTCAAAAATATAAAAACACATTCAAATACATTCAAGCAAGACAAAATCCCTGAAATACCTTTTCATCTTGGGAAAAATGTTAGGAAGCATTAATTTATCTATTATTTGGGGATTCTTTTTTTCATGATAAACACTGTGTAACTCTTCTGTTTAATTACAATAAAGCTCTCTCTTTCACAAAAATAATATAGGCATGGGTCTGAACAACCATACAAAAGTGTTCAAAATTCCATGATGGCATGAACATGTCAATAGTTAATGCCAGAAATACAATCCAAGCAGCTAAATTATAATGCTTATTTTTTCTGATTATGGCAAAGTTCGGTAAGTCTCCATCTAAAATGCTATAGTTAAATAAAAACCATCAGAAAACACTTTATCAGATTGTTTAAATGTCAAAAAATCTACTGAAAATCCATTTCTTATCACTCTGTCAGTGGAATGCTTATGAGTGCAATTAATAACATATTTGGATGGGTAAGACCAAGGCTAATTTTTGTACTAATTCCTATTCAGAAAGTGTACACCATTCAGTGAAAATAACTGGAATTATGGTATGCACATCACATTTTCATTTTTGCTCAGCATTCTACTCAGCCCAGAACACCCATTAAAGTCCTGGTGACTGAATATCTCATTGGAGGAATTGGGTTTCAAATCATTGAATAGTTTCACAATGTTGAAGAACAGGTGTCTTTTGGGAATTTTTGCAGCATAGAATACTGCCATTCCATCTGATTGTCATAATGTAACAGAAAGAACACTAGGCTAGCAGACAGGAGTTCTGACATTAAGTTCAAGAACACCCAGTCAAGTTTGGACTTCACCTCCCTTGGCCTCACTTTCTTCTTTAAAAGAGGGAGAGCTAGACTAAGTGATCTCCAAGACTTTGTCTGGTTCCAAATCCTATAATTTCATCACAAATTAAACCCTATATTTAAAATACTTTGAAATTCTAAAGCTCTATATAATTCAAAATTTCATTTAAAATACATTTTTAGAAAGTCTTTCCTGATTAACATCATCCAGGTCTGATGGCTCCAGTACTTTGCTTATTCTAAACATAAGTATAATTAATGATCATGATGATGATATGATGATACTAATAATAAGAGCAATAATAAATCATTGGCTTCCAAAATGTTTTTTTTTTCTGAACATAAGCTGGACAAATTCATGGGACACTGGGAAAATTGGTTTGATTGAAAGAATGTATGTCAGGAGGTAATATGAAAGTAAGTTTTAAAGACAGACCAGAGTCAAACTGTAGAAGGTCTTGAAAACTAGGCAATTTAGTTCAATTCAACAAGTATTTATTAAGCACCAACTATGTGTGAGGCATGGTGCATACCAAGGCAACCAAAGAAGAGTTTAAACTCAATGCACAAAGTATGGATCATAATCACAAATGAAGACCTAAAAGAGCAAGCCCTTAGATATAATCTAGAACAAAATCTAGGCTACCAAAGGGATATATGGATGGGTTCTAAAATATTCTCAATGGCTGTTTGTTTTTCCACCACTTAAATCTCCACTGGTGGAAAATTCACTGTCCTGTAAATCAGGTAACATTCATGAGATATGCAAAGTTGTATTTAGGCTATGGCTTACGGTCCAAAAAGAAGCAGTGTCCATTCTTCAAGGAAAATATTCTTTCTGCTTTGCCCCATTCCCTTCTCTGAGTAAGAGCAATAACTGGTTCCCAAACGCATTGTGTTCATGAAGATAGCAATGATAAGGGAGAGCTGAGCTAACCACCAAATAAATATCATAACCATCCATTCATTCTCCACTCTATTTTAATGTCAAGACTTTCATAAGAGTGGCATTATAGGAAAGGAGGAAAAGCTAGTAAGTGCAGTTTGTAATGTTTCCACCAATGAGGAAAACATCATTCGTATTGTAATATAATTATTATATTTAACAAGCTTTTGATGCTCTGATTTTCCACTGTTCAGATCTTTAGCATACTTATTTCTATTAGGAATGATCTTCAAAGCCTTTAATGCGTGCCTTTATTTTTTGGACACTAAATGCAGGAAGAGCACAGCAAAGCTATGTGTTCATTAGTCTCAATTCGTGCCCAAAGACTTGTCCTCATCCAAATGAGTCATTTTGCTTTACTTCCCTGTGGATGTTCTAGCACATGTCACGAAATGTCAATAACTGACAAACTCTACAAAAAATACAAGAAAACAAGTGAGAAACTTACAATGCTTCAATGCCTTAAAAGAGAATTTTCCTCTAGGTAAAACCTTGTTGAATACTCCCCCCCTCAAAAAAATGAAGTTAGTTTTTAGAGTTTCATTCAGAATATGGACATAGAGGCAGATGGCTTGAGATGGGGAACAACATGAGCTTTTTGTTGTGCCCTAGTCTACTGTGAAGCAATATAGAGTAGAGGAAAGAAAACATAAAAGTGTAGAAGAGCTGAATTCAAATTTCTGTCATAGCTATGTGGCTCATGACAGCCCATTTAAGTTGTCTAGGCCTCTGTTTCCTCAGTTATAGAATGAGGATAATAATTCTGATCTAGCTCCTTCACAGAATTGTTGTAAGGGAAGTACCGTGTATCTCCAAAGATTATACAAGGACAAAATTGTCCTGGGCTATTATTCCTCCCAGGACAGATAGGTGCTGCAGTGGGATAGAGGCCCAGGCCTGGAGTCAAGGAGTCCTTAGTTCAAACCTAACCTCAGACATTTATGAGCTATGTGATCCTGGGCAAGTCACTTAACCTTGCTTGCCTCAGTTTCCTCAGCTATAAAGTGACTTGGACAAGGAAATGGCAAACCACTTCACTATTTTTGTCAAGAAAATCCCAAAAGGAGTCATGAAGAATTAGGCATGAAACAGCTGAACAAGAACAAGAGATACACACGCACAAAAAAAGTAACTCTTTAACATCTGTAAGCAATAACTCAAAAGCAAAAACAAATATTTTTCTAAAGGACTAGACAGATGCCTAAAATAAATAAAGCAAGAGATGAAACATGAAATAAAAGTTCTGTAATAAAGGCATGGAAGGAAAATGAATAGCTTATAAAAAACATAGTAAACCTTATCCAAGTAATGGACTATCTGAAAATTAGAATAGTACAAAATTAATGATCCCATGAGATAATAAGAAATATATGAAAAACAAAATTAAAAGATTGAAAAACAGAAGAAAATTGAAGTGAGCTATATCATATGAAAAACAATTGACCTGGAAAACAGATAAGGAAATTAAAGAATAATTGGAATATAAAGAATAAAGACTAATAATTGGAAATTAAAGAATAATTAAGGAAAATTAAGAATAATTGGACTTTCTGACAAAACAGGATTTTAAAAACCCTGGTGCTATGATGAAATAATGAGCAGGTTGATTTAGAAAAACATGGAAGGACTTTCATGAAATATTGAAGAGTTAAATAAGCAGAACTAAAAGAACATTGTATACAGTAATAGCAATATTGCTGGTGAACAACTGTGAACAACTAAGTTATTCTGAGTATTATAAATACTTAAATCAACTGCGAAGGGCCTATGAAAGAAGATGCTATCCACCTTCAGAAAGAATTATTAAAAAGAAGTATGCATAGTATGGTTTACATGTGTGTCAAACAGAGGCCTTCTCTAGTGAGGGGCAGAGAAAGAGGGAGGGAGACAGCTCAGAATTTAGAATGCACGAAAAAAATTAACTTAACATAAAAAAGCCTGTACAACATATTTCAAGAAATAAGAAACTGAAACTTCCCAGATCTACTAGAACCACAAAGCAAAGTGAAAAGAATCCAATGATTATCTCATGTGGGAAAAAATTGGTGATGCAAAGAAACATAGTCAAACTCCAATGTTCCCTTGTTAAAGATAAATATCCAAATATTCAGAAAGATGCTCACATGCCAAGGAACTATACCTCAGGATCACACAATACCTGGTAGTTTATTCTAAGCAAGAGAGATCTTGGAATTAGGCATTACAAAAGGCAAAAAACTCCCAACCAAGAATAAGTTAACCTGCAAAGCTGAATAAACTCTTACAGAGATAGGGGGACTGAGGGAGAAGGAAATCAACTTTTAATGAGAAAGAGAACTTCCAAGCATTTCTAAAGAAAGGATCAGAACTGAGTAGAAACTTGGAAGCACAAACACAAGAAATAGAGAAACCTAGAAAAGTAAATTTATTTGGGCCATTGGAAGAGGCTGTATAGTATGCTAACATGCTAAAAGGAGAAGAAACTAGTGTCCCTCCAGATTCTTTATGTCTTCTAAGGATATTGAGGGGATTAAATTAGGAAAAAAAAATATTCCTTGGAGGTGAATTGGTTTTGTTATGAGGGTTTTAATAGAGGAACAGAATTTGCTGTTTTTCTCATCTGGGATGATTGAGAAGAATATGAACATGCAAGTAAAATTGTTAAGATCAGACATGAGATGACACTCTTATCTACAATGGATAAAGGAGTCCTGAATACACAGACTAACCGTTTGGTATAAAAATACACCATATTCAACAGGGAAACCAGTGAATGTAGGTGGATTAAGTTAAGAGGAAGGATAATACCAGGGAGAAGGATAATCACAAGCAAAACAGAATTCCTGATGTAGAAGAGAATATTAAAACAGAAAGTGATCAACCAAGTCTCCAGAGGATCAATGATGAAATATGTTGCCCACTTCCTGACAGACAGTAGACATAAAGTACAGAAACAGACATATATTTTTGGACATAGCCACTGATAGCTTCATTTTGCTTGACCATTCTTATTTGTTGCAGGATTATTTTTCCCCCTTCTATCAGGTTTTAATTATGATAGGGAACAGGCAAAAGCAACTAATAGTATATGTCCAAAAAGAACTATTAAAACATTTTTAAATGCAAAGAAGGCAACAGAAGGAGGTATAGGTAAGTAGGGCAATTTTCAAAATATCTTAGAAAGTATCATAAATATGTGCAGATAAATATGTTAACAAATTCTAAGGAGAGATTCATTTTTTTTATATCGAGTCCACTTTTATCTTCTACTACTTATGTGAAAATTTTCTTTTTGTTCTTAAATTAAGAATAAATTTTTAATTGTTTAAAAAAGAAATTTGAGGAGGGAAAGATGATTTTCCCATGGAAGGAGGAAGGAAAACTTCATAAAGGAATAGAACCTGAGTTATATCTTGAAAGAAAAGAAGTATTGGGTAGGGAAGAGTGTAGGGTGAAAAACACTTCATGCTTAATGTTTCAGAGTTCACCAAGTGCTTTCCCTCTTTATAATTCTGCAAATATCTTTATTCCTGTTTTACAAACAAGGAAATGTTTGCAGAGATTAATGAGCTGTTCAGGGTCACATTAAAGTAATAATTATTATATTGCTTAGTTGTGCCTGATTCTTTGTGACTTCATAAGGAGTATCCTGGCAAAGATACTGGAGTGGTTTGAAGTGCCTTCTCCAGCTCATTTTACAGATGAGAAAACTGAGGCAAATAGGATTATGTGACTTGTCAGGGTCACACAGTCAATTTCTGAATCCAGGTTTGAACTCAGGTCTCTCTGACTCCAGACCTGGCATTCTATCCACCACATCACCTAGCAGTTAATAATAATAGCAGTTGATAGTAACAATAATAATAACTCACATTTATGTAGCACTTACTATATGCCAGGCATTCTACTAAGTGCTTTATAATTATTTATATTTATAATAGATTTATAATTATTATCTCTTCTGACCCTCATAACAACCCTGTGAAGCAAGGGCTATTATTATCCCCATTTTACAGGTGAGGAAACTGAGGCAGACAGAGGTTTAATAACTTACCTAGAGTCACACAGCTAATAAGTATCTGAGAACAGACTTGAATTCAGGTCTTTCTGACTCCAGGCCCAGTGCTCCATCCATAGCACCACCTACCTGCTCCCAACCATTAATAGTTAGAGCATTCCAGACATAAAGTGTGGAACAAGTAAAGGCATGGTAATAGGAGATGGCAATAAAGAGCGCAAGACAGTTTGGATGTAGCAAAAAGTATGTGAAGGGCAGTAATATGAGATAAAGGTAGAAATGTAGGTTGGGGCTAGATTGTCTAAGAGCTTGAATGCTAGCTAGGGTCAGGAACATTGAACTGATTCAGGAGACAAAGGGAAACATTTATTTTTTAATAGAAGATTGGTATAATCATAGTGAGAGTTCTTTTTTTCATATTGTCACCAAATTACTGCTACTGTTTTCTACTAAATCATGGATGATACTTCCTGGTATATCAGCTTTTTTGAAGCTTCGTGAACTTAACCCTTCAAAGATGATTGAAAAGAAATTGTCTTTCTCTAAGAATATTTTTCTGCAAAGCAAGACACTGACACCGAATCCTTGTAAGGAATCCAATTAAGTGGCAAACCTAAATATTTCTCTCCAAAGTGGCCAATATCTCTGGGGTCGAACCCTTGGGAGCAGATGCACTGTTTCCTCTTGCACAAGGAAAATACACAGCAAATATTCTTTGTGGAAGATATGCATGATTTTAATATAACAAAATAGCTGCTAGTCAAATATGTTCTATGTCATGCTATCATAAGGTACCAGCTCATGACTGATACAGAAAATGTAGACACAGAGGTGTAATGCTAAAGAAATGCATACAGGACTGAGCTCCTTGTGTTTTATGGCACACACTGATAGTACTGTGTAAAGTTAAGAGTTTCCAGGATCAGTATAACTCAGTATTAAAACACTTCGTTGCACTCATTATCACTGTAAAAAGATTTGATCAGATTAAAACCTTTGCAATAGAATAAACATTCATTCAGTAATTGGAAGAGAGGACAGAAGTCAAAAGAACTGGCATTAAAAACAAGAATCACCTACCCAGCAAAACTGAGTATAATATTTCAGGGGAAAAAATGGTCATTCAATGATTCATGGGATTTTCAAGCATTCTTGAAGAAAAAAAGAGCTGAATAGAAAATCTGATTTTCAAACACAAGAATCAAGAGAAATATGAAAGGGTAAACAGGAAAGTAAAATCATAAAGGACTTTCTAAAGCTGAACTGTTTACATTCCTACATGGAAAGATAAGATTTGTAACTCTTGAGACTTTCCTCAGTATTTGTGTAGGTGGAGGGATTATACACACACACACACACACACACACACACACACATACACACACATATAGACAGAGAGCACAGGTTGAGCTGAATCAGAAGGGGTGATATCTATAAAAAGCAAAATTAAGGGGTGAAAGAGGAATATATTAGGAGGATAAAGGGAGAAATGGAATGGGGCAGGCTATCACTCATAAAAAAAGATAAGAAAAATCTTTTTCAATGGAGGATAAAAGGGTAGAGGTGAGAGGGGAAAAGCGAAGCTTACTCTCTTCACATATGGCTTAAGGAGGGAATAACATGCTCACTCAATTTGGCATGAAAATCTATCTTACACTACAGGAAAGTAGGGAAGAAGGGGACAAGTGGAGTGAGGGGGATGATAGAAAGGAGGGCAAATGGGAGAAGGGAGTAACTAGAAGTTAGCACTTTTGGGAAGGGACAAGGTCAAATGAGAGAATAAGATAAATGGGGGATACGGTAGGATGGAGGGAAATATAGTTAGTCTTTTACAACATTACTATTATGGAAGCCTTTTGCAAAACAATGCATATATAACCTGTATTGAATTGCTTGCCTTCTCAGTGGGGATGGGTGGGGAGGGAGGAAGGGAGAGAAATTGGAATTCAAAGTATTAGAAACAAATGTTGAGAATTGTTATTGCATATAACTGGGAAATAAGAAATACAGATAATTGGGTATAGAAATCTACCTTGCCCTACAAGAAAAGAGAGAAGATGGGGAAGGGTGGGATGTGATAGAAGGGAGGGCTCATTGAGGGAAGGGGTAATCATAATGCAAAGTGTTACGAGGTGGGGGAAGGGGAGAGATAGGGAGAAAAATTGGAACTCAAAATTTTGTGGAAATGAATGTCGAAATCTAAAAATAAATAAATAAAGCTATAGCATTGAGCAAAAAAAAGAACCCTTGTTACTCAGAGGTGGTCACTCAGAGGTCAAGTGACTTGCCCAGGGCCATGCAATTAATGTCAGAGGAAGGATTTGAATCCAGGTCTCAGAGAAACCCAGCCTAGTGCTTTATCCATTATATCAACATGTTATCTGTGCTTTGTAAAGAAAGTGCTACATAATTCTTAAAATGCTGTATAAACACAGCTGCTATTATTATAATATGTATATTTGTCCTGGAAAATTATCAGTATATTTATTCTCACATCTTTAGAAGGAATTTTTCCTATAGGAAAATATGTCCTAGCAAAGGATTTCTAGAGATGAGTGCGGTATTCTTTGGTTCATTTTCCTTTGGGTTGTGTTCAAACTCTCTGCAGCACTCAAGATGAGGAGAATGTAGAAATGCTGAGCATTACCTTCATTTTCCTCTATTTTCATCTTCCTATAATCCCATAAGCCAGCTTGAAACTCTTGAGTGGTACTGATGACACTAGGGCCAGATCACCTCTTTCATCTCTTTCCCTGAGACTTTGCTGTATCTTGTAATTCACTCATTACAGATGAGTATCCCTCTGTTCTTGACCCAGAAGGTACTTTGTGGCCTTTCTAAATGACCTTGGGTAATGGCTGCAGCAAAACTTCTGTCTGCTCAAAGCTCTACTTAATAGTAGGTATCACTAAATAGAAGCAGCCTGGCTGTGCTTAACTAGGGAGGAGATGTCCCTTCCAACTCATCTCTCAAAAATTAACTATTTTTTGATGGAGTTTCACTGAGGCCAGTCTCAAGTGAAATGGTAATACAGAGAAGTTTCTCTTTTGGCTGACTGCTCTGTTCTTGTCTTCTGTCATATTTTTGACAATCTTCAACTTGTTTTTCCTCTGTACTCACCCTTTCTCCCTCCATGAATCTATTTTGAAGGAAACTTAAAATTATTTTTGGAGGCAATCAGGGTTAAGTGATATATACAGCCACTAAGTATCTGAGATCAGACTTTGAACTCAGGTCCTCTTGACTCCAGGGTCAGTGCTCTATTCTTTGCACCACCTAGCTGCCCAAAATTATTTTTTACACCAAAAGGTGATGCATACATTATAATTATATTTCTTTTATACCATTCTTTACCTGACTCCTCCTCTTCACAATAAAAAGTAGCCAAGGAAGGTCTTTAAACTCCAGTTCCAGTACACTTCCCAATATACACACACACACACCCACACACACACACATCCTCATCATGCAAGATTGGACTTGGATGCCACTTTAAAAAAGGACTAGGCACATCAAATCATGCAAAAATGTGATTGATCCTTCAAAGTATTCTTAAACACCAGTCTTCCTAGTAAAAAAAAAAGTTTAACAATGGCACTTTAAATAAGCAAGTATACAGTGGAGAAAATTATTTGAAAAAATTAAGCCCTACACATACACACACACACACACACACACACACACACACACACACACACACACACATGCAATCTCTTATCAAGAAAGAAGAGTTTGGGACAAGATTTGACCTGAACCAAACAGCTAGGCTGCCTTCAAATCGACAACTAAGGGGCATAACATCACTAAACTTGGGTTCAGGAAGACCTGAGATTGATTCAAACCTCAGAAACTACTGTGTGATCCCAGGCAAGTCACTCAGTTTCTGTCTGCCTCCCTTTCTTCATCTGTAAACTAGGGATAATAATAGCTCAGGGTTGATGTAAGGATCAAATGAGATTAATATTTTTAAAACGTTTTACAAAATATAAAGTGTTATATAAATGATGATTATTATCATTCAAATAATTGAATAATAACTAAATCAAAAGATGAAATGAAACAAATTCAATACTCAAATAAGTATACAGCTCTCCAAATAACTTGACTATACCCATGCTGCTAACAAAGAGGAATTGCATTTTCTTGATAGAATTGTAATTCCATTTCTACTAGAATCTAGACCATCTATTTTTCATCTAAAACTCTATAAGGAATTTTCTATTGCACAGACTTTTACAACTATGTATTTTTTTCCTGGCATATAATCAGGGGTCCCATTAATTGCTATTGAAGTTTGACCAAAAAAAAAATGTCTTTGCATTCAAAATGCATCTTAGAACATTCTGTTCCAACATGTCACATTTTGAAGGAAAGCAAAGTTAAACTATATAAATCAACATCTCCCCCCAAAATGAGGACTAGTTATTAAACTTTCAGTCCTATTTCAATATTTCTTATATGATACTAGGTAAGCTATGGCTAAATGGAGAAAAACCAGAAGCAACAAAGTTCTAAAGTGAGAAAAAGAAGAAAAATAATTCTGCTTAAGGACAAGATTTAATTTGGAGCTGAAAAAGACCTCAGAGACCATCAAATCCAAACCTCTCAGTTTTATAAACAAGAAAACTAAAGCTTAGAGAGATGAAGCGAACTTATGTAATGTCAAAGGTGAGATACCTGTGGAGTGAGGATTAGAATGGAGCTCTCTATTCAGTAGAATAACAAACTAGAATTCTAACAACGTGATATTTTGTTTTTTATTAGAGCCAATGCCTCGCTTTTCTTTCTGCTTTTTTATTTCTTGGCAAATATACCTTCCCTTCATCCCAGTATTAATTGGTATGTCCTCTGGTTTTTAATGTGTCTTTGACATCTCCAGGAGAGAATGACTGACTATATTGTACTTACTTGTCTTTTTGCTGTTCAGTTTGACTCATTTGGAGCTTTCTTGGCAAGGATACTAGAGTGGTTTGCCATTTCCTTCTCCGGATCATTTTACAGATAAGGAAACTGAGGCAAACTTAGTTAAGTGGCTTACCCAGGATCATAGTTAGTAATTGTCTGCAGCCAGATTTGTTAACTCAGGTCTTTCTGACTCCAAGCCCAGCATTCTATCCACTGTGCAACCTCCCTATCCAATATTTAATTATAGATTCCCAATATTTAGCCCAGTGCCTAGTTTATAATAATGTTTGTTGAATGAATAAATTCACTCTTCCCATTTCTATAACTTTTGTATAAATCTTGATTCCTGATGTAACTTCAGAATTTATCATGTCAGTCCAGTCCAAATATGTAATTTTAATTAGAAATGTGGTCTCATGATACTGTTTTTTCATGAGCTTTAAATCAGCAAGCATCAAAGAAGAATTAATTAGGAAACTAATATGATCTAATCACTGTGCTAAGCACTGAAGGTATGATAACAATAATAATAATAAAAATATAATAGTGCCTCCCCTCAAGATTCTTATTATAGTCTAATGTGGGAAACAACATGTACACATGGCATTATATGCAAAGTAAATACAAAGTAATTGGAAGCAGCTGGGTGGCACAGTGGATAGGGTGCTGGGTCTGAGGTCAGGAAGACCTGAGTTAAAATCCACCCTCAGATACTTACTAACTGTATGACCCTGGGTAAGTCACAACCTCTGTGTGCCTTTTTTTCCCTATCTGTAAAATGGAAATGATAATAGCACCTGCCTACCAGGGTCATTGTGAGAATCAAATGAGATAAAATGTTCAGCTAGTGACTGGGAGATAGTAGGCACTTATTCAATGCTTATTTCCTTTCTTCATACAGAACGGAGGTACTGAGGGGTTTGGATTTGATGGTCTCTGAGGTCTTTTTCAGCTCCAAATTAAATCTTGTCCTTAAGCAGAATTATTTTTCTTCTTTTTCTTGCTTTAGAACTTTATTGCTTCTGGTTTTTCTCCATTTAGCCATAGCTTAAGGAGGGGAATCACCAAAGGTTGCATGGAGGATGTAGTACTTGGGCTAAGCTTTGAAGGAAACTAACTGGGAATTCTCTGAGACAGAGCTGAGTGGAGAGTACATAAAGGCAGGGAGGACAGCCTATACAAAGATACAGATACACAAAAGGAAGCTTCATCTGTGAGGGACAGCATGAAAAATAATTTTCATGGACCATAAAGTGCACAAAAAGGAGAAATGCATAAGTCTGGAAAGGTTGAGCAACTAATCTTACACATTAAAAATTATTCCAATAAAACTGAAATAATCACTAGAGTTCTTCTAAAATAGTTTTACCCCTGTGACCACACAATTATGTGGATAACTGAATGGAAAGTATATATATGTAAATATATATACACACATATACAGTATATACAAACATACAGGATATACATATATATGTGTGTAGGTATGTATATGTATGTATACATGTATATATGTGTGTGTATATGCATGATGTGACTCAACAGTACTCCATAAATAAGGCCAGCAATTATGGTTATAGTGATAAAATAAGAGAAGAATGTTTTGAGGAAAGGCATAGTTTGATGTTAGGAAGGAAGGGAAGAAGGCAGAGCAGTATAAATCCTTTAAATATCATTTTCAAATTCTAAATGCCTTAATAAACAGGAGCACTGAGCAAAAATCAACTGAATGAATTTCAGTAAGATCATATGTAGAGAAGGACACTTAGGGAAAACCAAAGTTGAAAAAACATGGCACAAACACTTCATGGGAAAAATAGTAACAAAAAATGCCTGCTAATCTTAAGGTATGAATGGTAAGCTTTCCATGGGTCAGAATTGTGGCATCATTGTTTAAAAAGCTAGCACCAATATATGATAATAGTTAGTATTTATATAAATCTTTAAGGTTGCAAAGCACTTAATAAATATTATCTCATTTTATTCTCACAACAACCCTGGAAAGCAGGTGTTATTGTATCCTCATTTTATAGATGGGGAAAATGAGGCAACTTTCCCAGTGTCACACTGCTAAATATTTTTTGGTTGGTGGAAAGAATTATTAATTCCTCCCATCCTGATGATTTGGTCTCCAGAGTCAGAGGTGCTACTATCATCCTTGGTGCTGACCAGTTTATGCTGTCTAAAATCTTCCCATATATATAAATAATTGAGAATCAATCTGTTGTGATTTAAAGTAACTCATCAGTTGTTTAAATCCACGTTCTATATTTGTTAATACAAATGCAGATGCACCGGATGGAATGATTATGCATGATTTTGTTTTTAATGTGAATGCAGAAAGTTTCAAGGATAAAAGTAAATATAGATTCTAAGAACTATCACCTTTCATAAATCACAGAATGGATCTCAGATCTCATTTTATTCAATTCCTTTCTTTTACAGATGAAGAAACTTGAGCCCTGCACAAGTTAAGTCGTTCCCCAAGATCATAAGCTAGTCAGTTACAAGTCCAAGTCTACTATCCAAACAATCTGACTCCCAGTCCAGTACTAGATGAAGACAGCAGAAAAAGAGAGCATTACAAAGTTCATTAGGTTATGAAATTGCTTTTTTTCAGGAAGTTAGGCAAAGTGCATAATTTTGGTAGGAAATAAAATCCCAGGTAATAGAAGAACATTTGGCCCATCCAGTTCAGTCTTATGTTTTTCCCAGGCTAATGTTCAAGACTCTTCATTAACTGTTTCCCAAGACCTATCTGAACCTGTCTTTTGTTAATTCTCTAAACAGTATCTCCATATCTTACTCAGTACAGGGTTTGAATAAGTGCACTTTTTCTTGACCTTTCATTTTTTCCTTATCTATTCCCTTCCTCTCTCCATCCCCCATATGATCCTGTTTCCTTTCCACCCAGTGTTATTCATGTTTTCTTTTAAGATCAATCACCTCCAGGAATCTATCTCTAATTAAGCCCATATCGCATTGGCCTTCTACTAGCTTTGCAATTGCTTAGCACTTTAATATATAGGTTCAATTATAATGAATTCCTACCCATTCTTTAAAGGTTCCCTTAAATATCACCTCTTCTAGGAAGCTTTATTTGTTAGTACTTGTCCTCCTTAGACTTTTCTTCTTGTTTTTGTTCAGTAATTTCAGTCATATCTGACTCCTTCATGATCCCATTTGGAGTTTTCTTCACAGAGACAATGGAGTGGTTTGCCATTTCCTTCTTCAATTCATTTTACAGATGAGGAAACTAAGGCAAAGCTAAGTGACTTTCCCAGGGTCACACAGCTAGTAAGTGCCTGAGACCAGACTTGAACTCACCAAGACAAGTCTTTCTGACACCAGGACTGGAACTCTAACCACTGTACCACCCAGGTGCCCTCCTTAGGCCTTGCACAGCACTTCATTTTTCACCTCTCTAACACATTGATTGTACATTACTGTGTAATTTTCTTATTTACACTGTGTAAATTTCTTATTTCCCTATTATACTGTAAGTTTCACGATAGAGACTTTTTTTTTATCTAAATAGGAATGGATGTCAGATAATCCCAAAAATAGGGAGTAGGGTATGAAAAAGCTCTTTCTAAGAGGATGTCATTGATCTTTATTTAATTAATGAAAAACAATTTTTAATCATTTATATAAAGGAGTATGTGTTCTACAACCCACTTTTGCTGAATTATCTGATGTGATCCTCACAATATCCCTATGAGATAGGCGCTATTATTATCCACATTTTGCGGATGAGGAAACTAAAGATTAGAGAAGGTTAATGACTTGGCAAGGGTTATGCAGGTAGTGTCAGTGGCAGGATTCATCCCAGGTTCATTTGTACACGTGACAATGGAAAATAGAGAGAGGCACCCAAAAAGGGGATTCTAACATGCGCTAAAGATAGATGCCAGTCCCTTTGTCATTTTATCTGTTTACTGGTCCTGACCACACTTATATTCAGTTTATTATATTATATTATTATATTATGTATTAAATGACTTTAATTTTATTATATTTATAATATATTTATTATATGATATATTAAATGACTTTAATTTTAAAAGAAGGAAAAATCATAGTCACAATATACTTGAGTACAAGACATACCATAAAGGGAAGCTATCATTTAGGAAAAAATGACTGTCAAAGTAATTGTTTTAGTTAATGCATACTGCTTTTGTTTCTCCTACATTCTTACACTTAAATTAAGCCTCTTGTCCTAATTACTTATTAGTGATAAGTACATGATTTTGGAGGTATGTCCAAGGCAGCAAAAGAACACTTTAATGCCACTTAAATGAACCTCATCTGGAAAGATTAAAGAAAACATAAAAAAAAAAAAAAACTAGCAAAAACCTCCTACTGTTTATTTCAAATGATTAGAATTTTTTAAGAATACAATGATGAGCCAGAAAAATATTTTCTGATCCCAGTAGCATAACATTTGGCTTGTCAAGTAGAAATTAATTTTCTCATATTGAGAAGCAAACAGAGCCTTACATATAGCACAAGAACAGCAGGAGCTCACTCCATTTCACAGAGCCCACACAGAAGTTTTAATGCTTATTTGAATGGCAGTAAATTGTGCCATGTATATGTTTTTTAATTATCTTGTTCCTTATTTCTCCAAAATATTCCAGTCCAATAGAAGAACATAGGATTGGGGCAGGGGGAGGGAGATCATTTCTTGTTTGGCAACCTGAGGAAGTGAGTGGAGGAAGCACTGGAAAGTAATCAAGAGACTTGGACTGTAATCCACTACCTGACTGTGTCTTCAGGTAAGTTATTAGTCACTAGATTGCAATTTCTTCATCTCTAAAACTTCCTTTTAAAAAGAAACATGAGAAAGTTCCTTCCAGTTCTATGATATATAATTCTACTAGACCCCTTTTCCTGCCTGTGAATCTCTTGACCCTTCTAAAAAAGGAAGAAATGAGTTGACTTTGAATTTGCTTTTAAACTCATATTGAAATTAATCTCTGCCATTGAGACTTCAATCTACCATAATGGATGATTCGACTCATAAGTAGCATTCTCAATTGATTAGTCAGCTGCTTTGCCCAAATCTGAGCTGCAGATATCTCTCTGGATTGTTTGCTTTCCATGTTTACTTTTCTATGCTGCGTCTTTTGCTGTTCAGTCGTTTCAGTCATGTGCAATTTCTTTATGACCCCATTTGAAGTTTTCTTGGCAAAGAGAGTGAGTGGAATGGTTTGCCATTTTCTTCTCCTTCTTTGCTCATTTTATGGATGAAGAAACTGAGGTACACAGGGTTAAGTGTCTTACCAGGGTTACACAGAGAGTAAGTGTCTGAAGTCAGATTTGAGCTCAGGAAGATGAATGAGTCTTCCTGACTTCAGGCCTGGCACTCTATCCACTGCATGTGGATAGCTGTCTCTCCTACTTCTTGCTAATAGCTATTAATCAGATGAAAAGTGAGTCTCCAGATTTAGTACCTGAATGACCACTTTGTTGATTGTGATTATACATCAAAAGTAATTGTCCTCTGCCTATCAAAGCCATACATGCCTACCTATTCTAGTCAATTATTGTCTATGTTCTCTGACAAATTCGATACAAGGGGTCTACCCAAAGTCCTAGGGACCTTGTTTGCTTTCTCTAAATGTTGTAAGGCTGCCAGTGGAATACATGTATCCATTGGTTATCCTTCATTTTCACCACATGACCAGCCCATTTATCTTCTTTTGTGTTCATGCATTTATATACTGACATCCTTTCTTCATAACTGTTCATTTGCAATGACAGTTCCTTAGGCCTTTGTAATCTGACATTATATTCCCTACCTTATAGATTTATTTCTCACCACCCTCCATCATATACCTTGTATTCCAGCCAAATAGAACATATTGAGGTCTCCAACACATTTTCCACACTTTCCCACCACCATGCCCTTTTTCATAATTTTCTTTACGCTATCCCAACTTATTCAAATATTATTAATATATTAAATATTTAAATTAATTTAATTTAAATTAAATATTTAAATATTATTCACAAAGCAGCAGCACACTATAGGAAACAAAGCAATAACACTTGAAGTTAGAAAGACCTAGGCTCAAATCCCACTTGAGACACTTATTAGCTGTGCAATTCTGAGCAAATAGTGACCTCTCTGGGCCTCAGATTCCTCATCTATAAAGTGAAGTGGCCTGGAATGGATGACAACAATTGCACCTTCCACCTCTAACTATATTAGCCTATTAAAGAGTTCACTCAGATTCCACTTCTTCCAACTGTCACTAGCAAAGATACAGTTCACACATAAAAGACAGTTTTATTGAAAAAATAAGAAAAAAATCCAGGAAAGAATTCTTATTCCCACAGAGTTCCCAGAGTCACTTAAAGTCTCAAATATAATGCTTCTTTCAGTTGAGGCTCTTCACAAGTTCATTGTCACCTGCTTCTTTCGGTCCGTAGCCCCATGATAAGATTCTCTTCCGTAGTTTCAGATGTTCTCAGTGGTGATTTGAGGTATTATTCTCTGCTGCCCTCGGCTAGTGATTTGTTTCAAGATTCATCTCACACTTGTCTTATGGCAGTTGACAGTTGAGGGGGGAAGGAAGTTTTAAAGGTGTTAGGTCTGTAAGCACAGGTCCAGTCAACAAAGTCAGAGTGGGAGAAATATTTTCAGATTGTGAAGTCCTCTCCAGGACTTATATATAGCTCTCAGAGTAGTGTGTTACACATATAGAGGGGCACCCTCTTCAGAAGACTATTGTGTTTGTCCTGAATGGCCAATAACAGGTCCCAGTTCAAGCCTCACTTGTTCACTCAGAATGTGTGCAAATAGCAATTGTTTTCTATTCTGGCCATAAACTCTGAGGATCTTTTCCTCCCAGAATGATTCTTTTGGAAGGCAAGCTACATCATCTTTTCTATCAGTTCTTACCTAGCCTTTAACTACTGAATGCATGTTGCCTCAGACAAACTGAGACTTGGGAAAGATCTTAAATTAAAAGGCCTAGATATCCCACTGCATCCTAGGCCATTGCTAGTCATCTCAATTCCTGTCCTACCACTGTACACTGATGACTCTGGAAGAAAGAGCAACGCTAATGACTTTAGCTCTGCCTCACTTAAATCCAAGTCACTTGCAAGCCAAGACATCAGCCTTCTGATGTCATTGATCCTCTTTGAGAATGAAGGATGAACAACAGCAAAAATAAAAATTGTGTTTGTCACAAAAAAAATTGTATTTGTCAGACAGTTTCATAATGTTTTGGGAAGACATAGTAGGATATATTGTTGGGTTATAATATTGCGAATATCTCTAGAACAAATTTCAGGTTCAAGTAGCATAACCCAAAACACTCACTTCTTCTTAATCTCTCTCTCTGATCCATGGAATAAACATCCTTCTACCTTCAGAATATTGCTACTTGATTAGTATCATAGGAAATTTAAAATTAAATGAGACACTTAAGATAACAATCTAAACCCTTCATTTTTCAGATAAGAAGACTAGAAATTTAATAAACTACCTCTCCAATATCACATACTAGTTAGTAGCAAAGGCCAGATTTGAAATCTCCTCTTCTGACTTCAGATCTAATTATCTTTCAATGACAGTACACCATAATTATCCCTGAATGTTGTCTTCTGAAAGCTGGGGCAAAAATTATTCAAATGGTCTTTAATAAACTGTGGCAATTGCCAGTCCTTTCTCAGACCCTCTTCAGCATCAGTGGTTAGAGCATAGACGTGTATAACTTTGCTGCTGAATAATTTGCCTTGGATTCAAAGAGATAGCAGTCATTTTCAAGATTATAGCCCAATACTGCTTTTCTCACTCTTTCCTTGACTATGTGTACTACTCCATTTCTTCTCAGGGATTCTTGCCCATAATAGTGTGTGTACTCATCATCTGAATTCAATTTACCCATTTCCATTCATTCAGATTTACTAACACCCAAGATGTCAATGTTTAGTCTTTCCATCTCCTCTTTGACATATAAATTCTTCAAGAAATAACATTTTAAAAAAATGTCACATTGATCATAGGAGATTGGAATGCTAAAGGAGAAAATCGAAAGATAATTGGAATAACAGGCCAGTTTCATCTTGGAGTACAAACTGAAAAGAACAGAGACCAATAGAGTTTTATTCAGATAACTCACTGGTCATAACAAACACTCTTTCTCAACAACTCAAAAGGCCATTCTATACACAGACATGCCAGATGATCAATATTAAAATAAGATTGATTATATAACTTTATAGCCAAAGGTAGAGAAGCTCTATACAGTCAATTAAAAGAAGACCTGGAACTGACTGTGGATCAGATCATGAGCTACTTATTGCAAAATTCAGACTTAAAGAAAGCAGGAAAAACCATCAGACCAAATCAGCATGACATAAATGATATCCCTTATGAATATGATGTGGAAGTGATGAATACACTTAATAGATCTGGTAGAAAGACTGCCTGCCTGAAGGACTACGGGCAGAGATTCACAACATTGTACAGGAAGCAGCAACAACAATAGAAAATTCCAAAGGAAAACAAGAGCAAGAAAACAAACTGACTATTGAAGAGGCTTTACAAGGAGCTGACGAAAGAAGGAAAGCAAAAGGGAAATACACATCCAACAGAATGCAGAATTACAGACAGCAAGGAGAAGTAAGGTTTTCTTAAGTGAGTAGTAGGAAGCAATAGGATGGGCAAAACAAGAGATCTCTTCACGGAAATTAGAGACATCAAGGACAATGCTTCTCCCCTTAGAACATGACCATAATTCTCTTAAATCAGTCCAAGGGGACAGGGGGAAGAAAAAAGAAGATCCCAACACAAGCTATGCTAATGTGCTACTGCAAGCAGCTGGTAGTGCAGTGGCTTGATGCCCTAGGACTGGTATCGGGAACATGTGAGTTCAAATTCAGCCTTAGTGACTTAGGTGACTGGACAAGTCACCCAAATCTCTATTTGTCTGTTTCCTCAACTGAAAAATGGGGATAATAATGTCACCTATGTCATAGAGCTGTTGTAAGGATCAAATCAGATCATATTTGTGAAAAGTGCTTAGCACAGTGATTGGCACAAAGTAGTTTTATAAACACAAATTTCCTTCCCTCCCCTACTACTATCAGGCAAACAGAGATTAAGTTTCTTGTGCAGGATCACACAGCTTGTTAAGTATCTAAGTTGGAAGGGACCTTGGAGAGGTCATCTATTTCAACTCCTTTATTTTTAAAAATTAGGAAACTGAGGCCTGGAGAGTTTAAATAACTTGTTCAAGGACACAAAGGTTGTAGGTGGCACAAATAGGCTCTGAACCTCAGTCCTTTGACTTTGATACTGACTTTTAAATCAAATTGAGAAACATGTTTAGAAGGGACATATCTAAGGTAGAGGGTCTCAAGTCATTACTTAGATGGCCACCTTCACTGTCCATAAGTTAGACAATCAGTCTTATGGCATCCACTAACCACTACACATCCAAGGTACCATTGCTTGGCTTCTTCTTACTAGACTCTTAATCGCAGATCCAGTGTGAAATGTGAGATTTGAAGTCAGGGGATCCATGATTGAATACTGCTGTGTCATTTTCTGTCTAGTATGACATTATACTAATCATTTATTCTCTTTGGACCATATTTTCTTTACATATAAAATACAGGTTTGGATTAGATAATATCTAAGATTATTGCCAGCTTTTAATTATAAAAGGAAAACCTATAAAGCATTTAGCACAGTGCCTGGCACATAGATTAATAAATGTATATTGTCTTCCCCTTTCCTTCCCTCTTAATTCTGTAAAATTTTATTTAATACAAGAGTTTCAATCCTCTCTTACACAGAAATCAGTCAGTGAAGACCCAGGTCCTAGAGAACAATGAAGAAATTGCCACCATGGATTTAATCCCACAGATCTGGAAGAGAGTTTATATATGGGACACAACTATGTCTTCATCATATTTCCTGCATTTGGAATCATTTTTAAAAATAATAATCTAATTTTATTTCTTTTGTGTTCAGGGTGCTATTGGCCTCTCCATTTGTCTTGAGCTGTCAGGTGGTTTCCTCAGTTGTTTCCTGGGTTCAGTAGAAATTAATCACTTAATATATAATTGCCAAGATTTTGCATCTATTCCCCCACCCAAGGCTAATCAGACAATTCCACTGGAGATTGATTATAAAACAATATTTATTTAGTCTTAATGAAAGAAGAATGATATGGCTCCATTTTCAATGGAAACATGAATTGGTGGAAAATATTTCCTTTTCTCTAAAATCAATCACAGTGAAAGAAGACAGACAGCAGAAATTATTAGGAATAATAAGTGATATTTGTATAGTGCTTTAAGGTTAGCAAAGCACTTTGCTCAGCTCACTTGAACCTCACAATAACTCTATGGAGGCAGATACTACTGATATTTACAGAGAAGAAACAGATGATACTAGACAAAACATCTGTCTCCAAAATGAAACCTGAAAAACAGTAGGGAACCCTGGAAAAGTCTGATTTATGTTTGTGATGTTTTCTACAGTGCTCTGCTCCCTGTGGGGAGCTAGGCTTTTAAAGAAGTTCACACAAACAAGTTTGCTGGTATTAGACCTAATATGACACAGTGATGAAAATGCCAGTCTTTTCTCTTTTAAACAATGTACCCCTCACTTGCCTCCCTCTCCCCCTACTGTTCCAGATCCCTTTTTAGGCACTCCAGCATCTGCCACAACATTTTCTACAGAGATATTAAATATTAGCATATCCAGTGACAAAAATGGATCCTATTCACTACAGTTAGAAGGTGCCTTAAATAGCTAGTTACAATGTCCCACTAAACCCAGAATTATCTTCCCTTGCAGAGCTCTATTCAATTGCCAACTAGTAGATTCATTTCCATCACATAACTAAACAACCTCACCTTTAAATTTTTAACCCTTAAGGTAAATGAATTATAACTGGAAGGAACCATAGAAATTGTCCTGTTCAACCCAGACAGGGCACAAGACTGAGTCCTAAGGAAAAACCCAAGAAAAAGTTACAGTGAGTCATATTTACCAACCAAGTTCGTATAGAGAAAAAGACAGAGAAACCCTGGAAATAAGGGCTACTAAGAACAGCTAAATAGAACTTTATAGTCCAAAGTGGCTGATCACCGTTATAAGACCATTCTGGTCCCAGGACCAGAAAAGAGGAGCCCAAACCTTGTGAAGGATTAAAAAAAATGGATGCCAAGTGTCAACTCTGTCAATCACTAGCCCATTCTAGGCCACAGATCTAAGGAAGACTAAGGAGGAAACTTTTGTATAGGAGGAGTATTCCAGGGCGAGAAGCAATCATAATCTGTGTACTTAGCCAGAAGTTCAGACCAAGAAGTAACTGGGTCACTCAGTCCAAAGACTGCACTGGAATAACCAGGGCAGAAATCCTTGGACTAAAAAGGAGCCTCCCATTTTGTCACTGAATCGTAAGAGCTTCCAACTTGCTGATAATGCCTGAGTTCAGCAGCAATGTAAAGGAACTCAAATCAGGAGCAAGTCCATAGATGTTTTCTTAAGACATAAGCCCATAGAAGATCTTGCAGAACCCAGATGAGGAGGGCAATGATCAGGTTTTGCCTTACCTCAGAACATTCTGGTAGCACTAAAAATATTCAGATCCCCATCCTGAACATGTGTCTAAAATCCTGGAATAACACAACATTCAATTACCTCCCTCAAGAAAGCAACAATGGGACATAAGAGAATACAAGCACAGCCCAGACATTACTTCCAGAAATTCACTGGGTTTTTGCGTAATATAAAATCCGAAGTCAGAGCATAGGCTGAAAAAGTGAGAAAACAAATTTAAAAACTAACCTTACAATAAAAATAGCATAAATTGAAAAGCTCAAGAAGTAAACCTTGCAAAAGAGAGTGACTCCAAAACATCTACAATCAAATTCTTAAAGAAAAAACCCATCAGGTAGGACCACATAGATTGGGCACCCTAAAAGAAATGAAACAAGAGGGTTGTTTTTACATTTAAATGTTGTTGCTTTTTTTTAAATCAAAGTGTTGGGGTTGGGGGGAAGGAAAAGAAATGAGAGCTATGGAAGAAAGAATTAGAAACAGGATTAACAACCTGACAAAAGACGTACAAAAGCCCCTGAAAGTTAGAATGGACCATCTGAATCCAGTGACCAGATATTCATCAGGATGACTGGAGATGACCCAGGATGAGGCAGTTGGGGTTAAGTGACTTGCCCAAGGTCACACAGCAAGTGAGTGTCAAGTGTCTGAGGTGAAATTTCAACTCAGGTCCTCCTGACTCCTGTTGTATCCACTGCACCACTTAGCTGCCCAAATGTACCTTTAATAAAAGGGGAAAGCATGCACAAGCAAGCAAAAGGAATTTTTTAAAAAGAAAGGATAAAATGCTTCTTTTTTAATGTAGGGAGATGTTACGTATGTCCCCGCAGAACTTTATTATCAAGGGTCAGAGAGAGAGTCTAACAAGGTAGAGGGCCTGGAAATGATAGTGTTATATTTTGGTGATCTTAAAAGAAGAATGGAAAGGGAGAAAAAGAGGAACATACTAGGGTAGAAAGGGAAAAGGTAGGATGGAGGAAATTATCTCCATGGAGGAATGTGCAAGTAAAAAGGTTACACAAAGGAGGAAGGGGTACAACCTATTTCCTGAACTGGTCAAAGCAGATAATACACCCCAACACAGGCACAGTTGAATACAGAAATACATGTCATTCAACATGGAAACAAAAGAGGGAAGAAAAAATAAAAGGGAAGGTAAATTAGAGAGTTTTGTCTTAAGAAAAACAAAATCCAACTAAGGAAAATGTGCTATAAAAAAAAAGGATAAGAATCACGAGTGGGTGAAAGGAGAAAAAGAGGCAGAGGAAAAAAAGTAATCTGAAACAGATTGCACCTCACCTAGAGGACCTGAACTAAGAACACTACCTCTCTCAACACCCTCTTCTTCTTTATAAAGAGAAGAATTTACAAATGGAATAAGAAGTGTAAGAGAACAGGATAAAGAAAAGCACACAATTAATTATCATAGCTGTGAATGCACAAACTAAAGCAAGTTAAATTAGAAAAGCAAGAAAATGAGAAAAAAATATTTGCAATAAGTTTCTCTGATAAAATCTCATTTCTGAGATATATCAAGAATTGTTTCAAATTTCTAAGAATACTATCAATACCACAACTTGACCTAGACCCAAAAGAGATCAAAGAAAGAGGCAAGGACCAAAGTATTTGTAGTAAGTCTTTTGTGGTGGCAAAGAATTGGAAACCAAGGGAAGGGCATCAATTTGGAAATGGCAAAATAAGTTATGGTGCATGAAGTCGGTACAACACTTTTACGCTATAAGAAATGATCAAAGGGAGAGTTTCCCAGAGAAATCTGTGAAAAATTGTATGAATTTATACAGAGTGAATGTAACTCAGAGAACAATTTTTACAGTAGCAACAATTTCATAAAGACAGCTTTGAAAAATTTACAATTTTTACTCTGAATATCCTATCCCATGGGTGAAGGTAGCCTCCTTTGATTGGCTATGTAGCCAAAAAGCCTGCCTCTTTAAACTGTTGAGACTGAGACAGTGGCTCTGTTTCTACTTCATACTCTTTCTTGGGATCTCTTTCCTCCCACTTTCTGAGAGTAAAAATCCCACTTCATCAGTTAAGAGGGGAAGGATTTTTTTCTATTGCTCTCCCCTCTGACTCTTGGCTCTGAGATTGCTAATGTCCTAAGGGTTCTTTCTGTTCTATGTCATTTATCCTTCCCAATTTCAAGTGTTGTAAGGGTGATCCCCACTGAATATAGGCATTCAAGAGGCAGGTTTGCATCTGAGATCTTGCAGCAAGCCAGACTGGGCAGGGAAGCCCAGAGAAGATAGGGTGCCTGCGATTCAAGTTCAAAGAGGACTTTGGATTTGGACCTTAGTGTGGTGCTACATAAGAACTGAATTAATCTATGAACTGAATCTCCTCTTTTTCCCTCCCCAGAGACTGATGTGGTATAGAGAGGAAATTTATGTCTACCATGTGTTGGATAAGTAAGTTTCTATATTTATGGTTATATTTTTGAATTACATATTTCTTTATTAAAAACTAACTTGGTAGTAATTAAATAGAATTTGTATGTAGGATACCTCCCTACATTAGGGTAAACATTATTGGTAGAATCTGGAGCCATTTGGAGAAAGCATAGGCACCCCAAACATCCATAAGTGTGCTAGAACACCTAGGAGAGGTAAAATGGAACATACCTGGTCTTCAGGTACTATGGGACAGGGCGGCTAGTGCTACATATGTTTCATACACACAGGCCAATTTGGACATTTGTTTTGCGTCATTGTGCATATTTGTAATAGAGGTTTTTTTTTTCTTTCTTTCACAATGGGGGTAAGAGGAGAGAAGGTGGATTTACATTGATTGAAAATTTTATTTTAAAAAAGGAATCTGTCAAGCTCTATACTTTCAAAATATCTTCAATCCCTCCCCCTCCTGTTTATCTTCCTACTTCTTTAGGGTTCCTGGGAAAATTCTGTACCATTTACCTGTGAACATATTAGAAGGGATTATGTATGAAGGGAGATCTTAGAAGCTGTGCCAGTTAGCAAAGGAAAACTAAGGAAGTTCAGGGAAGTGTCAGAGTATTGGAACACCCTTCTGTGTTCTCACCAGACTCTAAGATTATTGGAAGGTAACTTGGCTCTTGATCTGCAACTCGATTTAGTTCTCTGTCTGCTGGTTTCCAACTGGCAGGCTTCCCTTTCTATCCAAAACAGCGATCTTGTTTCACCCTAGTCTTTGCATGCAGAAGCATAGACCCCAGCAGCTACTCAGCAACCCAGGAAAACCTGACTAACACATATTTCCTTGCCTTTATACCGCACCTTGTACTGGAATGACTTCTTGGAAACTTCTCTCTGGCTGATGCCATAATACTTTCCAGGGTTAGAAATAACTATACATAAAGCCAGCATCAGGTAAAGGTTCACATAATCCTACATGGCATAAAGGACATCTAGTCTAATTTTCAAAGGCAGGAGAAAAGAAGGAACAAATGTTATGGCTTATTATTGCTGTGGAGAAGGGAGGGAAGATCCCTCCTCTCCCAAAGCAAGCAAGCTTTCCTGGAATGCAGGGAGAAGGTAACGTGTGTATGAGGTGGGAGGGTGGGATGAATGGTACAGAGACAAAGATAGCATGATGACCACTTACCCAGTTCTAGTTTTCAAGGAATTATTTTCTTCCTTAAGATTTTGTATCTCCTTGAACCAGCTGGAACTATGCCCAAAGGGCTATAAAATTGTACTTACTTTTTGATCTAGCAATACCACTATTAGGTCTGTATCCCAAAGGGATCATAAAAAAAGGAAAAGGACCCACATGTACAAAAATATTTGTAGCGGCTCTTTTTGTGGTGACAAAGAATTGGAAATTGAAGTGATGCCTATCAATTGGGGAATGACTGAACAAGTTACATATGAATGTAAAGAAATACTATTGTTCCATAAGAAATAGCAAGCAGGCAGACTTCAGAAGAACCTGGAAAGATTCCCATGAACTGATGCTCAGTGAACAGAACCAAGAGAACACTGGACACAGTAACAGCAGCACTATGTGATGACCAACTTTGTTAAACTCAGCTCCTCTGAGCAGTGCAAGGATCTAAGACAAGTCCAAAAGACTCAAGATGGAAAATGCTACCCACACTCAGAGTAAGAACTGTGGAGTGTGAATGCAGATTGAAGTACACTGTTTTCTTTTTTTACTGTTGTTTTTGGTTTTCCTTTCTCATGGTTCTTCCCTTTTATTCTGATTCTTCTTTCACAACATGACTTAATATGGAAATATGTCTACCATGATCATACATATATAGTCTATATCAGATTGCATGCCATCTTGGGTACTGGAGAGTGGAGGGAGGGGGAAATTTTAGAACTCAGATTTATATAAGAGTGAATGTGGAGAAATAAAACAAATAAATAAATATTTTTTAAAAATTGTATCTCCTTTTCTAATTAGTTAACTTCCTTTTCATAATTTTCTTGGATTACTTTTTTCCAATTTTTCTTTATTCTTATTTTTTTCTAATTTTTCCTTGTTCTTTTTTTCTAATTTTTCTTCATTCTCTGTTATTTGGTTTTATAATTCCTTTTTAAGTTCTTCCAAGATCTCTTTTTGGCTTGTGACCATTTAATATTACCCTTTAAAGTAGGAGTAGCTTTTCTTGTCTCTCTATCTTCCTCTGAATATGAACCTAGACTTTCTTGTACAATGTTATGGAAATAGGTGTTTTATTCCATAAATTAAAAAGAAAAAATTGCTACTTCTCACAGAACCAGGGATGGGGAACTTGTGACTGTGAGGCCATATGTTGAGCTCTAGATCTTCAAATGTGGCCCTTTGACTGAATCCAAACTTCATAGAACAAATCCCCTTAAGAAAAGGATTTGTTCTGAAAAACTTGGACTCAGTCAACAAGCCACACCCAAGGACCTAGAAGACCACATGTGAACTGAAGGCCACAGGTTCCCCATCCCTGCAGTGTTCTAGGGCCTGAAACAAATGAGAGTCCATAACAGAGAAAGTGATCTGACATGGGTATTCCTAACATAGGCATGAGTTCCATTCAGAATAAAGAAACTGAGAGTCCGAAAGAAATGACTTGCCCAAGGTCACAGATGCAGTTGTCAGGTGCCACGGTGAATAAAATACTGAATCTGGAGTAAAAAAGACCTGAATTCAAATCCAGTGTCGGATGCTTACTTAGTTATGTGACCCTGAGTAAGTTCAGCCTCAGTTTCCTCATTTGTAAGATGAGGGTAACAAAAGCACCTACTTCTCAGAGCTGTTGTAAGAATAAGTAAGGAATGTGATGAGTGTCACTGTTTACATTTACTACTTGACGTGACATTTAGAAAGAACAGGACTCTAATATGGAGTCAGGCTAAGTAGTCCTATGGACTATAAATAAATAAGCAATGATAGATAGCCTGTACTCTTCACTTCATCTGTCATTCTGACCTTTTTTCAAGTGTGTAAGGAAGCAGAGATCCCAACCGGATGAGGCTCCAGGTCCATTGCAGCAGTTGCCCCATTACTGAGGTCGCCATTTGCAACTCAAATTCTCACCCAATTTATGGCCCTGATTAGGAAACTTCCCCACCAAAGTCTGGTACAGTGAGTAACCTTGGAGAATATCCTCACCAGGTCTGATTAAGAATGCACCCTCCCATATTTGGTATGGATTACCTGTTCTCATCCCTGATCAGAAATCCCATCATGTGTATATTCTCACTGACATCTTTCCCATACTGCATGCCTCCTCCCTCACATGAGGGACCCTGGTCCTGTGTGTGGCCTTGGTTCTCTGTGTTGCCACATAGTGTGTATGTTTATATTTGGTTTGGGTTTTTAGTTTGTTTATGTTTTGTTTTGGGAGGGGTCTGTTGGCTGTGCTGCATAGTAAGAAAGTTCATGCTTGCTGTAACTTCTAGAGTACCAACTTCCTATAAATCCTTAAACCCTCATGGCTCTAAGTGACTTGCCCAGGGTCACACATAGCTGAGGATTCAAGTCTCGACTTCAGGCCTGGCCTTCTATCTACTGTGCCACTTAGCTGCCTCATAAAATAATATTTGTAAAATGCTTTGCAAACCTTAAAGCCCGATGCAAATGTTAGCAAGTGCTATTGCTATTAATATTATCATCTAGCTCATCATCATCTTTGCCAATAGCTTTTGCCCTTAATGACAATGGATGATAGCAGTTCAATCCTTTCACAAACGTGAGATTTCATCAATAAGAATTCTCCTTCCCATCATGGAGATCACAACACATCCACACATTCTCCTGCTGCAAGATTCTAATCTATGCTCTCCTATAAGTATCCCACCCAACGTTCTGGGGGTCATGCTCTAGATCACTTGATATGACACAGACACCAGTGGAACAGCAAACTGTCCAATCATTGCTCTTGTTACGTGATCTTCGATACTATATTGATTCCATTTCTAATGTATAAGCTGTCATTGATAGTATGTGCCAGCCTACTCACAACCACCATCTACCACTTCCCTTTGGAGTATCCAGTAACTTCATTTTTTGGAGATAGTATTATGCTATGATTTATCACCATAGAGTATAACTAAAAGAATGTTGGTGTTAAAAGATGGCTTATAATGGTCTGTATTGATATAGCTCACACTCCACTTACTAAGAGCTATCTATGTCACCCGTCATAATATTCCTTTGAAGAAGATACGGCCACTATCACAATTCACATGTAATTTGTATAGTAAACCAAAGACCACAGAGATTTAATAGTTTGACCACAATTAAATGGCTGTTCCATCGTAGAGTCAGGAATCAAAAGCAGGTTCCTGGACCCAAGTCAGTATTTTGCTTTCCCTGTTAGCCTAGATTGCCTTTCTGTATTATTTATTACCTTTTCTGTTGATCTGTTGTTTTTCCAACAGCATCTTACTGTTATATCACCACAGCCTTGGTAAAACTATATATATATATATATATATATGTTTAGTTGGTGCTAAAGGTAGCAAGTTATGACTTTTTTTTAATTTCCACAGTAATCTTACAAGCATATGCTCTAATTGTATAACTTCATTCTATCTTCATGGAAATGTGCCCAAAAGTTCTCATCTGTGCCAAGGAAACAGCAGAGAGGAGAAGGAGATAATCCTTCCATCCAGCTGTTGGTACATCTTTCCCTGTTGCTGCCAAAAAGCCACTTTCCTCTGTACTCAGTATGCTTACTGTTTCAAGTGTGCAGTAAAGTGGTACTGATTTTATAGCCTGGCAGATGTTGCTTACACTACAGACTCTCAGTTCTTTTCTTTTTTCCTTTAATTTCTTTCTGGGACAAATCTGGAGTAATTTTCATTTGTTTTTCTGAGAAAATTCCACAGTGAAAAATGAAATGAATTGTTGGTGTTTTTGTTCAGAGTTAATTCACTCTGGGATTTCATAAGGAGAATAAATGACACCGTTGGTCTCCTCTCCCCAGATGCCTCCTTCCCTTTCTTCCCCAACACATGCACCAAAAAAGAGGCTTAGACATGTTTTCTTATTTGCCTCATAGTCACCCCACTGGAATTCAGCAAGATTCCTGTTATAAATTCAAAACCTTGAGAAATCTTATTGTGTCTATGAAGAAAGCAATTATAGCCTTAATTGGTGGCTAATCTGTTAATTATTCCTACACAATAGTGTTCATGGAGATTTTTTTCCCTCTGGTTTTTGTTTTTGATAAAAGACATTCCTCCCCAGTGGGTCTCAATTTCTTTGGATTAACTCAGTCATTAAAATGGATTATTTTTCATTTTAAGGACATTTCTTATGCCACACCAAGTGAAATATTAAAGCAATGTTAAGCCATTACCTTTTAAATGCAATATTTGTAATCAAATTCTATGAGGTTTGAGGAGTAAATCATTCTTTTTAATCCCCAAATTATAAAAAAAAAAAGTCAATGTACTCCACTACTCACTTTCCCACATTCACTAGCATTTTGGTTGAAGTTTTATATAGTTTATTTAGAGAGAAAGCTAAGTACAAAAGTAAATATCACCATAGAATTACAGAAAATGATTTCAAAAGGTTAAAGAATGCACTACTGGTATCAGTAAATACAACTTCTAGATTAGAGAGTAATATCTAGATGGCAGGGTGGATATTGAACAGCAAATCTCAAGGGGATATCCAAAGTCTGGCTCCGAAAGATTTGAAAGGGCCATTCATAGTAATAAAAAGCACAAGTATCTCAACCTCTGCTACCTGAAGCCCTCAAATAGCCTCAAATAGCTGATTACTAGACTGCACTTACTATCACAAGAGAGTACCCTCTTACTTTTTATTAAGATCTTCAACAAAGACGCCACAGAAAGACTTCTTCTATTGCCTCTCCATTAACTAGAAAATTCAGTTAACTCCAATAAGCATCTCAGAGCTTAACAGTATTTTAGAATTGCAGGATGGGTGATGAGGAGGGACTCCTTCCACCAGGGCACACTCCCCTTTGGAAGAGACAGTCATGTTATCTAAATCTTCCTCGAATGGCAGTGCGTAACATTCTTCAAAGCAAAAAGTGTCTGAGTCCCAAATGCCCATGAACTGGCATAGCCCATTTTCAAAGGCCACAGAGACAGGAACCAGTCTGGATGCTAACCCCCTTGCAAACCATCCTCCATTCCCTCTGTATTACACGATGCTACTGTCTAGGATTTTGGCACAGCCCAGGAAACACTCTCGCCCAATACCAGAAAAGGAAGGACAGTGGTGAGTCTACAAACACACAGCCACAAAATAAGCATGATCTTATTTGAGTGCTGTGCCAGGAATCAATATTTACTAACTGTGTGGTCCTCAGCAAGTTACTTAACCTCTCTGAGCCCTAGTTTCCTCATCTACAAAATTAAGTACTCAGAACTGATGATCTCTAAGGTCATTTTGTCACAGTAAGCACTCCAACATACACAGGTTCTTAGATCTGCATCTCTAAAAGGAAAAACAACTTTTGAGAGGTTAACAATCACTTTAATCAAGCTCACATATTATTCAGCTAGTTCAGGTGAGTCAGTCCCCTGAACTTCAAAGAAAATACAGAGAAATCAAAGATCAACAGGCTTCCTCTGCCTGACCATCAACAGATAGGTCCAACTGTCTGACTGTAGTTACCAGAAAGAGAAGCACCAACCTCTGGGATTTCAAAGGCAGGGGCTCCTTAGCAGCTTCCCAGAGTCCTTGTCTGGCCAAACAAACACTTCTAGTAAATAAGTCCCGAAATAAAACCACCCCTTAGAATCTTTATACACTTTTTAGAGCCAGAGGGCATCACATTCCTTGAAAATCAGTGCCTCATAAACAAAAGGTTTGGACCTTCCTACAAATCTTTCCAGGCCTCACAATGGATGGGAAAGATCCTCCTTAATCACATTATTCAGAGGCATTTTTAGTAAACAAAAACAGCAAAAGATTCTATTTTGCTTGGCCTTACACATTTGCACCTCCAAATCTGTGATTCTGTGAAAATAATTGATTTTATTATAAAGTCCCAAGAAAGTAATATTCAGACACTTCATGACTTTATAGCAGTGATTCTTAGTCCCAGGCCCACCATGAATTCCTAGGAAGACCCATGTTCCAATCGCTATCAAATCATATTATACTTAGTTTTTTCACCTATAAAATGAGAATAGCAATGTTATATAATACTTTAAGGCTAGCAAAGCACTTTACAAACATCTTATTTGATCCTTACAACAACCCTACGAGGTAGATGTTAACATTATCCCCAATTTATAGAGGAGGAAACTAAGGCAGACAGAGGTTAAGTAACTCTCCCAGGGTCACACAGCTAGTAAATGTCTGAAGCCGAATATGAACTCAGGTCTCCTTGACTCTTGGCATCAGGGTAGCACAGAAAATAGAGCATTGGATCTGGAGTCAGGAAGATCTGAATTCAAATCTGGTCTAAAATACTTACCAGCTAAGTGATCCTGAACAAGTTATGGGGCCACTATTTGCCTCAGTTTCCTCTTCTAAGAAATGGGGATAATAATAGCACCTACCTTGAAAGGTTGTTTTGAAGACTATTGAAGTATCTAGCACAGTACTTAGCACTTAGTAAACACTAACTAAATGTTTTCTTTTCCTTCTGCCTTCTTAAGTGGAAAGTGCTTCATTCCAATAGGGACTATTCCTGCCATTCCTGCCATGAGAAGGGTAGAACTCCTAAGAACACCCTCAGAATTCTTGAACAGAATGAGCAATACCACCTTTTCAGAAGCTCTTATACTATAATTTGACTTATCTCCATCTGATCAAGAGGAATTTAACTTAAAATTGTAGGATAAGGGAGGAACATAGATATAAGTGCCCAGATCCAGGTCTCAGACTAGATCCTGTCATAAGAAAGGCATACACTAAAAATAGCTCTGGCAATGTCTGGTATTTCATGCAGAGAGTAACTAGAAAGAGAAGCAAAAGCTTCATCACACTTTTATATATGCAAAATACTCATCAAAGTCATCTTCAGTATCTATACACAATAATGTAAAGATTAATGATGAAGTGAATTTGAGACTTTAACACAGAAGTCAACAGCAAGAACAAGTATTCAGTAAGAGTTTATTCTGTGCCAGGCACTGTGGTTTTTCAGAAATAAACACAGATTCACTGAAACTAGTTTAGATGGGTTCCCGTGACTGAAGTTAAGTAATAGAAGTGTATATACTTTGTTCAGAGACAGCTAGGTGACTCATTGAACAGAATGCCAAGCTTGGAATCAAGAAGTCTCATCTTCTTGAGTTCAAATCTGTTCTCAGACACTTACTAGTCATGTTACCCTGGGCAAATCACTTAATCCTGGTTGCCTATTCTCTCAACTGGAAAATGAACTGAAGAAGGAAATGGCAAACCACTCCAACATCTTTGTAAAGAAAACCCCAAATGGGGTCAAAAAGAGTCAGACATGACAAAAAAAAATGACTTAATAAAAATACCTGGTTCAAATGAAACAAATGAGATAAGAGTGATTATAAGTACATATCTTCTTCACGTACGTGCTATGCTGAAATTATTGAACCTGAGAGGAAGAACTATGGTGGAAATCTTTTGGGAAGAATCAAAGGAAGGAAAAATGGAATAGAATTGATATTGCTGTGAAACTATATTATAGACCTCTTGACCAGAAGGAGGAGGCAGATGATGAATTTATGAAAGACAACAGAAAAGGTAGAGAAGCAAATATGATTATGATAGGGAACTTCTGCTCTTTGGATACTCACTGAAGGACTAAAAGCAGATAATACCAAGCATTCTTAATTTCCATTTTTTACAAGAAATTTAGGCTAGATAGCTTTTAAGCTCTAAACCTATGATAACACAATAATTCCAGTCATGATTCTGGTCAATATAGAGAGACTAATTAATAAAATAAAACAAGAATGATGGGTTAAAGTTCACACTATCTTAAAGGTCCTCCTAAATAAAGAGGTGAAAACCAAGCTTAGTCTGGAGTAGTCCTTAGATGTTAGCAAAACAGATTTCAAAAAATTCAAAGAAACAAAATAAGTGGTATTCCATGTCCTATGATGCTGGAAGACAAAAAGAAGTTGGACGAAGAAGAATGGAAAAATTTTACAAATACTTTGATGGATTCATGATCTCATCAGTGCAAATTAAAAGTCCTCCATGCCTTCTCATCGTACATAATTCTTGTTCCTGTTTCTTTGCCTCTACAATTTTGATTTTTCTGAGGTTGCGGTGTTTCATAATTTATTATCATTTATAGTCACAGGCAGCTACATGATGCAGTGGAGAACCAGAATCAGAAACACCTGAGTTAAAATCTGGGCTCAGACACTTACTAGCTATGTGACCCTGCACAAGTTATTTAACCCTGTTTGCCTCAGTTTCCTCATCAGTAAAATCAGCTGGAGAAGGAAATGGCAGATGACTCCACTACCTTTGCCAAAAAAAGAAAACCCTAAATGGGGTCACAAAGAGTTGGATATAACTGAAATGACTGAACAACAAATAATCATAAAGAAAAATGGGGACGTGGAGGAGGATAATGTCTTTGTTTATGTAGAGTTTACTTTTATTTTTCCAGAAATAATCAGGACCAAATGATTGAAAAATAATAGACAATTTCCCCAATACTATCTAGTACAATTTTCTTATGCTAATAAAAATCTGGCCCCAAATCAGTGCCTATTTATGACACCTGCTCAACACAAGTCAACTTTTGAACTATTAATTCAATGTATATCACAATCTGGGGAACATGATTTTTTATTCTACTTTGTTTTTCTAATGTAGATGGTTCAATTAATCCCTTTCAAATAAACTATGGATTTCATTGCAAAGTCTTTCTTTTCTTCTAGGTTTAATGCAATTAAAGAAGCAACATTCTACAATGCAAACTGGATTTGGTGTCTGAAGATCAAGGATTGAATTATGGCTGTACCACTTATTGTCCATGGGACTTTGGGCAAATCACTTAATGTCTCTGGGCATCAGAGGGTTGGACAAGATGGCCATTAAAATCTCTTCCAGTTTTAAATCAGTGATACTAGAGTTTTCACAAATATTCCTTTATGCTGAAATATTTTCAGAACCTTAACATCAGTAGGGATTATTTTCTTTCTAGATCAAGGGTTCTGAGCCTAAGGTCCATTAACTTGGTTTTTATTTTATATTTGAAAATTGTGTTTCAACATAATTGGTTTCTTTTGTAATCCTATATTTTATTTTGTGCACTTGAAGAAGGGGGCATAGTCTTTATAAGATCATCAAACTGGTCCATGACCTCCCCCCAAAAAAAAGACTAAGATATCTTTTCTACCCTAAGATATCTTTTCCCTTAAGAAAAAAAATATCCCAGGATATCTCTTTCCCTAAGAATTTTTATGCCATTTGTTGCAGACTTTCGTTTGGTTTTAACATATTCATGGGAGAATTTTGAAGATACACTTTATTCTCCTAAATCAAATGCTTATTTGAAATCAACAAACAATAACCAAAATGGTACCTGATAGTCTCTATAGCTCTCAATAATTGTGCAATTACCAGCATCTAGTCTTCTGTAGGAAATTGTTTACATGGTCTTACCGATCTCAGCTCATGTTTTTTATTAAAAACATTCTTGAAGCATGGATGCCCCTTTTTAATAAAGATATTTTCAAAATAAGAAACTAGGCTTATGAATAAATCATTGCTTATATTTTCATGGTCATCTCTCTCTGCATACATTCATGATTTTTTCCCATTATTTTTGAATCTTTACCTTTTAAATACTACTTGACAATTGATTCTGTGAGAGCTTTTCACTTGGCATAATCTCAAACACAGATCCCTTTGTTATATATTTACTCAGGTACAACCATAGCCATTGTCAGTATTCTTTAAGAGCCATTGTCACTTTCATACATGGTATAATTGGTCTTAGAGTGATAAAGACATTGCTACATAGTGAAGAGACCTAGACTTGGAGTTAAAGAACGTGGTTCTAGTTCTGGGAAAGACACAACCCCTCTGGGGTTCAGTTTCCTCAACTGTAACATGGCAGGCACATTGTGGCAAGATTGAACTACATTTTTGTATTAGTCAGTCAGCAAATTATTAAGGTGTCTATGTGCCAGACACCATGCTAAGTACTTAAAATACAAAGAAAGGCAAAAAATTGCCCCTGCTCTCAAAGAGTTCAATCTTACAGAAAAGATAATATGCAAATAGTTATGTGCGAATGACATATTAATAGATATAAGCATATATAAATTTACATAATTTATTAATATATAATTACATATTATAAATTAATATATAATTGCATGCAATATATTACATATCTTAAAATTTGTATATTGTAATGTATAGCTACATAATGAATAAATATACTATGTATACATATATAAAATATAATAATCAATAAAGGGAATATATATATAATATATATATAAATCAATAAAGGGAATATAAATATAAATATAAATCAATAAAGGGAATATATATAAAAGATAATAATCAATAAAGGGAAGGGATTATCATGGTTTATTAATGCACAGTGGTAATCCCTTGCTTGTAATGAATTGGCCTGTGAAGTTCCCTTTTGACTCTACAGCTAGGTTTGTGTAATACAGTGACAGGGTAACCTGAAATGGTCCCATCGAAGCTTTAAATCTGGAAATCCAAATATTCACTATCTGTGCTAATAAGATTAGACCACAATAAGAAATGCAAGTACAGTTTTTTTTTTCCATTCCAAGTCTTTATTATCCTTCTAAGTTATATCCATCAATGTGATAGTGATAATCTGATTCAATTAGATCTCATACGAACCAACTCAACCACTTTTCAGTCTTTTTTAAAGTGATATTTCTCATAATGTTATCTCATATCTCTCTCTCTCCTTCTCCCTCCCTCCCTCTCTCCCTCTCTCTCTCTCTCTCTCTCTCTCTCTCTCTCTCTCTCTCTCTCTCTCTCTCTCTCTCTCTCTCTCTCTCTCTCTCTCTCTCCCCCCTCCTATAACCAATCTCTTATTAAGATCTGTTGATTCACCTTTGCAACATCTCTCAAATATACCCCCTCATCTCCTCTGACACTGCCACCAGTCTGGTATAGGTTCTCATCTCTCCTTAGACTATAGCAATAGCTTGTTGGTGAGTGAGACAGGTGCCAATTGTAGCAAGTCTCTCGCCACTCCAATCCATCCTCCATTCAGACACCAAAGTGATTTTCCTAAAGCACTGATCCAAACATGTCACTTCCCTAGCCAATAAATTCCAGGGGCAATGCACCATTGGTACTGTACAAAACATTCTAGAGAGCAATTTGGCACTATGCCCAAAGAGATAAAAAATTATGCATACTCTTTGATCCAGCAATAACACTATGTGGTCTGTATCCCAAGGAGATCACACAAGAAAGGGAAAAAGACAAATTTGTACAAACATACTTATAGCAGCTCTTTTTGTAAGGGTAAGAATTAGAAATTGAGAGGATGCTATCAACTGAGGAATGACCAAACAAGTTGGAGTGTATGATTGTGATGGAATATTATTGTACTATAAGAAATGACAAGAATTATTTCAGAAAAACCTGGAAAGATTTACATAAATTGAGGGAAAATGAAATGAGCAGAACTGGGAGAACATTGTACACAGTAACAGCAATATTGTGTAATGAAGAATTATGAATGACTTAGTTATTCTTAGCAATACAAAGATCCAAGAAAATACCAAAGGACTCATGATGAAACATGCTAGAGAAATATCTCCAAAGAAATAACTGATATTGTACAAACACAGACTAAAGCGCAATATTTTCCAGAGTTCCTTTCTTTCTTATTTTGTTCGAGTCTTCTTGTAAATGCATAACCTATATTGTATTGTTTACCATCTCAGTGAGGGGGGAGGGGAAAAAAGAAGGGAGAGGTAGCATTTGGAACCCAAACCTTATTTTAAATGTAAAAAAATAATTGTTTTATGTAACCAAGGGGAAATAAAATATTATAGAAAAGAAAAGAATAGTTAAAGCCATTAAAAATAAAAAAAAATAATAATTCCAGTGGCTCCCTATCACCTCCAGGATCAAATACAAAATGCTCTTTTGGACATTCAAAGCCTTTCATAACCTAGCCTCCCCTTACCATTCCAGTCTTCTTATTCCCCACCACATACTCATTGAGCCAAGAACAGACCTCCTTGCTGTTCCATAAATAAGATACCATCTCGCAGCTCTGGGCATTTTCTATGACTGTCCTCCATACCTACAGTTCTCTCCCTTTTCATCTCTGCCTACTGGCTTCCCTGTCTTTTTTTAAGTCCCGACTAAAATCTTATCTTCTACAGGAAGCCTTTCCAAACCCCTATTAATTCTAGTGCTTTGGCTTTGTTAATTATTTCCTATTTATCCTGTATATAGTTTGATTGTACATATTTATTTGCTTGTTGTCTCCTCCATTAGACTGCAAGCTCCTTGAGGGCAGGTATGATTTTTGATTTTTTTTAATCCCAAGCACTTTGCACAATTACTAGCACATGTTGTTCAGTCATTTCAATTATGTCAAACTCTTTGTGATTCCTTTTCCCTTGAGGAGGAATTCTTGTCAACAGTACTGGAGTGGTTTGCCATTTCCTTCTCCAGCTCATTTTACAAATAAGGAAAACTAAGGCAAACAGGGTCACACAGCTGTGCTATTTGTCCTTCATTCTAGAAGAGGACCATGGCATCAGGGAGATGATGCCAGAATATGCAAGTGAATTAGATTGCAGTAAGGGAGGGCTGTGTGAAGTCAACAGCCTCACTTTGTCCTCCTGAGCCGTCTGGGTTCAGTGGCCAGATATGGATTAAGATGACTGGAAATGGCCCAGGATATAGTGGAGACTCTTGGCCTTTTCAAGCTAAAGTCTATAATAGATCTCATTTTGACTGAGATAGCACCCATTAAATGATTAAAGATTAATAAAAAATGAGGCAAAGAATGACCTCTTTAAAAAAGATAGATCTAGGAGGGGAAGACGCTCAGGGTTTCTAGCTAAACAGAAACAGAGACCAAATAGGGTTTGGTCTGGGACCAGAGTGATTTGGGGTTAAGAGTGGTGTTTAAGAAAGAAAGTTTAAGAGATTAAAATTATAGACCACTGGTAGGTAAGAGTGTGATACCGTATGTGGAGAGGGAAGGAAGGAAGGAAGGAAGGAAGGAAGGAAGGAAGGAAGGAAGGAAGGAAGGAAGGAAGGAAGGAAGGAAGGAAGGAAGGAAGGAAGGAAGGAAGGAAGGGAGGGAGGGAGGGAGGGAGGGAGGGAGGGAGGGAGGGAGGGAGGGAGGGAGGGAGGGAGAAGTTCCCCACCTGGAAGTTTGATCCCTAGTGGGCAGTTCCTTTTCTACTCACAGAAGTTGCTGTTTGCCCTTCATTCTCAAAGAGGACCATTACATCAGGGAGGCGATGCCATAACATGCAGGTCAGATTTCAACTCAGGAAGATGAGTCATCCTGACTTCGGACCTCGCATTCTACACCCCATGCTACCTAGATGCCCTTCCTAGCACAGCTAGCACTGAATACATGTTTATTGACAGACTGACTTCCTATCTACCTCCTCCATAATGTTTTGTAATTGAATATCTGTTATTGCCTTTGGCTGCTGTATCTCTATACCTGGCAAGGAGAATATGTGAGTAGTTGCTGAGGTTCTGTTTGGGATCGTTAAGCACAGACATTGCAACAAATGGCTTATATAGGTTAAACTTGTCTACAAAATTGTGCTCAGGTCAATTTATTTATTTTGGTCCATTTCCTATTTTTCTGAATCCACATCTTATTTAAATCTTATTTAAATGTGTCAGATTAGGACTGATGTTATTATACAAAGGTTTTCTTTACCTCATCTTTATCCTTTCATCTAATTTATTATTTAGGGCAGCGAGGTGGTGCAGTAGATAGAGCACCAATGGTATTTGCCATTCACCACTGTATCTGCCTTCACATGGAAATCAGCACATATAAAATGATACATTGACTTAATTTAGAAGATGGATATGAAAATTCATTTCTTCCATGTTTACTTTGTGCCAAACATTGTGTTAAGCACCAAAGATACAAATAGAATAAAAAATGTGACACTCCATATTCACAAGGAATTCATATTCTAATTGTAGGAGAAAACATGAGTTCAGTTGTAACACAGGTAATAAGATCCAGAAACCCTAAAGGTGAAGCAATGAGATAGATGGCAGAGCCCAAGGATCCTTAGTGTACACCAGTAAATTAGATGACAGATCCTAGAAGTTATAGCATATGAAGGGGGCTAGTGGTCCTCCATCTCACTAGAAGGCTTTTAGTGACTACCAGCTCATCAAAGTAACATGAGTAGAAATGTCACTGTTTCCACCCACCACCCTGATGGTATCTGGTCCAAAAGATCATCAAGAGAGAGACAAAGTCTTGTCACATTATTTGTAGAATTTCTCTACTTCATTTTCATCAGTGGATTGTAGTGAATTAAATGCTCACCTTTTGAATTATACTCATTGTAAGTATTTCAAGGGTAGTATATCAAGTATCCCATGAAATACATGATATGTGGGGACACAATAATACCTACTATGAGATCTTCTCTTTTCTTATCTCTGTGGAGAATCTGCAAGCCATCCTTTCATCTATCTGCATCTTCTTTATATCTCCTACTTTAATTTAGTGACCAGATATCAATAGGAACATAGCTTGTTTCCTACAATAATGAGTCATTTCACTGCACTAAAACTGTACATTAAAAGAATCAAGAGTTTAACAAATACATGTAAGTGATCTTAGTACTCAGCTCCCTTAACCACCACTCTACTATCACTCTGGAGGAAGGATTATTACAAAGGAACAAGAGTTCTTTTATATGTTCATTTATTTCTTAAGTCAACCAAATTTTTCTCACCATGTAGCCAGCCTTCTGGTGACAAGTCTGTCTGCTCTTAGCAAGTTGGTTTCTTGGATGACAGATACAGGCTATCAAAACCTTCATTGTTTGGTAGAATCTGCCTAAATTTGAGGCATCTGGTTGGTACACCAATTAGGCTAAGAATCACAAATGGAATTCAGCTTCAGACACATACCAGCTATATGATTCTAGGCAAGTCACTTAACCTCAGTTTACCTCCATTTCCTCATCCATAATTATAGGGAAAATAACAGCACCTACATCCCAGGATTTTTGTGTTCAATGACATTTATAAAGTACTTTGAAAACCTTAAAGCATTATATTAATGCTATGATGATATTGATGATGATTTGCTGGAACAAAGAATATTCAAGAAGTCCACAATTGCCCTTCAAATCCTTGAAGTTAAAGGTTATTTCCTGGCCAGCTCTATCCCACCCTTGTCCCTGCCTCAACCCCTCCAGAATATGAAACCAATGATTTGCAATCATGAAGGATTCTGACTTGTGAGCATTGCCTTTATCTTGCCTAGATCCACATCTCAACATTACTTCTTGACCATCTCCACACCACTCTTTACATGTATATGCCCTTGCTCCAAATGCACTTTCCAGCGCCCCTTTATATATTGTCTTTCCCCATTAGTATACAATCTTCTTGAGGGCTAGTTTCTTCTTGCTTGCTTGCTTGTATTTGTATTCTAAGCACTCAGGACCCAGCATTTAGCAAGTGCTTAAGAAACACTCTATCTTATCATTAAATTTGTTCTGTTTGGTCCTAGAAAATAACTGAAGGATGGTGGAAGTTGCAAAGATACAAATCTAGTTTTGATATCAGGAAAATTTTGCTTTCAATTAGAGCTAACTCAAAGTGAAATGACCCACCTTGGAAATCAGTGGGGTGTTGCCTCATTTCCCTCATGGTAGATCTTTGAGAAGCTTGAAGACTTTTTCTCAGCTACATTGTAGAGTAAATATCTGCGTGTGTTCGTCCTTCATTGCCAAAGAAGACCATGCCATCAGAGAAATAATGATATGACTTGCACTTGACTTTGTTTTGAGTGAGGAAGGGCTGTGCAGGTCAGCAGCCTCACTTCTTCTCCAGAGCCATCTGAATCCAGTAACCAGATATTCATCAGGAAGACTGGAGATGATCCAAGATGAGGCAATTGAGGTTAAGTGACTTGCCCAAGGTCACACATCTAGTGAGTGTCAAGTGCCTGAGGTGAGATTTGAACTCAGATCCTCCTGACTCCTGCACTGGTGCTCTATCCCCTGCACCACCTACCTGCCCTAGAGTAAATATCTGTTCATATATGGATTAGACTAGGTGACCCTTGAGGTCCAACCAAACTCTGATATTGTGTGATTCTTTGTCAGCTACCTTATGCCTACCTATTAGTTTAATTTGCTACTACAGATATCAAACCATATTTAATCACAATAGGAAAAAATTCAAGCCAGGGAAGAAAGGATGACTAACTCCTAAGAGATATTTTGGAGGCAAGGTTTTATAGAGCTACTCAAATCATTGCACATATAGTTGTACAAAGTTGTGACCCTTGTTAGCCATTATCTGGGAGTACTTGTATTGAACAATAACTCCTTATTTCTTTACTGCCAAACTAATTTAGAACCTGACATCTTATTTCTTATTCTTCTATTATACTCCAACGCAAGTCTAGCTTGGAAGTATCTAAAACGTCTGCAAGCTTGTACTGTTCTTTCCAATTTACGATGCAAACCTCACTTCAAAGGCATGAACTCAATTAGAAAACAAAACCATTGCTTTGCAATATTGCTAGATATCAATTCAGAGTAAACCAGACATTATTATCTGTCTGAGTCTTGTCATAAAAAAGAAATAATAACTCTTAATAAGCAAACTGCAGAAAGAACTAATAAATAGAAGACTATGTAGAATGATTATACATATACTCTAGAACAAGAGGAGGAAAGCAAAAAAAGGTGAAAAAAAAGAAACTTGCAAAATAACTTTATTGTATATTTAAAAGGAATGGCAGGTTGTACATAATAGGTATGCAGTTTCACATGCAATCACTTTTATTTTGCTATGTTATAGAAATGTTTGTTTTATTCCATGAATTAAAAATAAATAAATAAAAACTTTTTTAAAAAAAAGTAATCCATATTCTGCTACAAAGTAGCCTTCAGGATCAATGCTTGAAATGTTTTCAAAGTCACAGGATTCATTTTTCCTATTTCTGAAAAAAGTAGAAGCAAAGATTACCAAACTAAAAAATAGCTGTCAGGGTATATGTATGTGTGTTTGTGGGCGTGTGTGTATGTGTTCTGTTAACTGAGATCTTCCTTTTCCTTCAGAAATACAATATTGTTACTAGCTTCATCAAGAAATTGATTGTCAACCCATCCTGTGAGTGGTGGCGCTATAACTAAGGAGATCATTATGCATCAATGCTAATAGAGAGGTTTCTTCCAGTGTGGCTCTATTCCTTCTTCATAGAAAAGACTTCAGATAGTTCATCAACTAAGAGAGTTATATTTCATGAGTCTTCTGTCACTCTTTTCACTAAATGCAGTACCATTCATAAGAGCACAAAAGAGAAAGACTTAGAAGTATTAATAGGGTGAATAACTGAATCCACCAATTCAGAGTAGAAGGTTTACCTCTGTTTCACTATTACTAGCTCTCTGTGTCCAGCTAACTTCACTCATCAAATGATAGGAACATAGATGGATAGTAGTAATCTATAATCCCTGAAGGGAAGCCAATTCCTGCTAGAAGGACAAGCTATTACAGTTGCACATGAGGAAGTATAGAGAAGCAACTCTTAGCTGTGTGCTAAATGTCACTCATTACCCTTCTATACTGATAGAAATCTTTTAAAGCTGATTAATTAAAGAGCTATAATGTGAACTTAACAAGTGTATTTTAAAAAGACATTGAAAAAGGTCCCTAAATTTTTTTGATTTTATGAATATTCAAGAAAAAACTAAATGCGCCTTCTGTCTTCGCTTTTTTCCCTGGATCGGATGTGAAGGCTCTGATAATCCTTGCAAGTTTTTCAGCAACTTGGTGTCATAGGAATTGCTTATTGGAAGCAGTCCAACCTCGCTTCTCAGGGAAGCACAAAGGGACAACCCCCTTGTTCTTCAACTGAGGCAAGACACAACCAAAACCTGACTACATACTTTTCCCAGGTCCATACTGCACTACCTATTTTCTCATCTATTAATGTTCTAAGATTTTTTTCCAAAATATTCTGTGGTCTATATCTACATCCAGATAGAGAGTTTACATTTACAGCTATAAGTCTCATTAGGCCTGAAACTTTATTGTACTATGATTTATAATGACTATGCATTGAGTAAACACATTTCTCATCAGAAAAAAGAAAAGAACCAGATGCATCTTCCTTATACAATCAATCTATAGTGGCATCTACAGCAATCAGCCTACTGGGTTTTACACATCAGGAAAGGTTCCCCAAAAATACATTGGGAGATATTTACTATGAGAAAATTTTACCTGACACAATCAAAATCTGAATATAATCTTTGTGATTCTAAAATAAATTGTATAATTCAATGACCAGAGTCAGAGAGAAAGGCAGGCAGAAGGCAGATTAAACTTCCCCTAACTACATGTGCTGGGAGACAGCAAAAGACAATGGGAGTTTTGGACAGAATTAACAAATGAAACAGCAGAGGCCCTGGGCAACATGGGAGATGCAAGATAGTTTTCCCCATGAGAACGAGGATGGAAGATCACAGAGACAGAGAAAAGATGTAAGAAGGGAAGCGTATGGAGGGCAAGTGGAGAGGTAGACATCGTAGAAAACAATGTCTACCTTTCCACTTCACCTTCTTATTGCTGGTTTTATAGTCTTGCTTGTGGAAAGATTACATCCTCTACCTAAACATAGTTGTCCTAAAACCCCAACAGTTCCTGCCCTAATCCCAATACTACCTCTAAGATATATCTACCCTCGTGATGAAATGCTCGAATTCTTGGTTTGAGTCAAGACATAGCTTCAAACTCTATCACCCTCCGAGTGAGAATTGAAAATTTACCTAATTCTTCACAGCCCCAATTGCCTCAGTTGAAAAACTAAGGACAGTACTTGCATGACCTCATAGGACCCTTGAGGGAAATGTTTTGCAAATCTTAAAATATTATATAAACATGTTATTATTATATTTATAGAAAATATGTTTCTCCAACAAATAAAATATATCTATTTTACAATATTTTTTCCACTCTTTCTCCATAATCCTATTATCTGTTTTTGATTATTGTCTTCTAAAAGGCAGTGACCACATTTGAATAGCATGGTCTACACATTACCTACCACACAGTTCTTTGAGCAGTCAGGTCCTAGGTGAACAGTTTTAATTATGATGGTGTTATCAAGTATCTGCACAACAATCTCCCAAATCTTTCCCTTTTTCTCAATGTACACAGATACTCCCTTAGTTTAGTATTTCATTATCAATCTCCTAGACTTATGCCAGTCATACTTACATGTGATTATAGGCAGCAAGGAGAAAAGGGAGAGACTAAAAATGAGAAAATTACAGATTGATTACTAGAAAAAAACATAAAAGGATAGACTCAATGTTATAATGACAATAGCTGGTCCTAAAAAAAGAAAAAGAGTCACGTTTTCCTCAGAGATAAGAGCAAAGGATGTGAAGATGTAAAATGTTTTTGAGGTATGAAACATGGGAGGTCAAGATAAAGGGCCTTGATTTTCTCAATAAGCTAGGTAGTTATATAATTAAAGTAGAAAGGACCATCAATACAGTGGAGGTTTAAGAATTGTGAGAGAATTATTTGAGAATTATGACAGAATTATAGTCATGAAGGAACAGGAGGATTGCCATGAATCACTGAGGTCCAAATTGAGAATAAATGATATGATTGTGTAAGTGGACTCAATCAGCATGGTTGTGTGACTTTCTCCAGAAGGAGTCAGTAGGAGTAGGGAAAGGGGAGGTGAAAAAAAGGTTGAGAACTGGCAGAGTGAATCACAGCAGGAGAAGAGGATAAGAGATTCAAAGATAAAGGACATTATACAGTTGAACTGTTCATTTATGAGATCCTCAAGATCTTTGAAGACAGAAAAATGATACTAGGGGATTGGGAATTGGGAAAACAGGAAGGAGTGGAACCTCTTGGAATGTTTAGTTTCTTTCAAAACTCATTCTAGGGGGGGCCAAGATGGTGCAGTAGAAAGACACACATATGTAGGCTGCCCCCACACAACCCATAAAACACCTGTAGAGAGGGACTCTCAACAAATTTTGGAGCAGCAGAAGTGGAGAACAACAGAGTGGAGGAAATTTCCAGCCCAGGGTGACCTGAAAGACCCATAGGAAATGTCAGTTGCACCAGACACAGAGCGGAGCTCTGAGCACAGAGCCCAGCCCAGCCTTGGCTCATGTACAGCCCTCTGGGGCGGAATGTCCAGTCAAGGAATCCCTAGTCCCAGCAGCAGAGGGTCCGCAGATCCCTCAACCCACAGGTGCCAAACGTCTGTGATGGGGTTTATTCAGTTGGCCAGGAAGGGAGAAGGGCCTTCACACTGAGCAGGCAGCAGGAGTTCTCAGGGAAGCCTCTATAGCAGCCTGAAACCATAGCTGGATCATAAAGCCCCTGGGGGCACTGAAGAGTTGAGTCTTACTTCAGCCCTGTGTAGATGCCCTGAGGCAGCTTGTCTTTGTCTCGCATTGAATGGAGGCCCTGCCCCCACAGCTTGATTGAATCCCATGCCACCAGTGTTAGCTTGGTGGAACTGGAGGTTAGGTGTCTGTGGAGAGGAAATGCTGCTGAGATTCTGGGCACAAAAATCCTTCCCTGCACCCAGACCACTACACACTTGATTGTGCCACCTTAGAGGAACTGATATCTTACAAAAGTATATGCTACTCTTGACAAAGGACCCAAAAGTCAAGTAACTGGTTGGGAAAATGCCCCAAAAAGGGAAAAAAATAAGGCTACAGAAGATTACTTTCTTGGTGAATAGATATCTCCTTCCATCCTTTCAGATGAGGAAGAACAATACTTACCATCAGGGAAAGATATAGAAGTCAAGGCTTTGTATCCCAAGCATCCAAAATAAATATTCCATGGGCTCAGGCCATGGAAGAGCTCAAAAAGGATTTTGAAAATCAAGTTAGAGAGGTAGAGGAAAAACTGGGAAGAGAAATGAGAGAGATGCAAGGAAAGCATGAAAAAAGAGTCAACACCTTCCTAAAGGAGACCCAAAAAATGCTGAAGAAAATAACACCTTGAAAAATAGGCTCACTCAATTGGCAAAAGAGGTTCAAAAAGCCAATGGGGAGAAGAATGATTTCAAAAGAATAATTGGCCAAATGGAAAAAGAGGTTCAAAAGCTCACTGAAGAAAGTAGTTTTTTCAAAATGAGAATGGAACAGATGGAGGCTAATGACTTTATGAGAAACCAAGAAATCACAAAACAAAACCAAAAGAATGAAAAAATGGAACATAATATGAAATATCTCATTGGGAAAACAACTGACCTGGGAAACAGATCCAGGAGAGAAAATTTAAAAATTATGGGACTACCTGAAAGCCATGATCAAAAAAAGAGCCTAGACATCATCTTTCATGAAATTATCAAGGAAAACTGCCCTGATAGTCTAGAACCAGAGGGCAAAATAAGTATTCAAGGAATCCACCGATCATCACCTGAAAGAGATCCAAAAAGAGAAACTCCTAGGAACATTGTGGCCAAATTCCAGAGTTCCCAGATCAAGGAGAAAATATTGCAAGCAGCTAGAAAGAAACAATTCCAGTATTGTGAAAATACAATCAGGATAACACAAGATATAGCAGTTTTTACATTAAGGGATCAAAGGGCATGGAATATGATATTCCAGAAGTCAAAGGAACTAGAACTAAAACCAAGAATCACCTACCCAGCAAAACTGAGTATAATACTTCAGGGGGGAAAATGGTCTTTCAATGAAATAGAGGACTTTCAAGCATTCTTGATGAAAAGGCCAGAGCTGAAAAGAAAATTTGACCTTCAAACACAAGAATCAAGAGAAGCATGAAAGGGTAACCAGCAAAGAGAAATCATAAGGGACTTACTAAAGTTGAACAGTTTACATTCCTACATGGAAAGACAATGTTTGTAACTCTTGAAACTTTTTTCAGTGTCTGTGTAGTTGGTGGGATTACACACACACACACACACACACACACACACACACACACACACTCACATACACACAGACACAGAGAGAGAGAGAGAGGGAGACAGAGACAGAGAGCACAGGATGAATTGAATAGGATGGGATCATATCTTTAAAAAAATGAAATTAAGTGGTGAAGAGAAATATATTAGGAGGAGAAAGGGAGAAATGGAATGGGGCAGGTTATCTCTCATGAAAGAGGCAAATAAAAGACTTTTCAGTGGAGGGAAAAAGAGGGGAGGTGAGAGAAAAAACATGAAGATTACTTTCATCACATTCAACTAAAGAGAGGAATAAAATGCACACTCATTTTGGTATGAAACTCTCTTACAATACAGGAAAGTGGGGGAGAAGAGGATCATCAGGGTGGGGGGAATGATGGAAGGGAGGGCAGTGAGAGGAGGGAGCAATTAGAAGTCAACACTCTTGGGAAGGGACAGGGTCAAAAGAGAGAATAGAACCAATGTGGGGGCAGGATAGGATGGAGGGAATTATAGTTAGTCATACACAACATGACTATTAAGGAAGTCATTTACAAAACTACACAAATATGGCCTATATTAAATTGCCTGCCTTCCCAAAGGGAATGGATGGAGAGTGAGGGAAGGGGAGAATTTGGAACTCAAAGTTTTAGGAACAACTGTTGAGTATTGTTCTAGCAACTAGGAAATAGAAATACAAATAATGGGGTATAGAAAGTTATCTTGCCCTACAGGACAAAAGAGAAGATGGGGATAAGGGAAGGGAGGGATGTTAAAAGAGTGGGCAGATTGGTAATAGGGACAATTAGAATGCTCGGCGTTTGGGAGTGGGGGAGGGGAGAAATGGGGAGAAAATTTGGAACCCAACATTTTGTGAAAATTAATGTTGAAAAGTTAAATAAATGAATTTTAAAAAAATTTTTAAAAACCTCATTCTAAATATTATCTCCTACATAAAGTCTTTCCCAACCACTTTAGTGACCCTCCCCAACACCAACCTGTACTCACTTTGTTAATGCTTATATATGTACGCATTTTCACAGATAGACTTTAAGCTCTTTGAAGTTAAGGATAAAGTCTATTTCATTTTTGTCTTTGTATCTGTAGCACCTCTCTAACTCAGTGCCTAGCACATAGTAGATATTTAATTTATGCTTGCTCATTGACTGATTGATGTGGATATACCTAAGAACTAGGGTGGAAGTAAGGTTGGAGAGAAATACTGAATCATGTGCTGAACTCCTTGTGCTAAGAGGGAAAGCAATAAAGGCTAATCTATTAGACTAACAAAGATAGTATGGACTGGGTTATAGACATGGATTGATTCTCTAAAGGAGATATTGGTGAACATCAGTGACAGAATAAAGGTTTCATAGTGATAAAGGACCCAGTTCCCCTAATGAATATTCATGTAAGAATTTTAAATAAAATGCCAGCAAGGAGATTACAGCAATATATCACAAGCATTATATACTATGACCAGGTGAGATTTATGGTAGAAATGCAAGATTTGTTCAATGTTAGGAAAACTATCAGCATAATTAACCATATCAATAATAGAAACAACAAAAATCATATGATTATTTCAATGGATACCAAAAAAAAAATCTTTTGACAAAATACAACAGTCATTCCTGTTAGAAAACACTAGAAAGCATAGAAATAAATAGAGTCTTCCTTAAAATGATAAGTAGTCTCTAAAACTATCAGCAAGTATTATCTGTAATGGGGCTAAGCTAGAAGGCTTCCCCATAAGATCAGGGGTAAAGGATGGATATTTGTTATCACCATTATTATTCAATGTGTTACTGGAAATGCTAGCTATAACAATAAGAGAAGAAAAAGAAATTAAAGGAATTCAAACGGGACTGAGGAAACAAAACTATCACTCTGTGCAGACAATATGATGGTATACTTAGAGAATCCTAGATAAAAACAATTAAAAACTAGTTGAAAAAATTAACAACTTCAGCAGAATTGTAGGATAATTATCAACATTTATTTATTTTACCAAAAAATCCAAAGGAAGAGACAGAAAGAGAAATTTCACTTAAATTAACTACAGACAATATAAAATACTTGAAAGTCTATCTGCCAAGACAAATCCAGAAACTCTATGAACATAATGACAAAACACTTTTCATACAAATAAGCAATTTGAAAAATATTCATTGCTCATGGGTAGGTTGAGCCAATGTAATGAAATAAAAATTCTCCCTAAATTAATTATTTATTCACTACCATATCAAACTGCAAATGATGTTTGAGAGAGCTAGAAACAATAGAAACAAAATACATCTAGAAGAACAAATGATCAAGAATGTCAAAGGAATCAATTTTTTAGAAAGCAAAGGAAGGTAGCCTAGCAGTATCAGATTACAACCTATATTACATAGCAATAATCACCAAAACATTTGATCAGAAATAGAGTGGTGTATCAGTGGAAAAGAGTAGGTATGTAATACATAGTAGTAAATGACCATGATAATCTACTGTTCCAAAGATCCAAGGTTTTGGACTAATTATTTGACAAAAAACTGCTGTGAAAACTGGAAAGCAGTTTGGCAGAAACTGGGTATAGATCAACACCTCACACAGAATGCCAAGATAAGGTCAAAATGGGTTCATAATTTAGACCTAAAAAGTGATATCTCAAGAAAATTAGGGGAAAATGGAAAATTTTATCTCTCAAATCTTTGGATAAGAGAAGAACAGAGAGAGGGAGAGACAGAGACAGAGACATGAGAAGTAAAATGGATAGTTTTGTCACATTTGTCACATTAAGTTAAAAGGGTTTTGCACAAACAAAACAGACAAGATTAGAAGAAATGCAAGAAACTGGGGGTGGGGCGCTGATTTTTACAAGTTTCTTTGATAAGGGCTACATTTTTCAAATATATAAGGAACTGATTTAAATGTATAAAAATACAATTCATTCCTCAGTTGATAGTCAAAGGATATGCGCAGGCAATTTTCAGAAGAAATTAAGGTTATCCATAGTCATATAAAAAGGATCCAAATCACTATTGAAATAAAGATGCAAATTAAAACAAGTCTGAGGTACCACCTCACACCTATCACCCTGGATAACATTACAGAAAAGGAAAATGACAAATGCTAGAAGGAAAGTAGAAAAATTGCTACACTCACATGTCAGAGTTGTGAATTGGTCTATTCATTCTGGAGAACAATTTAAAACACTATTCAAGGATATTATAAAACCGTACATACCCTTTGACCCCTCAATACCACTGCTAGATCAGCATCCCAAAAAGATTCCCCCCAAAAAAGCAGGGGAGAAAGATCTATTTATTTCAGAAAATATTTGTAGCAGCTCCTTTTGTAGTGGCAAAGAATTTGACACAGAGTATACTCATCAATTGGGGAATGGTTGAACAAATTATAGTATATGATTGTGATGGAGTATTATTGTGCTGTAAGAAAGGACAAACAGGATGGTTTCAGAAAAATCTGGAAAGACTTATATGAACTGATGCAGAGTGAGTTGAATAGAACCAGGACAACACAGCACAAGGTAATAGCAATTGTGTATGATGAGCAACTGTGAGGGACTAGGCTATGCAGTGAAATGACCCAAAGCAATTCCAAAGAATACATGATGAAATATGCTATCCACCTCCAGGGAGAGAACTGTTGGAGTTTGAGTACAGATTTAAAGCATTATTTTTTCACTTTACTTTTCCTTTTGTTTTAGCCACACAGCTAATATGAAAATGTTTTGCATTATCTAAAATCTATGTGATATAATATTCCTTGCTTTCATAATGGGCAAATGAGGGATAGATGGGAAGAGGAGAACTCAGTGCCCAATTGTTCTGTAAAAATTGATATTAAAAATTAATTAATTTTTTTAAAAACCAAAGTGATAGAGGGGAGCAAGGAAAAACTCAACTCCTTGTTCAAGGTGTTGTAGCCCATGAAAGTCGGTATAGCCCAAACCTCAAATGGATTTGATATCCTCTGAAAAAAGATATATATTCTGGAAACAACTTTTTCTGAGTGCCACAGCAAAGAAAGAGTGTTAAAATGAAAGGATAAAGGTTGAAAAAGAGAGTTTTTTTAACATTACAACTTCACAACATAGTGCTAATGTTCTTGATTAGGCCTCATAGTAAAAGAAAACAGAAAAGGATAAAGACTGGGGAGGATAAGGTTGTGAATTCAGGGAGAGGTAACAAGGAAAATAATTTTTACCTTTGTAAAGGGCAAAAGTTTATAGGGATAAAGGGATCATGAGGTAATAATAATTTTCTATCCTCAGGATAGAGGAAGAGTCAGTAAATTAGGGCCTCTAGTCTATTCAGATCAATTAAAAAAACTCATTCTATATTACAACATTTTGTAAAGTGTATATCCTATGATCTACATAGATTATAAGACTAGAAGGGACCTTGAAAGTTATTCAGATCATCTGCTCACCTCCAGTTAGACTCACACTTAAATTCTTATATGTTTGGTATAGTCTATATTTGTCTATGGGACTCCCAGAAAGTGAGATCCACACATTTCTGTTTCATAACCAGATTCAATGGTTAAGAATTCTCATGATTAAGAAATTCTTTTATCCATCCTAAATCCATAATACTTCAGCTTAAGCACATTTCCTCTCATCTCTTTAAGACTATAACAAGTCATAGTCATATAACAACAATGTAGTGAAGTAAATAGTGCAAAGTAAATGTACTATCTTTCTTGTTTTCTAGAAGAAAAATTCAGGTTTTGAGTGAGTGACTTTCACAAGATCTTATGGTTAGCGGGTTCCAGGATAGGAATATGAATTCAGGTCCTCTGACTCTATTGTGTGCACTTTCATTATACTATGCTTTTCTCACTATAATGAAAGAATGTATGGAATAACCACACTATGTGTTTACAACATTGGACATAGACACAGAAATAGTCACCAACCAACATACAACATATACTTGAAAACCTGTATAAGGAGGGGAAGTATTCTTGGAGGTTATTAATTGAAAGTCATTGTTAACAGAATTATTGTACTAGGAAAGATTTAATCAAGTCAATTAACTTCATTTAAATTCAATAAGCCTTTATTAAGTTCCTAAATAGTTGTCTCTACTGTCCTAGGTATTAGAGATACAAAGATATAAATCAAATAATCGCTTCTTTAAGAATCACATTCTACTGGAATAATTATACTAGGTACTAGAACCCAATCCCTTAACTTTACAAATGAGGAAACTGAGGTTCAAATAAATTAAACATGGCTTGTCCAAGGAACAGAAATAGAACCTAAGGTCTGCTAATTCCTAGTTCGTATCTCTAGCATAACATGATCGCTCTATATCACATACACTCATATATATGAATTTGGGGGAACAGGGAAGGGGAAAGCTAGACCTGTGATTTTATTGACTTAAGGGAACTCTTGAAGAAACACATCAATGCAAATGAGAAACTTTGATTGACTAGTCAATGCTACATGTCAGTGCTAGGACTTAAACCCAGATCTTTTCATCTCCAAGGCTAATTCTCTATTTACTCACACATCTACTGAGATACACACAAACAAATACGTACATACACGCACTTTTGTGTGTAGACATATAGATATAAATATAGACATATCAATATGTCTATAATGATATATCTATATCTATACATACACATAGAGTTTGTACACATATATATGAACTGCTGGGGGAAACTCACTAAAGCAAAAAGCTTAGCATTTGTTCTTCTGCTTTTGGAAATGAAAATCCTCACAGTATTTCACTTCCATAGATAACATTTGCTTTAAGAAAGTGACAAAAACAACTAGAAACAACAACAAAATCTAATGTTTTGGGGCTTAAAAATGTATTCTTGATTTTTTATATTTTAAATTTTAGAGCAAGATGTGGGAGCTTTGATTTGTTTCTGTGTAATGTTCATAGCCCATCCTTTTCCACCTCCCCCTTACAAGGATGAAATAGATAAATTTGCTTAATCTCGCCTTTTAATAAAGAAAAGAATTTGTGCATTTTGTTATGCTCAAGGCCAACTGTATTAAATGGTGCTATCTTGAAAAATGTTCTTGCACATAAAAATTTCTCTAGGGACATTTTGGCACTTTGTGGATCCTTATACATTCTGTATATCAGTGGTGTCAAGCTCAAATAGAAACGGGAGGTCACTAATCTGTACATAAAGATTTCTTTGGGTTGCATATTGGCTTAGTTTTGAAATATGATATTATTTAGGTTTCATTGTATCTTTATTTATTTTCTTAAATATTTTTCAAATACATTTTAATATGTTTCAGGCTACACTTGGCCCACAGTCTCATATTTGACACCTCACATTTTCCTTGGTGAGAATGCAATGTTTATAATGTGGTACACAAATTATCACTTCATGCATTCAACAAGTACATATATAGTGGGAATATAGTAGGACACACAGTGTTAGGGACTATAGGGTATACGGAAATAAACTGGACACAACCTCAAGGAGTTTCCAGGAACCATTTCAATTGAACATGGTGTAAGGGAAGAAGAGTCAAGGAGAATTGGAGAGCCTCAATTATAGCTGGATTTTCAAAAAAAAAAAAGTCCTCCTTTATCTAGTATTAAGAGAAAGTAAATAGTGAAATGATCAAGTTTGCAGAGGATACTAAACTCTCCTGAAAGTAACTCCAAGATGAATGCAAGAATATTTCATGACACTGTATATGAGTGAGTAGAAAAGATGTAAATTACCTTGTAAAATAGTCACTGATCTGTTTGTTATGACCAAGGAAAGGGAATTGGGAGTCATTTTTACATTATTGGAAATAACAGAAAATGTTGTCCTAAGCTGATGTAATTATTGTAAATTCATAACTTGAATACCTGAATTTTTTGCACAATCGTAATTAGCTAAACTCAAGAGAAACATGCTTAGGTCATAAAGGCAATTCTAACGAATAAGCCCATCACAGAAACATTAGGAGGCCTGTGCTGAAATGGACTCATATCTTCCAGAGATTTGGAACAAATGTATCAGTGATCCCATGTCTCAGGGTACCAAAAGTACTCAATGATTGATGAAGACTGTCAGTCTGAGCTTGAGTTTAAGCAGTCCTGAATGGGTCTAATTTCTAGGTATTTGTGGCCTTGGGACTCCTGGATGCATAGCCCTCTGCCTTTTTTTCCACTCCCTACTTACTCAGCCCTTCCATGTTTGGCAGAACAAGGCATGACTAGTACCATCCTCCTAAAAACAGAAGAGTAAAATAGAAATTGAAAGAATCCTCCAATCACCTCCAGAAAGAGATCCCAAAATGAAAATTCCCAGGAGTATCATAGCCAAATTCCAGAACTCTCAGGTCAAGGAGGAAATACTGCAAGCAGCCAGAAAGAAACATTCAAATATCAAGGAATTACATCAGAATTACACAGGATTTAGTAGTTTCTACAATAAAAGACCAGAAGCCTTGAAATATGATACTATAGAAGGCAACAGAGCTTGGATTACAGTTGAGAATCAACTACTCAGGAAAGCTGAGCATAATCTCTCAAGGTGGGTAGAGGGTGGATATGTAATGACATAGGGTACTTTCAAACGTTCTTTTTTTTTTTTTAATTTATTTATTTATTTAATTTTTTTTTACATTCATTTTCACAAATTTTTGGGTTCCAAATTTTCTCCCCTTTTATCCCCTCCCCCTACCCCAATACCCCAAGCAATCTAATTTTCCCTATCTCCAATCTGCCCTCTCTTCTGTCATCTCTCCCTTCTCTTGTCTCCATCTTCTCTTTTCTCCTGTAGGGCCAGATGACTTTCTATTCCTCCTTAACTGTATGTCTTCTTTCCTAGTTGCAACAACAATACTAAACCGTTGTTCCTAAAACTTTGAGTTCCAAATTCTCCTCATCCCTCCCTCCCCACCCATTCCCTTTGGGACAGCAGGCAATTCAATATAGGCCATATCTGTGTAGTTTTGCCAATGACCTCCCTGATAGTCGTGTTGTGTAAGACTAACTGGATTATCATCCCTCCTAACCTGCCCCTCATTGTTTCTCTTCTGTCTTTTGATCCTGTCCCTCCCCAAGTGTTGACTTCAAATTGCTCCCTCCTCCCTTTGCCCTCCCTTCCATCATCCCCCCCCTTGCAATATCTCTTTCTCCTCCACTTTCTTATACTGTAAGATAGGTTTTCATACCAAAATGAGTGTGCATTTCACTCCTTCGTTTAGTCAAATGTGATGAGGGTAAACTTCTTGTTTGTTTGTTTTTTTCTCAGCTCTCCTCTTTTTCCCTCCACTAAGAAAAATTCCTACCTGCCTCTTAAATGACATATAGTTACCCCCTTCCCTTTCCCTCCCCCTACATTTCTCTCTCACCATTTACCCTAGTTTCTTTTAAGGTATGGTCCCATCCTATTCAGTTCAATCTGTGCTCTCTATCTCTGTATGTGTGTGCATGTGTGTATGTGTGTGCATGCATGTACATGTGTATGTGTGGTCCCACCAACTACCCAGATACTGAAAAGTTTTAAGAGTTACAAATATTGTCTTTCCATGTAGGAATGTAAACAGTTCACTTCTGGTAAGTCCCTTAAGACTTCTCTTTGCTGTTTCCTTTTTCATACTTCTTCTCCTTCTTGTGTTTGAAAGTCAAATTTTCTTTTCAGCTCTGGTCTTTTCATCAAGAATGATTGAAAGTCCTCTGTTTCATTGAAAGACCATATTTTCCCCTGAAGTATTATACTCAGTTTAGCTGGGTAGGTGATTCTTGGTTAGAGTCCTAGTTCCTTTGCCTTCTGGAATATCCTATTCCACGCCCTTCGATCCCTTAATGTAGAAGCTGCTAGATCTTGGGTTATCCTGATTGTATTTCCACAGTACTGGAATTGTTTCTTTCTAGCTGCTTGTAAGATTTTTTCCTTGAGCTGGGAGCTCTGGAATTTGGCCACAATGTTCCTAGGAGTTTCTCTTTTTGGATCTCTTTCAGGTGGTGATCGATGGATTCTTTCAATACTTATTTTGCCCTCTGGTTCTAGAATGTCAGGGCAGTTTTCCCTGATAATTTCATGGAAGATGATGTCTAGGCTCTTTTTTTGATCATGAGTTTCAGGTAGTCCCATAATTTTTAAATTGTCTCTCCTGGATCTATTTTCCAGGTCAGTTGTTTTTCCCATGAGATATTTCACATTCTCTTCCATTTTTTCGTTCTTTTGGTTTTGTTTGGTGATTTCTTGGTTTCTCGTAAAGTCATTAGACTCCATCTGTTCCATTCTAATTTTGAGAGAACTATTAAATTCAGTGAGCTTTTGAGCCTCCTTTTCCATTTGGCTCATTCTGCTTATGAAAGCATTCTTCTCCCCATTGGCTTTTTGAACCTCCTTTGCCAATTGGGTGAGCCTATTTTTCAAGGTGTTAATTTCCTCAGCATTTTTTTGGGTCTCCTTTACCAAGGTATTGACCTGTTTTTCATACTTTTGTTGCATCTCTGACATTTCTCTTCCCAGTTTTTCCTGTCTAACTTGCTTTTCAAAATCCTTTTTGAGCTCTTCCAGGGCCTGAGCCCACCCACCACACCCCTGGGGTGTCTGGGGTACTGAGGCCCCGCCCTCCACGTCTTTCCCTGATGGCAAGAATACGTCCTCATCTTCGTCAGATCCGAAGGTCGGGATCATTTGCATTTGTTGGAAAAAACTCTCTATAGTCTTATTTTTCTTCCCTTTTCTAGGCATTTTCCCAGCCAGTTACTTGACTTCTGAGATTCCTGTCCACCCCCACCTGGATCCGCCCAGCTAGTGCTTGGCCTCTGAGATTCAAATGGGCTTTCCGGCAGCAAGCTTTAGTTCTGGCGCTGGGGTGGGGGCAGGGCCGCCTCCCAGGCTCAGTTCCCTCAGGGGCTTTATGCAGAGGCCTTCAGTAATAGAGCGGGGTGGGGGCAGGGCCGTCTCCCAGGCTCAGCTCCGTCAGGTTTTATGCAGAAACCTTCCGTAATGAAGATCCTGCCTGCTGTTGGGGGATTCCTGAGTCCTGGGCCGCTGCGCCTCAGCCGCCGCCCATGCCTCTGCCTTCGCCGCTTCCTGCCCCCGTCTCTGCCGCCACCACTTCCTCCCGAGAGAGCCCGAGTCACAGAGATGCCCTGCTCCTCCTCTTGTCCAGCCCAGCCTTCTTTCTCACTGACCTGTAGCTTCTGTGGGCGGAAGGACTTTCCCGGCTGCCGGAGCTTCCGTCTCTGAAGCCTGCTCAGGTCAGCTTCTCTAGGGCCGTGGCCAGAGCAGCGTTGGGGTGGGGTCCGCTTTCTGGAGCATGACGGACCCTGGGGACGGGTCTTCAGGGCTCCCTGGAATGGAAATCTCTTTCACTCTGCTTCTGCACACCTTGTATTCACCCAGAAGTTATGGGGGACTCTTTTTACATTAATTCTATGGGCTTTGGTTTCAGAGCTCTTAAACGTGCATCCTTCTACTCCGCCATCTTGGCTCCGCCCCCCACTTTCAAACATTCTTGATATCAGAGCTAAACAGAAAATTTGACTATTAAATATAACTCAAAAGCAGTGTAAAAATGTAAATGGGAAAGAAAAAATCATAAATTATTCAGTAAGGCTAAATTGTTTATAGGTTTACACAGGAAAATGATACTCTTAAGAACTGCATCATTACTAGGGTAGTTAGAAGGGGTATACATAGACAGAGAGTATGGGTATAAGTTGACCATGATGGAGTGATAAAGAAGATTACACAGGGAGAAGAGGAAAGAGATAGGCAGAACAGGATTAATTATATCCCATCATTAGGTACAAAAGACTTATTATGGTGGAGGGGAAGAAAAGAGAGAGTGAGCATTTCTTGAATTTTACTCTCATCAGATTTGGCTCAAAATGGCAATAAAATATACACTTACTTGGGTATAGAAATCTATCTTGCACTATAGGGATTGGGGATAAATGGGATGGGGGGGAGGTTATACAAGGGAGGGCAGATTGTGGGAGGCAGTGATCAGGAGCAAGACACTAATGAGAAGGGACAGGGTGAAAGGAGAGAGAAAAAAGTATAAATAGGGATAAAATCATGAATATGAAGGGAATGAACTTACCCATAAAACAAAGTGCATAGTATAGTGGATTAAAAAATAGGATCCTACAATATGTTTCTCATAAGAAATACATTTGAAACAGAGAGCCATACAAGTAAAGGTAAAAGTCTGGAGAAGAACATATAATGCTTCAGCTCAAATTTTTTTAAAAAGCAGAGATAGTGATCATGACCTCAGATAAAACAAAAGAAAAAATAGATCTAATTAAAAGAGACAAGGAAGGAAACAACACTTTGCTAAAAGGTACCATAGACAATGAAGTAATATCAATACTAAATACATATGCACCAAATGGTAGCATAGCATTCCAATTTCTAAAGGAGAAGTTAAATGAGTCAGGAGGAAATAGACAGTAAAACTATATTTGGTGGGGTACTAGATACCAGAACTAGATAAATCTAACTACAAAATAAAGTAATAATTACAAGTCATCCACTTATGTTTCAATATATAAAAAGAGAAAGAATCAATTTTCTCTGATAAAGACCTCTTTTCTGAAATATATAAAGAACTGAGTCAAATTTATAAAAATGAGAGTCATTTTACATTTGATAAATGGTCAAAAGATTTAAGTAGATATTTTCAGAAGAAGAAATCAAAGCTAACATGGCAGAAAAAGGAAAAGGAGAAATGTAGGAGGGGATGTAAAAAAAACAGGGACACTAACTCATTACAAACATACTGGAGAAGAATTTGGAACTATGCCCAAAGAGCTATAGAACTATGCATACCCTTTAACCTAGCAATATCATTATGAGATCTGCATCCCAAACAGATCAAAGGAAAATGACATATATATATATATATATATATATATATATATATATATATATACACACACACACACACACACACACACACACACAAAGATATTTACAGTAGTCCCTTCTGTGGTGGTAAAGAATTAGAAACTGAGAAAATATCTCAGGGGATGGCTAAAATTGAAAAGAATCTACAAAATATCCATAATAGCATTTTTAGTGATAGCAAAAAAAAAAAAGAAGAAGTGAAATAGATACACATAGATTGGGGCATAGCTCAACAAAAAGTGACAAATGCATATAATGGAAAAAATTGCCCCACAAGGAATAGGAGATATTCAGAGAAAAATTATAATGCTTGTACAAAATAATTTGGATTGAATTAAGCAAAACTTTAAAATCTTTGTATGTATAATACATAATACTATAATAATATAAAAAGGGGGCAGCAACATAGCATGGTGAATAGAGTGCCAGACCTAAAATCAGGAAGATTCACCTTTCTGAGTTCAGATCTGGCCTCAGCAAGTTGCTAGCTATGCGACTCTGGGTAAATCACTTACCCTACTTGCCTCCATTTCCTCATCTGTAAAATGAGCTGGAGAAGGAAATGGTAAACCATTCCAGTATGTTTTCCAAGAAAACTTCAAATGGAGTCGCAAGGAGTCAGACACAACTGAAAATAACTAAACAACAAAAGAAAAAGAGATTATATGTACAAAAAAATTATAGCAGAACTTCTTAGAAAAGGAAAGACTGGAAATAATGTAGATGCTTAACCACTGGGGAATGGCTAAATAAATTGTAATAGATGAGAATAAAGTATAATTTCTGTACTGAAACAATAAATATGACAAAAAGCAAGAAGCAAAAAGGTTATGTCAACTAGTAAAAAATGAAGAAAACAAAGCAAAATACAATTAAAATTACAATTAAAAGCAAATACAAACAGGGGCAGAGCCAAGATGGCAGAGTAGAAGCAAGTGCCTGCTACAGCTCTCACCCAAAGCCCTTAAAATACATGTAAAAAAGTGACTCTAAACAAATTCTAGAGCAGCAGAAGCCACAAAATCACAAAGTGAAACAGGTTTCCAGCCCAAGATAGCCTGGAAGGCTGACAGGAAAGGTCTATCACACAGGGCTCAGAGCAGAGTGCAACCCAGCATGGGCCACATGACATAGACAGGACTGGAGTAGGCCTCAGGGAGCTGAATCAGGGCAGTTGCTGCAGTTTCAAGATTTCTCAGCCTACAAACACCAAAGACAGCTTCAAAGATCAGTAAGAAAGCTTTCTCACCTGCGTAAGAAGGAAGCACAGTCCTACTCCAGTCCCAGCCCCAGAGTGGTAGCAGCCACTGCAGCAGCAACATTCACTTTTGGATCCTTCAGTCTAAAGACCCTGGGGCAATTGAGCCACTGATCTGAGTCTCAGTCCTGAGTGGCTGTCCTGAGGTGAGGGAAGCGCTGGAGGGGCAGAGCTAGTGGCAGCTGTGGAAGAGCTGGGGGTGGCTGTGGAGAGGGAATCCTACTCATAGTTCCAGGGCAAAAAAGAGTGCTTTTGATTGCTCACAGACTAGAGAACAGTCCCTTGATTGTGTCACCATGGAGGAACTGAGAAGTTACAGGTCCCTAGAGATATCTCAGAGGACAGCTGCACAAAGTCTCTGAAGTCTAGGTTAGTATACCCTCCTCTTGACAAAGGACTCAAAAGTCAAGTAACTGGCAGGAAAAATGCCCCAAAAGGGGAAATATTAGACTATAGAAGGTTACCTTCTTGGTGAAAAGGTATTTTCATCCATCCTTTCAGATGAGGAAGAGCAAAGCATACAATCAGAGGAAGACAGCAAGGTCAAGGCTTCTACATCCAAAGCCTGTAAAGATACATGCAGTGGTCTCAGGTCATAGAAGAGCTCAAAAAGGATTCTGAAAATCAAGTAAGAGAATTGGAGGAAAAATTGGGAAGAGAAATGAGAATGATGCTAGAAAATCATGAAAAGCAAGTCAATTGCTTGCTAACGGAGACCCCAAAACAATAAAAAAATAACACTTTAAAAAATAGACTAACCCAAATGACAAAAGAGCTCCAAAAAAGCCAATGAGGAGAAGAATTCTTTAAAAGCATAATTGGCCAAATGGAAAAGGAGGTTCAAAAACTCATTGAAGAAACTAGCTCTTTAAAAATTAGAATGGAGCTGATGGAATCTAATGACTTTATGAGAAACCAAGAAATTATAAAACAAAATCAAAAGAATAAAAAAATATAAAACAATGTCTCATTGGACAAACAAGTGATCTGGAAAAATAGATCCAGGAGAGGTAATTTAAAAATTATTGGTCTACTTAAAAACATGATAAAAAAAGAGCCTAGACATCATCTTCCAAGAAATTATCAAGGAAAGCTGCCCTGATATTCTATAACCAAAGAGCAAAACAGAAATGGAAATAATTCACTGACTACTTCCTCAAAGAGATCTCAAAAGGAAAACTCCTAGGAATAGTGTAGCCAAATTCCAGAGTTCCCAGGTCAAGTAGAAAATATTATAAGCAGCCAAAAAGAAACAATTCAAGTACTGTGTAAATATAATCAGGAAAACACAAGAATCAAACACTAAGGGATCAAAAGGCTTGGAATATAATATTCCAGAGGTCAAAAGAGATAGGATTAAAACCAAGAATTACCTACCCAGCAAAACTGAGTATACTACTTCAGGGAAAAATTGGAATTTCAACAAAATTGAGGACTTCCAAGCATTCTTGTTGAAAAGATAAGAGTTGAATAGAAATTTTGACTTTCAAAAACAAAAAGCAAGAGAAACATGAAAAGGTAAACAGGAAAGAGAAGCCTTAAGGAATTCATTAAAGTTGAACTGTTTACATTTCTACATGAAAAGATGTTATTTGTAACTCATGAGACTTTTTTCAGTATTAGGGTAGTTGGAGGGTGTGTGTGTGTGTGTGTGTGTGTGTGTGTGTGTGTGTGTGTGTAGATGGGTATAGGTATGCATATGTGTATATTATATATGTGTAGATATGTATAGTATACAGGTGTATGTATGTATGTATATGTGTGTGTGTGTGTGTGTGTGTGTGTGTGTGTGTATGGAAAGAGAGAGAGACAAAGGGCATAGGGTGAGCTGAATATGACAGGAGAATATCTAATAAATAAAATTTACTGTTGAGTGGAATGTAGTAGGAGTAAGAGAAAGGGGGAGGTAGAATGTAGCAAATCATTTCACATAAAAGAGACAAGAAAAAGCCTTTACAATAAAGGGAAAGAGGGAAGATAAAAGGAAATAAATGAGACTTACTCTCATGGGATTTGACTTAAGGAGGGAATCACACACACACTCAATTTGATATCAAAATCTATTTTACCCTGCAGAAAGGCAGGGGGAAGGGGATAGGAGAGGGAAGATAATAGAAGGGACAGGAAATTGGGGAAAGGAATAATTAGAAGCAAACATTGTTGTGGGAGGACAGGTCAAGGGAGAGAATGGAATAAATGGAGGGCTGGAAAGGACAAAGGGAAATGTGATTAGTCTTTCACAACATAACTATTATAGAAGTGTTTTGCATGGCTACACATATATGACCTATATTGAATTGCTTGTTTTCTCAATGAGGGTGGGTGGAGAGGGAGGAAGGGATAGAATATGGAACTCAAAGTTTTAATAATGAATGCTCAAAATTGTTTTAGCATGTAACCGGAAAATAAGATGTATAGACAATAGGGTATAGAAATCTATTTTGCCCTCATGAAAATAGAGGGGAAGGGGAATGGAATAAGGGGGTAATAGAAGGCAGGAAAGACTGGAAGAAGGGATGGATGGGGTACATGTTGTCCTGGGGTGGAGGTGGGGAGAGGTGTGGAGAAAATTTTGAATTCAAATTGTTGTGGAAGTGAATCTTGAGAACTCAAAAATAAATAAATTGCATATTTTTAAAAACGAAGGTAATTCTGTGAAATTCAGCCTAAGCCTGGTCCCAGAGAAAAGATATAAGGAGACATCTTCCCTCCAGATTCCAGAATGATGGCAATGGACAAGGTATATCATATCAAAGTTTTTCCTTTTCTTTTTTGAGTTGTGTAGCCTTTTATTAGTAACAAAAATAGAAGTTTTCTCTTGTACAACATGGATGGCAGTTGACTATAATGGAGATTTATTACACTCTAATATAAATCATTCATAAGTGAAATTTTCATTATTAAAAAAATTTTCCATACTTTTTTGGTTTTTTTCAAGTTACAAAACTAGTCTGAAACGTGTATATATGTGCATAGTCCTGCAAAGAGTGCAAATTTAGAATATTGTAAATGCTTTATAGTTTACACTTGAAGGACCATCTGCCATGGTGACTTTATATACATTAACACTTTTTTAAATCATAAAATATGTGGATACCAGCCTTCCTTCATTCTTTCCATTGTCCTAAACAAGAAAGTATTTTTAATGTGTTGAAATTAACTACAATAAAGAACTACATCTACTAGAAAAGAAGGGAAGAAATTTCTATTAATTTTGAGGTTTCATCATCCTCAAAGACCAGGAACTGTGTCTTTGTAAGAGCTAAACTAGATCCCCATTTAGGTTATATGAATGTTCCATGGTACCCCTGAGGACTCAGAACTTCGGTAGGCTGTAAGGGCCCCAGCTGCATAACTCACTGAACTATCTTGCCAGTTTCTGCACTGACTTAACTGTGTCAATAACTAAAAGCTCATATACATTCTATTCTTCTGAACTCTGTAACACCATTTAGTAATATCCCAGTGGGACATCTTCCATATATTATAATATTTATTCAAGTAATGGCTAAAAGATACAGGGTCTAGTAGTTGTTCTATGATACTTATGCCCATTTTATCAAGCTGTTCAATGGATCTATAAATCTCTTCTTCAGATTCACCATAGGTTGTATTTACAGATTGTATTTGAAAGATTTCCTGTCACTGTGACTTTACCTCTATCATCACTACTTTAAATCACAAAACATTTTTATGTTAGACATATACTAATAAAATAGATAATAATATATATCTCAAAAGAAAATGACAGCAGAAGTAGACAGCTGGAAAACATTATTGCTGTACTCAAAATATCAAGGACTCAAGTACATTGGGTAGACCCTATATGGATAATGTGCAGTCAAGTATAGATCAGAACTACACATGATTGGGGGGGGTGGAGTCAAGATGGTGGTAAGAAGACAGAGATTCACCTGAGCTCTCCCCAAACACCTAAAAAGACCTTTAAATAATACCCCAAAACAAATCCTAGAATGGTAAAACCCACAAAAGGGGGGATGAGATAATTTACCAGCCCAAGACAACTTAAAAGTTTAGCAGGAAAGGTCTATTGTACTGGGTTGAGAGTGAAGCACAGCCTAGTGCAGGCTCCCCCAGTGCAGACTAGGCCCCAGTAAACCAGGAACAGGCTTTCAGAGTTCATGTATTAGCAGCTACAGCAGCTGCTTCCAGAACTCTCAGGCCACAGTCAATAAGGCACTCAAACAACTGGTCAGAAGAGATTACAGAAGTCTCGTTGCTTGAACTCATTTCTTTACAGGACTCTGTTGCTTTGCCCATCGTGAGATTCAGGTTGCAGTCCTTAGTGGCAGTCACAGGGTGAGAAAAGCACTAGCACACAAAAGCTTGAAGCCACAGTGGAGCAGAGACCCTTGTCAGAGTTCCAGGGCAAAAAAGAGTGCTTGTGGTCACTCACAGATCAGAGCATAGGCCAGATGAGGAGTAACACACCTCTTCTTAGATCATAACAACTTGGAAAAAGTAAAAACTTATAGGTCTCTGGAAGTATCTCTGAAAACAGCTACACAAAACCCTTGACCACTGTGCCCTCCATCCTAGAAGCAGAGCCCCACTTTACCAAAGAATTGAAAGTCAAGAAATGGGCTAGGTAAATGAGCAAACAGGAAAAAATTCTGACCAAAGAAAGTTACTATGGCTACAAAGAAGGTCAAAACACTCACCAAGAAGAAGGCAACAAAGTCAAAATTCCTGTATCCAAAGCCTCCAAGAAAAATCTGAATTGATCTCAGGCCATGGAAGGGCTCAAATGGATTTTAAAACTCAAGTAAGAGAGGTAGAGGGGAAAATGGGAAGAAAAATGAGAGTGAAGCAACAAAATCACGAAAAAGAAGGCAACAGTTTGGTAAAGGAGGCAAAAAAGTACTAAAGAAAATATCTTAAAAAAAGAATAGGTCAAATAGTAAAAGAGGTACAAAAATTCAATGAGGAAAAGAATGCCTTCAAAAGCACACTTGGCCAAATAGAAAAAAGATATTTAAAAAATTCACTGAGGACAAGAACTCCTTAAAAAGCAGAATTGGCTGAAGTGACACAAAACTTCACAGAAGAAAAAAAATTGCTTAAAAATTAGAATTGGCCAAATGGAAAAGGAGGTGCAAAATCTCATTGAAGAAAATAATTCCTTAAAAATTAAAATTTAACAAGTGGAAGCTAATGATTCTATGAGACATCAAGAAACAATAAAACAAAACCAAAAGGATGAAAAATAGAAGGCAAGGTGAAATACCTCTCTGGAAAAACAACAGATGTCGAAAACAGATCTAGGAGAGAAAATGTTTAAATTATTGTACTTCCAGAAAGCTATTATCAAAAAAGACCTGAAAAATCATCTTTCAAGAAATTATCAAGGAAAACTGCCTTGATATTCTAGAATCAGAGGATGAAATAGAAATTGAAAGAATGCATTGATCAACTCCTGAGACTCCAAAGTGAAAATTCTCAGGAATGTCATAGCCAAACTCCAGAGATTCCAGGTTAAGGAGAAAATGTAGCAAGCAGCCAGAAAGAAACAATTCAAGTATCATGGAACCATAGTCAAGATAACACAAGATTTAGCAGCTTCTAAAGTAAAGGATTGGAGGACTTTGAATATGATATTCCAGAAGGGAAAGTAGCTAGGATTACAACCAAGTAACACCTCCCCAGCAAAACTGAGCATTATCCTTCAAGGGGAAATGGCTATTCAATGAAATAAAGGACTTTCAAACATTCTGATGAAAAAAACAGAACTAAGTAGGAAATCTGACTTCCAAATTCAAGACTCAAGAGAAGCATAAAAAGGTAAACAAGAAAGGGAAATTATATGGGTTTAATAAGATTAAACTGTTTGCATTCCTACATGGGCAGATGATGCCTGTCACTCATAAGAATTTTCTCATTATTAGGGCACTTAGAAGAAATATATATAGACAGAGGGCACAGGTGTAAGGTGAATATGAACGGATGAGATCTTTAAAAATAAAGGTAATATGTGAGAAAGAGGAATGCACTGGGAGAAAGGGAAAGGGAGAGATAGAATGGGGTAAATTACCTCACATAAAAGAGGTAAGAAAGAGCTATTACAGTGAAGGGGAAGATGGGATAGGCTGCAGGGACCACTTGAATCTTTCCTTATTGGAATTGACTGAAAGAGGAAATAACATATATGCTCAATCCAGCATAGAAATCTATTTTACCTTACAGAAAAGTAAGAGTGGAAGGGGATAAGAGAAAGGAGAGGGCCTTCTCATAGAAGGGAGGGTGGATTGGGGGAGGCAATAGTCAGAAGCAAAACACTTTGAGGAGGAACATGGTGAAAGGAGAAAGAGAATTGAATAAACAAGAGAAATAGAATAGTGGAAAATATAATTAGCAATCATAACTATGAAAAATTTTTGAAGCAAGTTTCTCTGATAAAGACCTCTTCTCTCAAATATATAGAGAAATAAGTCAAATTTATAAAAATAATAGCTATTCCCCAATTTAAAAATGATCAGAGAATTATAAATGTTGGTGGGTGGGAAAGTGGAGACTCTAATGCACCACTTGTAGAGTTGTGAACCGATTCAACTATTATTTAGTGCAATTTGCAACTATGCCCAAATATTTATAGCAGTTCTTTTTCTTGTGAAAAAGAATTGGAAGTGGAGGGGATGTCCATCAACTGAGGAATGGCTGAACAATTTGTGATATGTGGTTGTGATGAAATACTATTATAATATAAGGAATAATCAGCTAGATGTTCTCAGAAAAACTGGAGACACTTACATGAACTGATGCAAAGTGAAATAAGTAGAACCAGAACATTATGCATACTAACAGCAATACTGCAAGATGATCAACTGTGAATAACTTAGCTATTCTAAGCAATACAATGTTCCAATATAACTCTGAAGGACTTATGAAAAATGCTATCCCCAGAGAAATAACTAATGAAATTTGAATACAGACTGAAGCATACTTTTTTTACTTTATTTTTCTTGGGCTTTTCCTTTGGTCTATGTTTTCTTTTACAACATGACTAATATGAAGATATGGTTTGCATGATTGTATATGTATAACATATATCAAATTTGCTTTCTGTCTCAAAAAGTGGAGTAGGTAGGGAGAGAATTTGGAACTCAATTTTTAAAATGTTTAAAATTAATGTTTAAAATGAATGTTTTTACATGAAATTGGGAAAAACAAAGTATTAATTAAAAAAAAAGAAATACACAAGATGAGAAGGCAAGGAGAAGGTATAATCTATATCAATAGGAGTGCCAGTACCCATAAAATCCCAGATTTTTCCACACTTAATAAAAATGGAAAATATCCACTTCACAGCAGAATTCTTGAGATTTAAAGGAAGAATAATTTAAGAGAAAAATAGGAGAGGTAGCATTTTGTGTGAAAAGAGTTGACTTTTTAAATCAGGAAAACCTAAGTTCAAGACCAGCACATACTGTCTGTGTAACTTTTCAATACCACAAGGACTTTTCTTTTACATTTTTTTTGAAAACAGAATATTTTTACTCTAAGCACACACCAATCTACATCAATAGAAAGAGTTCCTTTCCTTGGAGGTCCCTACACCAATGAAATCATGGATCCAGTCATTTTTTTAGACCCTACTAGAAAACAATTCTTTAAATAGAGACAGTGGGAGGGTTTAGGTTTGGTGACTGGCCCAGATTAGCTTGTTTTTTATCAATGAAACTGCAGGGCCTAAGACAATGCTTAGATTTCTATTTTAAAATTCACATTTTTAAATCTCGTGAGAACAATCCTATAAATGAAAAAGGGGGGAAAGTGACATTTGCTTAGCCCTGAATGACTCAAATGGAGAATGATTAAAGTTTAAAGAAGATTTCATTCAATCTCATTATAATGAAGAAAAGGAAGGCAAAGAGAGTGAAAAGTAAAGAGAAAGGATAAATTTTAATCTCTCATTATTAAAGATATAGGCATGTTCTTATTATTGTGAATTTTGATGAAATGCATTTTACTAAATTTTGTATTGCTTAACCATCAATTACTTACTTCCATTTCCTTTTTTTATTATGCACATTCATCTTTTCTTTTGCCTAATAAATCACATTTTTAGTGTCCCAACATTCATTTTAAACTAAATTAGGTGCCTACCTTACATGAATAACAATCAAGTAAGTTATACAGTAGGGGAAAATGAAATACTAGTAAAATGAAATTAAAGACATGACTAGGTATAGTTAAAAGCATGTTTGATGAGCAGTAGCCTGGGGGGCAGAGGGGGAAGAAACTGTGAAAAGACTAAGACAAAATTAAAATACCTATGTTTTAATTAAGCTTTATCCTCAAGGAAGTAAATCAGACAGTATATAACAGGTCCTCCTGGTTTACCATAATTAGGGTCCCAATGAGGAAATGAGACAGGAAGTAATTTACTGTTACCAAAAAAAAAAAAAAGCTATTTGGCCTCAATATTCAATATAGAAGTGGAAATAAAGAGCCAAGTTTACATCCTAGGTGTTGTTATTGGAGGTTACCATAGCACTAATTAAGCTGAGATTTCTAACTTACATTTCTTTTATTTAGTTGGACTACACAAAGAAGGTTAATGAGGGAACATTGGGAAACCACTTTGGGTGACTCAGATGAAAGGTACTGTACAAACCTATACAGAGATGGATTGCTATTATACTGCTTTGTAACTAGTAATGCTGGTGCCCTGGAAAAGCAGTGCAGTGTGGGTGGGGAGGGCTAGTGGCACAATAAGGAATTTTAGTTCAATTTTGCAATTCAGATTGGGAAAGTAATAAAAGAAGTTATTAGGAAAAATTCAGTTAGGTGGAAGGGGAGATTGGTAAACAGTGACTTCTATTTGCAAAAGAAGTATATGGGTGAAATTTCTATCTCTGATAGGTAATTTGGTGAACCAGAGGATTGACTTTATAATTAGAATGATCTGGGTTCAGGTTCTGATTCTGATACTATGGCCCTGTCAAAATGATCTTTCTACTGTTTTTCATATCTGGTACTCTCATTTGCCTTTCTGACTTAAATGAAGGAATGAAAAAATTTAAAAAGTGCTTATTATAGGCCAAAAATTAAGATAACAGCAATAATAATGATGGTAGGAAGTTTTGTTTGGTTTTGGTTTTATGACACCAGCTTGGGTTACCTAAATTCTGTTGGAAAGGACACCAGCTCCATTCTTGTCTGTCTTCATCTACAATGAATAAAGTATTGGACCAAAAGTCAAGAAAACCCAAGTTACCATATAGCCCTAGACACCTAGCTGTTTTGTGACCCTGAACAAGTCATTTAACTTCTTCTTGTCTCAATGTTTCCATCAGTAAAATTGGGATAATAATAGCACCTATCTCCCAGGGTCATCGTGAAGATAAAATGAACTCATTTCTGTAAAGCACTTTACAAACTTTGAAATTCTATATAAATTCTAAATATTTGTTATCATTTTCATCATTATTAAACAACTGCCTGTCCCAGTGTAGAAAAGGCAAAGGAGACAAAGCACACTATTGCTATTCTTTGTGAATAAGGACAGGGCAGCCAACATTTAACACTGTTGTCTCTTTAAGCAGCATTTTGGATTTTTTGTTATACATTTGAAATTGTATTAAAAGCAGAGAGCAATAGAGTCTGGACCAGATCTAATTATTTGGGTGCTTTTGGAGAGACGAAAAAGCAGAGAGGACAGACCTAGAAGGTATTTAAATTAAGTTTTTGAGGTTTTGTGAATCTAATTTGAATTTTGCCACTGTAAACTGGCTGGGGATTCACAGGCACATATTTAATAGAAATAGGAATTTATTAATTTGTTTTTTAAATTTCCCAGAAAGAGAAAGAACAGTACTTAAGAAGACACTCCTAATACATGAGTTGGTAGAGTCGCAGAGTAAGCTGAAGTGAGCAGCCATTTTTTTTCCCTTTGCCCTAAAGAAAACACTGAGTTTGAAAGGAAAACCACTGCCCTACAGTAGCAATGAATTGCTTAAGTATAATTACTAGTATATGCAGTGCCCTTCCCCCAACTCTACTCTTTAAAACATGTTTGCTCAACATTATTATATTCACATGATCATATGGAAGCTTGGAGAAGAGGGGTGCTCAACTTCTAATCATGTATAACATATCACTGGCCTGGATGCCCATGGCACTTGTTGAGCCATATCTTTATGCATATATTAAAGGATGACTTACCTTTCCTTTGTCCCTCTTTCTTCTGGATTCAAAGCATGAAAGAGTACACCTCTCTAAGATGGTAAAGAGTTGGGGCTGGGGCAAAATGCCCTCCCTTTTTATCCAGATGCAAGTCTTCAGAACAATTCCTATCTGGTTTATCCCATGCCTGGGATGGGGCCAACTTTTTTTGTGTCTTCTTTCTTTGGTAGAGGAGTTTATGAGAACCCAAAGGGCCTATAGGCTGATGATGACAAAGGCAATATCTCCCATGGGAAAAGCAGTATCAATGGCAGAGGGATAGCCTACATCAAGCAACTTCACCCCCATCAAGAGAAACTATCAAAGTAGAAAAAATAAAATATTGGCACCTATAGAAGAATTAGAGTTAGAAAGGAAAAAAAGATAATCAGAAAAAAAAAACTGTGGTTGGTATTTTTTTCAGGCTATTCTCAATAGAGGTGAAATAGGAAGTGGCATTTTAAGTCTTGCGAAAAACATTTTATATCCCAATAAGGCTAGAATGCTAACTTCTCAATGTATTGGGTTAGTAGCAATGTCGCTGAATTCTGTTCTAATTTTTATCCAATATCTGCTGTTTCTTTTTTTAACTTAACATTCCCATTTCTATCTGGAAATAAAGGCTCTACTCCATACCTAATTCATGTTTGTACATTGAGTACCTTGGAAAAAAACTGATTCCACTTTTGCTCTAGAAGAAAATGACTAGCAGGTAGATTTCAGAAAAACCCAAAAAGACTTAAATAAATTGATACTGAGTGAAGTGAGCAGAACCAAGGGAACACTGCACACAGTAGCAAGCAGCATCGTGCTATGATCAATTTTGACAGATTTACCTCATCTCAACAATACAATCACCTATGACAACTCCAAAGGACTTATGATAAAAAATGCTATCCACATCCAGAGAAAGAACTGTGGAGCCTGAATGCAGATCAAAGCATACTATTTTCTTTTTTCTTTTTTTTTCTTTTTCGTGGTTTTTCCCTTTTGTTTTGATTTTTCTTTCACAACATGACTAAGGTGGAAATATGTTTAATATGATTGTACATGTATAGCTTATATCAGATTGCTTGCTGTCTTGTGGAGGGAGAGGAAAAGGAGGGAGGGAAAAAAATCAGAACTCAAATTCTTATAAAAGTGAATGTTGAAAACTATTCCACATAACTAGAAAAAGATAAAATGCCATTCAGTCGGGGGGAAAACTGATTCCCCGCTTTGGGAAAATTCAAGACTATATTTTAAATGGTATTGTCCCCAGATAGCCAGGATAGGAATGTTGGGTCAATGGATGAGAGAGTTGGGGAACCTACTTTCCCAACTGAGATATCAAACTTTTCCAGTAATGAACTCAAGTACTATTTAGCTGAGTACAGAGCAGGGACTAGTGGATACCTCAAACACTTGTGAGTCCCAGTAGCAGTTGCTTCTATGTTCTATGCTGTTTAATATGTGCAAAATTTTTTACATATTGTCTCATGATCTCCACAAAGCAAGTAACATAAATGCTATTATTATTATTGCCATTTTATAGATAACAAATTTGATTTTCAGAGAGATTTAAGTCACTAGCCCAGGATCATAAAACAAATAAGTGCCTGAGGTAGGATTGGAACCTAGGTCTTCCTGACTCCAGGATCAATACTCTGCCCACTATACCATGCTGCCTCATAATCTTTTCCTACTTAAAGAGAGCTTGGAGTGAGTTCTCAGGAGTATTTACACAAAGGGTGTCATCCTCAGGGGTGAATAACAACTTAACCAACCTTGCTTGACAGCACCTCCTTGTGGTTTAACTTAATTCTCCTGTCACAGCCATGGAATTGTCAACAAGAGTTGCTATTTAAAGTCCTTCAGAATCTGCTTTACTAGCCCTCACTCCCATCTGGAGTCTGGGTCTAGAGAGGCAACCTAGATTTATTTGTCTCTTTTTTTTTGGTGGGATGGGGTGTTGTTTGTTTTTAGCAAAGAAAGATTTCCATCAAATATCTGGATAGTTGTAAACCCTCAACACAACCATAACCTATTTCTGGCTCAGACGTGTGATATATATCTAGTTCCTTTAGCTGTCTCTGACATAGAAAAGGCCATCATTACTCTACTACTATCTTCCTCCTTTGATCTTCACCCAATTTTTCTGCACCACACTTCCCCCACCTTTTACTTAGATTCTTGGATTTGCAGTGATAAGTATTTTATTGATGTATGTTACCCTGTCCCTCCTTCTGCTCTTTCTATTGCTGTGTTCCATTTATGAGTCACATTTCAACAAATCTCAATAACACACAGTTGCATTTTCTTCAGTGAGTTTTTTAAAAATTCCTTAAATCACTTTGTTAATGAATTATTCATCATATACTAGCATATAGACGCTATTGTTGTCTTCTGTGGAAATTTATTAGCCACTTCAGTTTGGATATTGCCTGGGGAAAGGGCAGATCTTACACTTCAATGTCCTGTAGGACCACCCTCAGTGAGTAAGAGAACTGACCCTGAGCCAAGTAATTCATGATCATCTGCTAAAGAAGGTTGGTTATGATCTCTGAACAGCTTAATTAGAGAGCCAGTGTTGAAAAATTCACAGTGACTTCAAGTCAAGAATTAATTTATTGATTTTTTAATTATCTAGGTTTAATGAGGAAAATGTTAATGAAACAAACTAAACAGAATAGTACATCATGAACACATTGGTGGAGTGCTAATTTTTAAACATTTACCAGCACATCACTATGCTTACATAGATGAAAGCATGCATCTTTTGAGATATAGAATTGATTATTATATCCTCATGGCTCATTTATGTCAATATATTCCTTTGCAGATGCTTGTCAAAAAATTCTCAAGATATGTAACACTGTGGGGTGGGCTTCCCTTTTGAGGGCCTTGTTAGCTGCTCATATTCTGACTTCTCAGCAATATTGTTCACCAGCAAGGAAGAAGAAAAAGGAAGTGTGGTCTGTAAGTGGAAATTTCTTCTATGTTACTGAATATAATTATCCAAAACATTTTTCCCTCACTTGCTCTTCACTGGTCTGAAAGTGAGCTGCTCTTTTTTATCAGTAGATGTGGTAACCCTTTCTTCTTAACCAGTCTAGCCACTTAAAGCCATTTGTTTCCCCTACATCATGAGTAAGTCATGCTAAGGAAGAAATGGGTGTATCAGCTTTCTTTGTTTATGTGCCTCTGGATCAAAAGTACTTTCTATAAAAAACTCCACTGATAAGTACCTGCCAGGTGATGTCATAAGATTGAGGAGAGACTTGAGGCAGTAATAGAAAGTCTGAACTGTAACGTACCATTCAGATTCTTAGTGTGTCAGAGAGTATTGCTCTGAAAAGATTGCATAATGTTTCTGTTAAGAAAAAAATATCTTATTTAGACTATATATTTGCAGTTCTATTAAAACTTGATTATAAAACTATACAAATAGTGTTGGTTTTACCACAAGAACATCCCTGAAAATCATAACCCTTCTGACCAATTTTCAACATACCTTATTTTCCTATCTTACACCAAAATCTTAAAAAAATATCCTGTCCTGTTATAGAGGTAACCCTCAGTCCTAAAAACAAACAAAAAAGATCCCCTTTTTTCACAATGGGTTTGCCATCAGAACACAGATGTTGTGGAAAACATGACTAAACCTCCACAAAAATGGGCAAGGAAAAGTGTCACATTAATATTGTCATCATTGGACATGTAGAGTCTGGCAAGTCCATTACCACTGGTTCCCTCATGTAAAAATGTGGTGGAATTGATAAGAAAGGTTCAAGAAGGAGGCTGCTGAGATGGGAAAGGGCTCCTTCAAACATGCCTGGCTCTTCGATAAACTAAAGGCTGAAAGTGATCATGGTAACACTATTGATATCTCCTTGTGGAAATTTGATACCAGCAAGTATTGTTATGACCATTATTGATGCTCCAGGACATAGAGACTGAGAACATAATTATAGCACATCTCAGGCTGACTGTGCTATCCTGATTGTGGCTGATTGTGTTGGTGAATTTGAAGCTGGCATCTCAAAGAATGGGCAGACTCATGAGTATGCCCTTCTGGCCTACACAGTAAGTGTGAAATAACTGATTACTGGTATGAACAAAGTGGAGTCCACTAAGCCCCACTACAATCAGAAGAGATATGAGGAATGTGTCAAGGAAGTCAGTACCTATATTAAGAAAATTGGCTACAACACTGACATAATGGTTTTTGTGCCAATTTCTGGGGGCTGGAATGGTGACATCATACTGAAGCTAAGTTCCAATACACCTTGTTTCAAAGGATAGAAGTTCACTCATAAGCAATGATAATAGAACTAAAATTGCTTTAAGTTTTGGATTGCATCATCCACCAACTCATCCAAATGACAAGCTCCCTTGCGTACCCTTCTAGGATGTCTACAAGATTGGTGGTATTGGTACTTTATCTGCTGACTGAGTGGAAGCTGGTGTTCTAGAACCAAGCATGGTGATTGCCTTTGCCCTAATCAATGCTATAACCGAAGAAAAAGCTGTTGAAATGCACCAGAAGTTGGAAGCTGGCCCTAAACTCCTGAAATCTGGTAATACTGACGCCATCGACCTGGTTCCAGGCAAGCCCGTGCATGGAGAGCTTCTCTGATTATCCCCCTCTGGGTCATTTTGCTGTTCATGATATGAGGCATAATTTTGTAGTTGGGGTCATCAAGGCAATTGACAAGAAGGCTGCAAGAGCTGGCAAGGTCACAAGATCTGCCCAGAAGGACCAGAAAGCTGTATAAATATTCTGTATAACACCTGCCACCCCAGTTTTAATCAGCGGTGGAAGGACAGCCTCAGAATTGTTTGTCCCAATTGGCCATTTAAGTTTAATAGTAAAAGACTGTTAATGGTTATTATAATGCATCATAAAAATTTCAGAGGAAAGGAATGTTTTTATGGATCATTTGTTTCAGGGCAGTTTTGAGTTAGTAGTTTTTTAAAATCAGTAATTATTAAATGGAAACAACTTAAGCAAAAATTTGTCATGGAATTTTGAGACCATTAAAACAGTTTAATGCAAAAAAACAAACAAACAAAAGCCCTGTATAAGCAGAACTCAAACTCTGGGGGTACCATGAAAGCTGGAAAGACTTAAAATATCAGGTCAGTTACAGCCCATATGTTCAACCTAGATAAAAGCAGAGAAACTCATCCTAGAAGGCTGGCTACTGGTAATCATAATTTTTACAGAATTTTAGAGTTAAAAGATCATCTAATCCAACCTATCTTGAAATACTTACCATACTACCATAATGCAACTGACAAGTGTCATCCAGAGGCTACTTTGAAGACTTCAAAGAAGTGAAAAGCCACCACCTCCCAAGGCATCCCATTCCACTTTTGGACTACTTGAATTGTTGGAAAGTTTTCTTTGCATCAAGCCTAAATTGGCTTCTTTACAATTTCCATCCATTGCACCTGGTTTTGTCCTCTGGGACCAAATAGAACAAGTCTAACCCTTCTTTCTTATCAATTTTCAGGACTTATTTCTGGAAGCTATATTCTGAACACAACCCAACATATCAGTGACTTTTTTTGAGATTGTAATACAGTAGCATTAACTCACATTGGACTTGTAATCCAATAAAACTTCCCTTTTTTCAGATGAATGGCTGTTTCACTATGTCTTTCTCAACCAGTACTTGAAAAGTTATTTTTTTAACTCAACCATGAGACATTACATTTAACTCTATTGAATTTCATTTCATATCATTTGATTCTACCTAATACTCTGGCTGTCAATATTCCTTTGAATCCAAACTATCATACAGTATGTTAGCTACTCTCTCTAGCTTGTGTTATCTTCAAATTGGATGAGCATGCCATTTATATCAACATCCGGGTTATTGGTAAAAATACTAAACAGTAAAGGTCAAGCATAGATGATTCCTGAGTTTTCCACTGGACATGCCTTCCATGTGAACACACAACTTTTTTTTAATCTAGTCATTCAATCATTTCTGAATTCATCTAATTGCAATAACATCTAGTTTATATCGATATTAATTTTTAGCAAAAATTGTAGAGATAGCAGAGCCAAGATGACAGAGTAATAGCATGCACTTTCTAGAGCACTCCCACCAAAGCCATGCCAAATACCTGAGAAAAATGGCTCTAAACAAATTCTGGAGCTGCAGAACCTACAGAATGGCAGAGTGAAGCAAATCTTTAGTCCAAGACAACCTGGAAGGTCATGAGGAAGTGCGCATTGCACCACACTGGGAGCAGAGTGCAGTCTAGCTGGAGCCGCACCAGCACAGAGGGGACCCGAGAAGCCCTTGGGGGAGATTGAATCTCTCACATCTGCAGTTTCCAGACTTCAGGACCCAAAAATGCAGAGGAAAAATTGGAAGGTCAGTGGGAAAAGCCTGCGGGACCAGTGAAGGTAAGTGGAATGGTCCAGCCCCAGGGCAGCAGAGAGGGGAGGGGATGAAGGAAACCCCAACAGTCACAGCAGCAGCCATGGCAGTTGCAGTCATTCTTTCTGGAGCTCTAGGCCCATAGATTGTGAAAATTGAGCAGCTGACAGTACAGCCCCCCCCCAACCCCCACTGGAAGCAGACAACTACCTTGACAAAAAGCTCAAAAGTCAAGTAAATGGCTGGGGAAATAAGCAAAAACCAGAAAAAGAATTAGACTATAGAATTTTACTTTGGTGACAAAGAGGTTCAAAGCATGCAAACAGAAGAAAATAAAGTCAAAGCCTTTCCATCAGAAGCCTCCAAGAAAAATATGAATGGGTCTCAGGCCATGGAAGAGCATAATAAGAATTTTGAAAATCAAGTAAGAGAAGTAGAACAAAAATTTTGAAGAGAAATGAGAGTAATGCAGGAAACTCATGAAAAACAGGCCAACTGCTTGCTAAAGGAGACCCAAAAAATGCTGAAGAAAATAACACTTTAAAAAATAGACTACTCCAAATGGCAAAAGAGATCCAAAAAGCTAATGAGGAAAAGAATGCCCTCAAAAGCAGAATTGGCCAGATGGAAAAGGAGATCCAAAAGCTCATTGAAGAAAATAATTTCTTAAAGATTAGAATGGAGCAGATGGAAGGTAATGGCTTTATGAAAAATCAAGAAATTATAAAACAAAACCAAAGGAATGAAAAAATAGAGACAATGTGAAATATCTCATTGGAAAAACAACTGACTAGAAAATAGATCCAGGAAAGACAATTTAAAAATTATGGAACTACCTGAAAGCCATGATCATAAAAAGAGCCTAGACATCATCTTTCATGAAATTATCAAGGAAAACTGCCCTGACATTCTAGAACCAGAGGATAAAATAAATATTGAAAGAATACACCAATCACCTCCTTAAAGAGATCCAAAAAGAAAAACTCCTAGGAATATTGTAGCAAATTCCAGTATTTCCAAGTCAAGGAAAAAATATTGCAAGCAGCCAGAAAGAAAAAATTCTAGTATAGTGGAAATACAATCAGGATGACACAAGATCTAGCAGCTTCTATATTAAGAGATCATAGGGCTTGGAATATTACATTCCAGAAGTCAAATGAACCAGAATTAAAACCAAGAATCACCTACCCAGCAAAACTGAGTATAATACTTCAGGGGGAAAAATGGTCATTCAATGAAACAGAGGACTTTCAAGCATTCTTGATGAAAAGACCAGAGCTGAATAGAAAATTTGACTTTCAAACACAAGAATCAAGAGAAGCATGAAAAGGTAAAAAGGAAAGAGAAATCCTAAGGGACTTATTAAAGTTGCACTGTTTACATTCCTACATGGAAAGATAATATTTATAACTCTTGAGACTTTTCTCAGTATTTGGTTAGTTGGAAGGATTATATACATATAGACAGAGGGTACAGGATGAGTTGAATAGGAAGGGATGATATCTGAAAAAATAAAATTAAGGGGTGAAAGAGGAATACATTGAGAGGACAAAGAGAAAAATGGAATGGGGTAAATTATCTCTCATAAAAGAGGCAAGGAAAAGCTTTTACAGTGGAGGGGAAAAGGGGGAGGGAAAAACAGAAGTTTACTCTCATCACATTTGGCTTAAGGAGGGAATAACATGCACACTCAATCTAATATGAAAATCTATCACACTGCAGGAAAGTAGGGGAGAAGGGGATAAGTGGGGTATGGGAGGATGATAGAATGGAGGGCAAATGGGAGGAGAAGCTAATTATAAGTAACCACTTGTGGGGAGGGACAACAGAGTAGAATAAACGGGGGGCAGACTAGGGAGGGAAAGGAAAGGGAGGAATCTAGTCAGTAAAATCCAAGATAATTGGACATCTTCTGGCCATCCAAATTTACCTTCCTTTGGAGAGAAGAAGGAAAGGGAGGGGGAAGCAGACAGGAGAGGAGGAGCTGAGTTACCCAGCTGTGCCCTCATTCAGGCAGCTGCATCTAGTCACAGATTGTTGTGTTCATCCTTCGTTTCCAAAGAAGACCATGCCTTCAGAGAAATGATGACATGACTTGCACTTGACTTTAGATGACCTCAAATTGTATTGAGGTAGAGACATGTCTGAAAGAATAAGGGTAGAAGTGGAGAGAGACTGCCAGTTTGGACAATTTTCTCTCTATGCTAGAAATGCTTGTATTTAGAATAATAATTGGAGGGAAATATAGTTAGTCTTTCACAACATGACTTTTATGGAAGTCTTTTGCATAACTACACATGTGTAGCCTATATTGAATTGCTTGCCTTCTCAGTGAGGATGGGAAGGGAGAGAAGGAAGGGGGAGAAGTTAGAACTCAAAGTTTTAAAAATGAATGTTAAAAATTTGTTTTTACATGCAACTGGAAAATAAGAAATACAGTTAATGGGGTATAGAACTCTATCTTGCCTTATAAGAAAATAGAGGAAATGGGGATAAGGTAAGGGAGGGGTGTGATAGAAGGGAGGACAGATTGGGGGAAAGGGGCAATCAGAATGCACGTTTTGGGGTGGGGGAGGGGGGAGATAGAAAATTTGGCACTCAAAATCTTGTGGAAACTAAAAATAAATTAAAAATAACAATTAAAAAAATAGTAGAAACTACTTTATTAAATGTTTCACTAAAATCTACACTAAACTATACTTGTAGCATTTTTCAGGTTAACTATTAAGTAAAAAAGGATATGTGGTTAGTCCATTGTGACATATCTGTCCCTGATGAAGTTAAATTTGCAAAAACTGCTTACTTTACTAAGGAAGTTCACTAAGTATCTTTTTCATGATCCATTTTAGAATTTTGCCAAGAATCAAAGTAAACTTTACCAGACTGAAGCTTTGAAGTTATTTTCCTTTTTTGACCACCATAGGTCATGAAATCATCTATTAATGTGTGATAAAGGCAGAAATCTGTATCAAATGAGTCTACTGATAAAATGACAGATCTTTTTGTGTAATAAGAACTTATATTTATTTAGTATCTTAAGATTTGAAAATTTGTAAGTATTAATATATTCTTACAGGTGAGGAAACTGAAACTCAGAGAAATATGGAACTTATAAGTGTCAGGGCTTGAATTCCAAGTCAAATGTCCTGATTCCAGCAAATTATTTACTAACTACAGCAGAGGACCTTAACATGAGTTCGGGGTTTTTTTTATATTTCAATATAAATATAAATATATTTTTTTATATTTCAATAGTTGTATTTCAACTATTAGGATTCTCTTTTAATCCTCCATATTTTATGTTCTAAATTACTACTGATTAGAGAAATTCAAATTAAAACAACTCTCAAGTACCACACCATACCCATCAGATTGTTTAACATGAAAACACAGGAAAATGATAAATGTTGGAGAAGATGTGGGAAAATTGGAACACTAATGCAGGGTTGGTAGAGTTATGAACTGATCCCACCATTGTGGAGAGCAATTTGGAACTAGGCCCAAAGGGTTAAAAAATGTGCATGCCCTTTGACCCAGCAATACCACTTCTAGGTCTGTATCCCAAAGAGATTATAAAAATGGGAAAATGACCCATATGTACAAAAATATTTACAGTAACTCTTTTGTGTTGGCCAAGAAGTGGAAATTAAAGAGGTGCCCATCAATTATGGAATGACTGAACAAGTTATGGTATGTGAATGTAATGAATACTATTGTTCCATATGAAATGATGAGTAGGTGGACTTCAGAAAAACCTGGAAGGACTTACATGAAGTGATGCTGAGTGAAGACAACAGAAGCAGAAGAACAATATACACAGTAACAGAAACATTATGCCATGGCCAACTATGATGGATTTAGCTCTTCTCAGGATTGCAATGATCTAAGACAATTCCCAAAGAGCCATGATGGAAAATGTTATCCACTTTCAGAGAAAGAACTATGGAGTCTAGGTGCAGATCAAAGCATACTATTTTCTGTCTCTTTTTTCTTTCTTCTTTCTCATGGTTTTTCCCTTTGGTTCCAATTCTTCTTGACAATATGACTAATACAGAAATATGTTTAATATGATTGCACATGTATAGCCCATATCAGACTGCACACCGTCTTGAGGAGGAGAAGGAGAGGGAGAGGGAAAACATTTAGAACCCCAAATCTTATGGAAGTGAATGTTGAAAACTAAAAATAAGCCAAAAAATCTTACATATTTTATGCATTTAAAAACATTATTATGAAAGGAACCTATAGGTTTTATTAGAAGGGGTGAATAACTGAAGGGGGCCTATAACACAAAAAAGGTTAAGAATCCCTGAAGCAAACTGTATGTTAACCAAAATTTAATTTTTTTAAATAACCATAGTTGACAGTTGTCTGTCCACAAGTATTCTATGCAAGAATTTTTTTTTCCTAAAAGGAAATTCAGGTGCAATCCAGCTGTTGCCTAGGAGATAAGAAAATACAAGTTCTTGTAGTTACGAACATTTCTCAGATTGCTAACATGTGTCACAAAAGTAACTAGACAAGATGTACTGCAACCTTTCTCCAGATGTATTTCATGCTTATTAATCAGGCCTGCTCCAAGAACTTAAAAGCCAGTCATCTCTCTTGGATTGATATGGAGAGACTATTAACAGTCAAGCACCAGTGGTCTCTGAATAAATCAAATTACTTAAAAGCAGCAAAATAATTGCAAGCACAAAGAGATAATATCTTTATAGTCATAGAAGAAGGATTTATTAAAATCATTTTGTAGTCTAACCCAAGGGATGTTAAGGGGGGAAATAAGGCTAGCTAGAAAGACATTTCACATCTATTCTGTCAATGGTAGGGCCAGTTCTATGAAAGGTATTCAACTTTCTCATAATGCATAGGGAACTTAATGAGCTGGCCAAAGTCAAATAGCAGGTTAACTGTGAAACTGGAATCAACTGGTCCAAATGCCTGACTTCAATTCCTATATTATGTCTACTAAATAATATTCCTTCAAATTCAATCATTATTTACTGTGAGATTGATTCTTATTTTTCCTTCTATTTCCAACATACTTGAACAGCTAGAATGCAAAGAATTGGATCAAGATTTAAACTAATTTGATCTGACTCCAACACTATCTTGCATCCGAATGAGGATATTTTCAGCAGCATGTATCCTGGCTACAATGTAATGTTTTATGTACTTCTGTTGATCACTGTCCAGAGACACTAATTGAAGACCTTTGGAAGTCCACACATTGTACAAGCTGTCATGGAATCATTCAGTAAACATGCATCTAAAAACAGTGTTTTATTTAGAGAAAAAGAAAGAGAGAAGAGAGAAGGAAGAGAGAGAGAGAGAGAGAGAGAGAGAGAGAGAGAGAGAGAGAGAGAGAGACCACATGCAACTAAAAAAAACCCTAACAAGTCAACAAATTAAAAATTCCAACTAAATACCAAAATAAAGAGTCTGAAAAATCAAGTTGAAAGCAAGAATCCATTGAATTAATAATGCAAGTAGGAGCTAGCTAGGGTATTTTTAAATAAAACAAATCTCTGCCCAGTCTGATTGAAAAAGAAAGTGAAATCAAATTCCTAGCATCAAAAATGAAAAAGAATTCACAACAAATGAAGGAAAAATTTTAAAAATCAATAGAAACTATTTTGCCCAATTATAGACCAATAAAAGAAAAATATAAATAAAATGGATGAATATTTATAAAAATACAAAAAGCCAAGGTTACCCTTAGAATAATAAACTAAACAATCTATAAATGGACTCCTAATGAAAAAAATAAACAGGACCAGCAAAAATCATAAAATATTCAAAGGGAAAGTAATTTGAATAACAAAAAGTATTTGCAAAAGTAGGAAAAATAAGTATTCCTACCAAATTTTTTCCATGATGCAAATATTGTCGTGACACCCAAACCAGGAAAAAGACAGAAAAGAGAAAGACAAGAACAATATCAATGATAAGCATGAATGCAAAAAAAAAAAAATTAATAAGATATTAGCATAGAGAGTGAACTCAAGGATTAGAGTCCAGATGGTGAAAAAAAAAAGATAGATACTCACCTAAGATTCCCCTATAAATAATTTAAATAAAGTCTCAAAACAAATCCTGCACCACATCTACAAGTAACCACAAAAAGATGGGGTAAAATAGTTTTCCAGCCCAAAACAACTTAGGTCAGCAGGAAAAGTCTCTTGCACAGGGTGAGAGAAGAGTGCAATCCAGTGCTGTCTGTGGGAGCATGTGCTATGGCCCAGCAAACTACCAGTAGGACTTGGGGTGAATTGATTCAGTGGTGGAAGTAGTGACTTCTGCAGTTTTCAGACCACAAATGGTAAAGAGTTCAGAGACTGGGTCAGAAGGACATTACAAGGGTCCTTTGATGGTGCTGGGGGCAAGATTCTGTTGCATTGCATCTGGGTCACAGTCCCAGGGCAAGAAAGAGTAGTAGTATACCAGAGCTTATGGTCTAAGGGGACCAAGGACCATGGTCACAGTTCCAGAGCGGAAAAGAGTGCTTCTAGTCACTCAAAGGCCAGAGCAAAGACCAGAAAAGTAGTAAACATACCACTCTTCAGATCACACCACAGGAAAAACTGAAAACTTACAGACCCCACAGAACTAACTCTGAAAACAGCTGCCCAAAAATCTTGAAGCTTGGGAAGGTGCCTCCTGAACCCCAGAAACAAAAGCCAACTTTAATATATAATTAAAAGTTTAAAAATGGGTTGGAAAAATGAACAAACAAAAAAAAGCCTAACTGTAGAAAGTTACTTTAGTAACAAGAAAGTTCAAAACACAAACTTAGAAGAAGACAACAACGTCAAAATTGCTACATCAAAAGCATCAAAGAAAAATGTGAATTGATCTCAGGTCCCAAAAGAATTCCTGGAAGAGTTCAAAATGGATTTTAATAATCAAATAAGAGAAACAGAGGGAAAATTGGGAAAAGATAAGGCAGTGATATAAAGAAATCATGAAAAAGTCAACAACTTGGTAAAAGTCAACAACTTGAAAAATGGTATCTTAAATATCAGAATGGACCAAATGGGAAAGAGGTTTATGAATCTGATGAAACAAAGAATGTCTTAAAAAGCAGAATCGGATAAATGGATGAAGATATACAAAAATTCACTGCAGAGAACACCTTAAAAAGTAGAATTAGGCAAATAAAAAGAAGGTACAAATTATTCACTGAAGAAAATAACTCCTTAAAATTAGAATCAGAAAACTGGAAGATAACAAATGACTGAATGAGAAATCAAGAATAATCAAACAAAATCAGAAGAATGACAAAAGAGAAGAGAATGTAAAATATTTAATTGGAAAAATAACTAAATGAAAATAGATGAAGAAGAGAGAATTTAAGAATTATTGGACTACCTAAAAGTCATCATCAAAAAATAGCTTATGTATCATCTTTCACAAAACCATCAAGGAAAAGTGCCCTGAAATTCTAGAAACAGAGGGTAAAATTAAAATTGAGAGACTCCAAAGATCATCTACTGCAAAGAGGTCCCAAAATGAAAACTCCCAAGAAAATTGCAACCACATTCCAGAGTTTCCAGCTCAAGGAGAAAATGTTGCAAGCAACTAGAGAGAAATGGTTCAAATATGAACCACTGAGCCACAGTCAGAATTACCAAAAGACTTTGTAGCTTCTATCATAATGGAGTGAAGGGCTTGCAATGTTATATTCCAGAGGGCAAAGAAGTTAGGATTGCAACTAAGAATCACCTACCCAGTAAAACTAAGTATAATCCCTCTGGGGGACAAATGGACATTGAATGAAAGATGGGAATTTCAAGCATCCTAACAATAACACCAGAGCTGAATAGAAAATTAGACTTTTACTACAAAATTGAGGAGAATCACAAAAAGGTGAAAAGAAAAGAAAAATTATAAGGGATTTTATAAGGTTAAATGGTTTATATTCCTACATAGTAAGATGATACTTGTAACTCCCAAAAACTCTCATTACTGGGGCAGGTAGAAATACACATTGACAGAGGGCAGGTGTGAGTTGAATATGATGGGATGCTTGTCTAAAAAAAATAAAATGAAGGGGTGAGAAAGAGTAATACACTGAGAAAATGGGGAAGGGAAAGGTAGTATGGGACAAATTATTTCATATAAAAGAGACATGAAAGAGCTTTTACAGTGGAGGAAAAGATGGGGGCGTGAGGGGGAGTGCATGAACCTTACTCTTAACAAAATTGGCTCAAAGAGGAAATAACACATACTCAGTTGAGCTGAGAACATAAGGTGGATTGGGGGAGATGGTAGTCAGAAACAAAACACATTTGAGGGTAGATTGGATGAAAAAAAAGAGAGTAGGATAAACATGGAGGAAATAGGATAGAGATAAGTACACAGTAAATATAACTGTGAAAAAAATTTATAGCAAGTTACTCTGATAAAGGCCTCATTTCTTAAATATATAGAGAACTGAGTCAACATTATAAAAATAAAAGCTATACTCCAACTGATAAATGATCAAAAGATATGAATGGGAAATTTTCAGAGGTAGTAATCAAAGTTATTTATAGTCATATAAAAAATACTCTAAATCACTATTGATTAGAGAAATGGATATTGAAAAAAAATCTCAGCTACAAGCCCACAAATTGACTAATCTGGCACAAAAGGAAAATTATAAATGTGGGAAAGGATGAGGGAAAACTGAGATATTAATGCACTGTTGGTGAAGTTGTAAACTGATTCAACCATTCTGGAGAGCAATTTGGAACAATGGAAAGGGCTGAGCATAATCTTTGACCAAGCAATACCACTACTAGGTGTGTATTCCAAAGAGGTTAAAAAAAAATAAAAAGAGGAAAAAGGCCTATATTCATAGTACCTCTTTTTGTGGTTGCAAAGAATTGGAAATTGAAGGATGTTTTTCAACTGGGGAATGGCTGAGCAAGTGATGGTATATGATTGTGATAGAATACTGTTATGCTATAAAAAATTACAAGCTGAATGCTCTCAGAAAAACCTAGAAAGACTTACATGAAATCATGCCAAGTGAAATGAGCAGAACCAGAAGAGCATTGTACACAATAACAGCAATATTGTAAAACAACCAACGTTAATGACTTAGCTGTTCTCAACAGTACAATAATCCAAGGTAATTCCTCCAGAGAAAGAACTGATAAAGTCTGAATGCTAACATAAGCATAATTTTTTTAAAAAGTTATTTTTCTTGGAGTTTTTTGTCTTTATTTTCTTTCATAACATGACTAATATGAAAATAGGTTTTGCATGACTACACATATCTAACCTATATCAAATTACTTGCCTTCTTAATGGAGAAGTAAGTGATGGAAAAAATTTAGAACTCAAAATTTTAAAAAAAGAATGTTAAAAATTGTTTTACATGTAATTAGAGAAAAATATAAAAGATTATTTTCAAAAGATATTAGCAAAGAGAATAGAGCAACATGTCCAAAATATTATACCGTGTGACCAAGTTGAATTTATTCCAGGAATGCAGGGTTGGCATGTAGCAGGAAAATTATAATGTGTCATATGTATTATAAAATAATAAATGCATGTGATTTTATTAGGAGATAGAGAAAAACTCAGTCAAAATATAATATCTTATGTATGTAAAAAAACCAAAAAGCATAGAACTACAAAGAATTATCCTTAATTTAATATTATTTATCTAACACCAAGAACCAGTATTGTATACAGTAGAAAATAAACTAGAATTGTTCCAAAAAGATCATAGGTAAAGAAAAGATGTTCATTAGATGCACCAGTTTTTAAAAATAGTAGCTAACATCTATATAATGCTACAAATTTGCAAAGCACTTTACATGTCTTATCTCATTTGATGCTCCTAACAATCTTGTGAGGTAGGTGCTATTATTATCTCCATTTTACAGGTAATGTGATTGAGCCTCAGATAAATTAAATTTCTTGCCAAGGTCACACAACTAATTCTGGCTATAGCACTAAGATAAGACAAAGAAATTGAGAGAAAAAATATAGGCAAAGTGGAAACAAAAGTATCACTCTCTGTAGATACTATGACCATCTGTTTACAGAATCCCAGAGTTAACTAAAAATTAAATGAAACAATAAATTCAGCAAAGTAGTAGAATATAAAACAGAACTACATAAATCATCAGCTTTCTATTACCAACAAGATCCAGTACTAATAAATAGAAAAAGAAAATCCATCGCAAGAAGATTTTGAGTATATACAAAATATTGGGAGAGGGTGGACTCTGCCTACCAAGGCACATACAGAAAGCATGAATACAACCACAAAATACTATCTAAGTAAATACAGTTGAATAGCTAGAGAGTCATTAATTGTTTATGATTGGTTCATGATAATACAATAAAGATGACAATAATACTTAAGTAATTTGCTTTTTTCCTGCTTTATCTAGTATTTTATTTTTCCCCAATTACATGTAAAAATCTAACATTCATTTTTAAAACTTTGAGTTCCAAATTCTCTCCTTTCCTACCTTTCCACCCCACCCCACTGAAAAGGGAAGCAATTTGATATAGGCTATACATGTGAGTCATGAAAAACATTTCCATAATAGTCATGTTTAAGAGAAAATAAACACACAAAAAAAAATCCTCAAGAAAAATAAAGTTAAAAAATATGTTTCTATCTGTATTCAGACACCATCCATTCTAGCTTTGGGGATGAATAGCATTTTCTCTCATAAGTCCTTCAAAGCTGTCTTGTATTGCTGAGAATATTGCTGCTACTTTTGTGCACATGCACTTTGCTTTGTATCAGTTCATGTAAGTCCAGATTTTCCTGAGAGCATCTGCTCATTATTTCTTATAGCATGATAGTATTTCGTCATAATCACATATGACAATTTGTTCAGTCATTTCCCAGTTGATGGCCATCCCCTCAATTTCCAAATTGGCCATCAGAAAAGATCTACTATAAATATTTTTTGTGCATATATTTTCTTTTCCTTTTTTAAATCTCTTTTGAGATACAGACCTACTAGGGGAATTGCTAGGCCAAAGGGTATTCATGGTTTTATAGCCCTTTGGACATAGTTTCAAATTACTCTACAGAATGAATCAGTTCACAATTATTCTAAAGATGCATTGATGTCTCATTTTTCCCATATCCTATCCAACAGTGGTCATTTTCCTTTTCTATTCTGTTAGTCTATCTAATAGGTATGAGGTAATACCTCAGAATCATTTCAATTTGCATTTCTCCAATAAATAAAGAATTAGACCATTTTTTCATATGGCTATAGATAGCTTTGATTACTTCATCTGAAAGCTTTTCATATATTTTGATCATTTGTCAAGTGAGAAACAGTTCTTACTTTTATAAATTTGACTCAGTTCTCTATATGTTTGAGAAATGAGGCCTTTAGCAGAGAAACTTGCTTCAAATTTTTTCAGATACTATTTCTAATAATATTTCCCTTAATACTACTTCATATCCTCTAATTATTCTATTCTCTCTCTCCTCTCACCTTGTCCCTCCTCAAAAGTGTTTTGCTTCTGACTATTGCCTCCCTCAATCTGCCCTAATTTCTACCATACACACACACACACACACACACACACACACACACATTCTTCTATTAATGCTTTCTGCTCATACTTTCTTGTAGAGTAAGACAGAGTTCTATATCCAATGAATGTATATGTTATTTTCTCTTTGAGACAATTTTGATGAAAGTAAGATTAACTCATTCTCCCTCAGCTCCTCCTTCTTGGCAAAAGTTTTTTTGCCTCGTCTATGTAAGTCAATTTACCCCATTCTACCTCTCCCTTTCCCTTTCTGCTAGTACATTCCTCTTTCTCACCCCTTAATTTTATTTTAAAAGATCTCATCCATTCATATGCAACTTACAACTGTGCCTTCTGTCTATATATACTCCTTCTAACTGCCCTAATATAATAATGAGAAAGTTCTTATAAGTTATAAGTAATATCTTCCCATGTAGGAATGTAAACAGTTTAACTGTGATAAGTTCCATGTGATTTCCCTTTCCTGTTTACCTTTTTATGCTTCTCTTGAGTCTTGTACTTGAAAGTCAAAGTTTGTATTTAATGCTGGTCTTTTCATCAGAATCCTTGAAAGTTCTATATTTCATTAAATATCCATTTTTTCCCCTGAAGGATTATACTCAGTCTTGATGGGCAGGTGATTCTTGGTTGTCATCCTAGCTCTTTGACCTGTGGAATATCATATTCAAAGCCCTCCCATTCTTTAATTTATTTTTTTTAATTTATTTATTTAACTTTTTACATTCATTTTCACAAATTTTGGCGTTCCAAATTTTCTCCCCTTTTATCCCCTCCCCCCACCCCAATACCCCAAGCAATCTAATTTTCCCTATCTCCAATCTGCCCTCTCTTCTGTCATCCCTCCCTTCTCTTGTCTCCATCTTCTCTTTTCTCCTGTAGGGCCAGATGACTTTCTATTCCTCCTTAACTGTATGTCTTCTTTCCTAGTTGCAACAACAATACTAAACAGTTGTTCCTAAAACTTTGAGTTCCAAATTCTCCCCATCCCTCCCTCCCCACCCATTCCCTTTGGGATTGCAGGCAATTCAATATAGGCCATATCTGTGTAGTTTTGCAAATGACCTCCCTGATAGTCGTGTTGTGTAAGACTAACTGGATTACCATCCCTCCTAACCTGCCCCTCATTGTTTCTCTTCTGTCTTTTGATCCTGTCCCTCCCCAAGTGTTGACTTCAAATTGCTCCCTCCTCCCTTTGCCCTCCTTTCCATCATCCCCCCCCTTGCAATATCTCTTTCTCCCCCACTTTCTTATACTGTAAGATAGGTTTTCATACCAAAATGAGTGTGCATTTCACTCCTTCGTTTAGTCATATGTGATGAGGGTAAACTTCTTGTTTTTTGTTGTTTTTTTTTTTCTCAGCTCTCCTCTTTTTCCCTCCACTAAGAAAAACTCCTACCTGCCTCTTAAATGACATGTAGTTACCCCCTTCCATTTCCTCCTCTTTCCTCCCACTAAATTTCTCTCTCACCATTTACCTTAGTTTCTTTTAAGGTATGGTCCCATCCTATTCAGTTCCACCTGTGCTCTCTATCTCTGTATGTGTGTGCATGTGTGTATGTGTGTGCATGCATGTACATGTGTATGCGTGGTCCCACCAACTACCCAGATACTGAAAAGTTTTAAGAGTTAGAAATATTGTCTTTCCCTGTATGAATGTAAACAGTTCACTTCTGGTAAGTCCCTTAAGACTTCTCTTTGCTGTTTCCTTTTTCATGCTTCTTCTCATTCTTGTGTTTGAAAGTCAAATTTTCTTTTCAGCTCTGGTCTTTTCATTAAGAATGATTGAAAGTCCTCTGTTTCATTGAAAGACCATATTTTTCCTTGAAGTATTATACTCAGTTTAGCTGGGTAGGTGATTCTTGGTTTGAGTCCTAGTTCCTTTGACTTCTGGAATATCCTATTCCACGCCCTTTGATCCCTTAATGTAGAAGCTGCTAGATCTTGAGTTATCCTGATTGTATTTCCACAGTACTGGAATTGTTTCTTTCTAGCTGCTTGCAAGATTTTCTCCTTGAGCTGGAGTTCTGGAATTTGGCCACAATGTTCCTAGGAGTTTCTCTTTTTGGATCTCTTTCAGGTGGTGATCGATGGATTCTTTCAATACTTATTTTGCCCTCTGGTTCTAGAATGTCAGGATAGTTTTCCTTGATAATTTCATGGAAGATGATGTCTAGGCTCTTTTTTTGATCATGACTTTCAGGTAGTCCCATAATTTTTAAATTGTCTCTCCTGGATCTATTTTCCAGGTCAGTTGTTTTTCCCATGAGATATTTCACATTCTCTTCCATTTTTTCGTTCTTTTGGTTTTGTTTGGTGATTTCTTGGTTTCTCGTAAAGTCATTAGACTCCATCTGTTCCATTCTAATTTTGAGAGAACTATTAAATTCAGTGAGCTTTTGAGCCTCTTTTTCCATTTGGCTTATTCTGCTTTTGAAAGCATTCTTCTCCTCATTGGCTTTTTGAACCTCTTTTGCCAATTGAGTGAGCCTATTTTTCAAGGTGTTAATTTCCTCAGCATTTTTTTGGGTCTCCTTTACCAAGGTATTGACCCGTTTTTCATACTTTTCTTGCATCTCTGTCATTTCTCTTCCCAGTTTTTCCTCCACCTGTCTAACTTGCTTTTCAAAATCCTTTTTGAGCTCTTCCAGGGCGTGAGCCCACCCGCCACCCCCCTGGGGTGTCTGGGGTGCTGAGGCCCTGCCCTCCACGTCTTTCCCTGATGGCAAGGATACGTCCTCGTCATCAGATCCGAAGGTCGGGATCATTCGCATTTGTTGGAAAAAACTCTCTATAGTCTTATTTTTCTTCCCTTTTCTAGGCATTTTCCCAGCCAGTTACTTGACTTCTAAGATTCCTTTCCACCCCTGCCTGGATCCGCCCAGCTAGTGCTTGGCCTCTGAGAGTCAAATGTGCTTTCCGCAGCAAGCTTTAGTTCTGGCGCTGGGGTGGAGGCAGGGCCACCTCCCAGGCCCTCACGGGCTTTATGGAGAGACTTTCAGGAATGGAGCAGGTGGGGGATGGGTGGGGGGCCGCCTCCTAAGCTCAGTTCCCTCAGGGGCTTTATGCAGAAGCCTTCAGTAATAGAGTGGGGTGGGGGGAGGGCCATCTCCCAGGCTCAGCTCCGTCAGGTTTTATGCAGAAACCTTCCGTAATGAAGATTCTGCCTGCTGCTGGGGGATTCCTGAGTCCCAGGCCGCTGCCGCCTCAGCCGCCGCCCACCCCTCTGCCTCCGCCGCTTCCTGCCCCCGTCTCTGCCGCCGCCGCTTCCTCCCGACGGGGCCCGAGTCACGGAGACGTTCTGCTCCCTTCCTCTAGCCCAGCCTTCTTTCTCACTGACCTGTAGCTTCTGTGGGCGGAGGGACTTTCCCGGCTGCCGGAGCTTCCGTCCCTGAAGCCTGCTCGGGTCAGCTTCTCTGGGGCCGCGGCCAGGGCAGTGTTGGGGTGGGGTCCGCTTTCCGGGGCGCGACGGACCCCAGGGACGGCTCTTCAGGGCTCTCTGGAACGGAAATCTCTTCCACTCCGTTTCTGCACACCTTGTATTGACCCAGAAGTTATGGGGGTCTCTTTTTACATTAATTCTATGGGCTTTGGTTTCAGAGCTCGTAAACATGCGTCCTTCTACTCCGCCATCTTGGCTCCGCCCCCCCATTCTTTAATTTAGAAACTGCTAAATCTTGTATTATCCTGACTGTGGCTCCATGGTACTTGAATTATTTTTGATTATTTACAATATTTTTTTTCTTGAACTGGAATTTGGCTGTAACATTCCTGAAAATTTTCAATTTGGGATCTCTTTCAGGAAGTGATCTATGGATTCTTTCAATTTCTAATTTATCCTCTGGTTCTAGAATATCAGAGCAGTTTTCCTTGATAATTTCTTGAAAGATGTTTCCTACGATCTTTTTTTATCATGACTTTTGGATAGCCCATTAATTTTTAAATTATCTCTCCTGGATCTACTTTCCATGTCAACTGTTTTTCCAATAAGATATTTTACATTGTTTTCTTTTTTTACTCTCTTGGTTTTGTTTTATTGTTGCTTCATTTCTCATAAATTCACTAGCTTCCAAATGCTTAAATCTGATCTTTAAGGAGTTATTTTATCCAGTAAGGTTTTCTACCTTTTCTATTTATTTGGCCAATTCTACTTTTTAAGGAGTTTTTTTTCTTCATCAATTTTTTTTGCCTTTTTTCCATTTGGTCAGTTCTAAGGTGTTCTCTTCATTGGCTTTTTGGACCTCTTTTATCATTTGGCATAGAGTTTGTTTTTTAAGATGTTATTTTCCTCAGTATTTTTTGTTTGCCTTCTTTACCAAGCTATTGACCTATTTTTCATGATTTTCTTGCATCACTCTCATTTCTCTTCCCAATTTTTCCTCCACCTCTCTTATTTGATTTTCAAAGTCCTTCCTGAGTTCTTACTTTCCCTAAAACAAATTCATATTTTTATTGGAAGCTTTGGATATAGTACTTTGACTTTTTTATCCTCTTCTGAGTATGTTTTGATCTTCCTTGTCACCATAGAACTTTCTATAGCCAGAATTTTTTTCTGTCCTTTACTCATTTTCACATCCAATTACTTGACTTTTAACTCTTTGTTAAAGTAGGACTGTGCTTCCATAGTGGAGGGTACACTATCCCAATCTTTAGGGGTTATGTGTAGCTGTTTTCAGAGATACTTCAAGGGACCTATAAGTTTTTACTTTTTCAAGGTGGTATTATCTATGGAGATATGTGTTTACTTCTGTCCTGTCTGTGCTCTGGACCATGAGTGACCACAAGCACTCTTTTCTGCTATGGAACTGTGACAAGGGCCCCTGCTCCACTGTGGCCACAAGCTCTTCCTCACCCTGGGACTGCCATCCAGAACTACAATCTGTAAGTGACTATGGTCAAAGCAAGAGAGTCCTTCTTCCAGTTCTAGCAAAGAGATCTCTGTAATTTTCTTCTGACCAATTATTCAAACCCCTTACTATTTGTGGGCTGAGAGTTCTGGAAGCATTCACTACCACTGCCAATTCAGAGGCTTCCAAACACTGTTCCTGTTTTTCTGGGGCCAGGGCTATACTGGTATGACCTGCACTGGACTGTGATCCACCCTCACTCTGGTGCAATAGACCTTTCCTGCTGACTTTCTAAGTTGTCTTTGGACTTTGTGAGCTGAGAGCTCTGGAGGCTGCTGCTACTGCCACTTACTCAGTCACCCTAAAGCCTGCTCCTTGTTTGCTGGGGCTTAGTCTATGCTAGCACCACTTGTGCTAGATAGTACCACCACTCCCACCAGAGGAGTGCAACAGATTTTTCCTGCCAATCTTCTAAGTTGCTTTGGGCTAGAAAATTGTTTAACTCCATCTATTTGTGGTTTCTGCCATTCTAGAATTTGTTTAGAATCATTATTTAAAAGTTTTTGGAGGGGTTTGGGGGAGAACTCAGGGGAGTCCCTCACTTTATTCTGCCATCTTGGCTCTGCCTCCATCAATTTTTTTCTTAAGTGATATATCAAACTATCCAAAATTACATTACAAAGCTAGAATAAAATAATAAAATTCAACTAGAAGAACAAAATACCAGGTATCAAAAGGTAAATAATGGGGGAAAATTATAAAGAAAAGTGTTCCAACAGAACCAGATCTCACACGATTCTAAAGCAGAAATCTTCCCAAAAAACATTTGCCTTGCAGTAAAAAGTTGAGGCAACTAGGTAGCACAGTAGATAGACTACTGGGTCTGGACTCAGGAAGACTTGGGTTCAAATCTGGCCTGAGACATTTACTAGCTATGTGCCTGTGGCCAAGTCATTTAACCTCTGTTTGACTTAATCCACTGCAGTATCTTTGCCGAGAAAACCCTATGGACAACATTGGTGTGCTGGGGTCAGTAGAATCACGAAGAGTTAGACACCACTGAACAAACTAGAAAGATGAATCAGTAAGATAGATTAAACAAACAGAAGAAGCAAATGAATATAGTAGTGTCCTTTTCAAAAACTCAAGATACTAGAACAAATGTCTCAACATTCAACAAAACCTTCTGAGAAAACAGGAAAACAACAGAAAAAAATAGATTCAGATCAATATCTCACATCATCTATCAAGATAAGAAGCTCAGATTCAATCCAGCTCAGACTCTGTCTAGCTGGGATTCTATCTGGCCTGCTTGTGAATACAAGCGTTACAAATACTTAGGTTCCTTAACAGCCAACCCAATTTGGCAAATCTTCAATAAACTTTGTTTTCTTTGGCTTTAAGAAAGCTTGAGTGAAATTCATTTGAGCACAATCTGGGCTGCCGGTATTTTGGGGTCCCCATCACCCCAAAACCTTGTCATTTATGGTTCCCTGCCTGGGAAAAGCTGCTAATCTCAAATTCTTCTGCTAAAACTGGAAGGTATGTAAGCCTCCCCCTCTCCCTATCCCCAACTTGCTCTCCAAGCACCTTGGAAGCGGACTTTTGGACCTGGCTTCAGGTCCCAGTATCAAGCAAAGTATCTGAACTTTCTAGGCTCTAGAAAGTTAGAGACTCAGGTTGTCAGTCCATTGTTTGGGGCAGTAGGCCTGGGCCTACCCTCCAAAAATGGGTGCCCAATTCTCTGGATTTCCTGGGCACAAGGAAATCGGGGAAAACTCAGTTACTTTTTTAGTGTGTGCCTAAGTCTCTGAACTTTCTGGGTGCTAGAGGATTAGAGACTCAGGTTGTCAGTCCAGTGGCCATGTTTGAGGCTGTGGACCTGGGCATACCCTCCAAAGCACAAGTCTTTGAACTTTCTGGGTGCTAGAAGGTTAGAGAAACGTCAGTTAAATGGGTGCTCCATTCTCTGGATTTCCTGGACACAAGGAGATCAGGGAAAACTTGATTATTTTTGTCCTCTTGTGTTTTTTTCTCAAGGCTTACTTCCATGTCCTCCTTTAAGGAGTGGGGGGGACTTCCAGCCCCACAGCAAGAAATGGGTCAAAATTCATCAATTCCAAAGAATTCTCCTTTGGGCTTTTACAAAATTGGAAAAAAATTAGCTTCTCTATACAACTTAAAAAGAAAAAGTTGGTATTCTTTTGCAACACACTTTGGCCTCAGTATCACCTGAAGGACAATGAAGTGTGGCCCATGTTTGGGACTTTACAATGTAATACCCTTTTACAGTTACAATTATATTGTCTCCAAAAGGAAAAATGGATAGAAATACCTTACATAAGGGCCTTTGTCAAACTCTTTCAGGACCCCATTCTTAGAAAAGATGCTTGTAGTTAGAGCCACCCCACAAAATGAAAATGGGGGTGAATTGGATGTTTTGGATGACTCCCCCTGTTTATGGCTCCTAGGGTCTTGGCCTCACTTCCTCCCCTATCTCCATTCCCAACCCCCACTCAGTCCCCAGCCGTGGGGCTTGCTGAGGTGCCTCCCTCTGCAGCCCCTCTCGCTGGGGCAATATTCACTCAGGCCTCAGGCCCCATTCCCGTGGCACTCTCTGGGGCATGTCCCCCTTCTACCCCTACTCTTCCTCAGGTACCGGTGGATCTTTCCCCTTTCCAGCCAGATCTCCTGGCCCTACAGCCTAATGCAGTTCAGCAGGCATTCCCCAGCCCTCCCTCACAAGAAGTGGGACTTTCTATCTTCCTCCACAAGCCCCTGTCCCCATTGGGCCGTCAGGGCTGTTTCCCTTGAGAGAAGTGCCTACCCCACCCAGTGTGGGGGACAACCAGGGTGCATGCTCCGTTCTCTCTTTCAGATCTCACCCAGATTAAAGAGAAACTGAGGAGATGCTCGGAAGACCCCATTAGGTTTACTGAGGGTTTTAGGGACATAACCCTACCATTTGAACTTTCTTGGAAAGATGTGCATATTCTTTTCTCTGTCTGTTGTACCGTTGAGGAGAAGGGGAGAATTTGGAAACATGTCCAAAAGTTTGGGGATCATGTGGCTAGCACTAATCCCATAAAATACCCCCAGGAGCAGCTGCTGTTCCCACAAGTGACCCCAGATGGGACTATCAAAAGAGTGAGGACAGGGGAAAGAGAGACCTTATGGTAATTTGCCAGTCAGAAGGCCTAAAAACTGCATTTCAAAAACAAGTAAATTTTCAAAAAATTAGGGAAATTACTCAGGGAGAAAAGGAAAACCCTGTCCTTTTTCAAAACCAGCTAGTAGAAGCTATTAAAAATCATACAAATTTGGATCCTGACTCCATAGAAGGGGCAGCAATCCTTAGCATGTATTTTATTAATCAGTCTGCCCCATATATTAAGAGGAAACTGCAGAAATTGGCAATGGGACCCCAAACACCTCAGGCTCAGTTACTGGAGATGGCCTTTAGAGTCTTTAACAACAGAGGCCTCGTTGCAGCAGAGGAAAAAGAATGAAGGAGAAGGGCCAGGGCCAAGGAGCATGCTCAATTTTTTGGCTGCTGCCTTGGCCAGGAAAAGACCCAGGGAGCGCCCCTCCAGGGCACCCCTTGGAGGAAGGCTGGCTACTTGAGCAGTGGGGAAACCTGCTTTTGTTGCCACAAGGAGGGTCACTGGTCCAAGGAGTGCCCCTCCAGGGCGCTCCCCCAGAGGGAGACCCAGGAATCAACACCTGTGGAACCATGCCCATGTGACTAAGTGGGACATTGCAGGAAAGATTGTCCCTCAGGTTGGAAAAGTGGTGGAGCCGCCTCCCAGTACCCTGTCCTCCAGTCTTCTCAAGACTTGGAACAATGGGAAAGCCTGGGTGCTGGCAGTCCCCCCACTTTCTCCACCTCTCTCACTAAGACCTGGGCAAAAACGAAGGCTGAAGGTAAGGTTACCCACTTTCACGTGGCTAAATTCTCTGCTTTAACCAGTCACCCTGGCCCTACCTGTCCCTTGACCCCTCAGGTCATAGGCATTGAAGGGGAAACTAAGGAATACCAGACATACCCCACCCCCCAACCCCCACCCACCCCCACCCCACCCCCCCCACCCCCCCACCCCCTCCCCAGCCTGCTTGAGGATCAGTTGTTTAAACATTCCTTCCTTATGCCCTTCTCTGACCCTGCCCCCTTGTTGGGAAGGAACCTGATGGTGAAATTGGGGAGTCAATTTTCTCTAGTTAAACCTCCCATCTCCCTTTTGCCTCTGTTCACTACATCTTCCCCGATTTGCTTGAGAGTGTGGGAGACAGTCAAGCCAAATATTTGGGACACTGGAATTCCAGAGAGAGCTACTTCTGCCACCCCAACCACTGTTAGTCTCCCAGATGCTAAAGTACACCCCCAACTCATCCAGTATCTGATTAAGCCTGAGGCCTGGGAAGGACTACAACCTTTAATTGAAAAATTCCTTAAGTATAAAATCTTTGTCCCTTGTTCATCTCCTTCCCACAAAAAGGCCTAATGGAGAATACTCACAATTTATTTTTGCTTTTGAATGTACTTTTCCTGGGGAATCAAGTCCATATTAGCCAACAGGGACAGTCTTGCCCCAAAGCTTTTGAGATAACCCTCATTTATTTGTCCAGGCTTTAGAATTTAAGGCACCTGAAAGCAGATGGCAGCTTAATTCATTATGTGCATGATATTCTTATTTGTAGCCCCACCTAGGAGGCTTCTTTGGCTGCTGCCACAGAAGCCCTTAATCTCTTAGGCATTCGAGGCTATATGATCTCTTTGAACAAAGTCCAGATAGCATACCAGTCCATAAAGTATCTGGGCCATGAACTCAAGCCCACCTCTCTTTCCTTAACCTCTGAGAGAAAAAGGACAATCCTGTCTATCTCTGTTCCACTAAGAAACAAGTTTGAGTGTTTTTAGGCATGACTGAATTTAGTAGATTCTGGATTATTGCTAAACTCCTCTATGACCCTACTCAGAGCACTGACTCAACCAGGCTAAAGTTTTTGAGACTCTGAAAACTAATTTGACCACCACCCCATCACCAGATCTACCCAATTTGTTTGCTGCTGAAAGGAGAAGACAGGCTTTGGGAGTCTTAACCCATTCCTTAGGACCTGACCCCAGGCCAGTTGATGTTTTTATTTACTCAAAATATGCTTTCCTTCTTCTACGTGCCCATGGAGCAATCTGGAAAGAAAGGGATATCTGACAGCAAAAAACTCCCCTATCAAACATGCCCTTCTATGTTTTGGCCTTGTCCTAGTCATCTTTGATTCTGTCCAGAAAAATTATCTTTTATGCCAGGAAAATTGTCTTTTCTTTATACTCCTTTTGTGCCTGTTTGGTGTGTGTGTGTACCTGACCTCCAGGTTTGTCTTTTCCAGGGTGCAAGCCATCAACTTCCAGATGACAGCCCAGGCTATATGCCAACCTCTGTCTGAATCCTAGGTCTCCAGCCTACTGGACCTGGTACCACCTAGGTTCTGAAGTCTGGACCTTAAACAGGACCCATCTAGGCAAGGACAGCTCTATGCCCCTTGCCAGCAGGAAGAGGTTTCAGAAGCTGAGACCTTCGCCCTTTACCCCAAAAGAATTTGGGTCCAATCTGTTTGAGGAAGGAATGATGGGGTTCAGACTCTGGGAGCCTCCTTGAGCTCCCCTTGAATCTTCCCACTTAATCTGGCCTTTCTTACTCAAATCTAATCTTCCCATTTGTTCCAGCAGTCTCAGGAAGCCCATGGGCTTTTCATTATCATTCTACTGGGGTCTCTGTTGCACCCCCCACCCTTGATCCCATCAAAACCCCATTCCCCAGGCTGAAGACCATTCCCATCAAGATCTGTATCTATCCACATACTGCCCCTATCAAAATCTCTGGATTTCCCCACCTGCTTCCCACCTAGGCACCCTCTAATCTGCCCCCTAGTCTGTCTCGTGATAGCCTCCAGTTGTTTCCAGCCTTTGACACTCCTTCGATTCTCTCCGTGGACTTTTCCTCAAGACCCTTCCTAAATCCCTCCTCCCATCACCCTGGACTACCAGACCACTCCCCAGATCCCTCCTGTACTCTTTTCTGTATTTTAGTTCCATCTTGCCTCCATGAAGGCGCTCAGATTCAATACAGCTCAGACTCTATCTAGCTGGGATTCTATCTGGTCCGCTTGTGAATACAAGCGTTACCAATGCTTAGGCTCCTTAACAGCCAACCCAATTTGGTGAATCTTTAATAAACTTTGTTTTCTTTGGCTTTTAAAAAAAAGATAAGAATCAAATATATACATGGCTGAGATATCAAGCATTACACATATTTGCACCACATACAATTTTGATAGACAAATTAGAGGAGGAAAGGGGAATTGTTCATGTTCAAACAAGTGATACAAAGGAACATAGAAAATAAAATGAATAGTTTTAATTACATAAAATGTAAAATTTTGCTCAAAAATGATTAATGAAGCTAAAATTAGAAATTAAATATTGAACTGGGAAAAATATAGGAAGTTTCTCTGAAAAAGTTCTCACTCAAGATATATAATGAACTGATTCAAACATATTACAAAAGAGCAAATCCCCAATAGACAAAAATTGTTAAAAAAAAAAATTTTTGAAAAGTCAATTCTCAAAGGAAAAAATCTAAGCTATCAACAAACCTATGGAAAATGATCACAATTATTAATAATCAGAGAGATATAAAATTCAAACAATCTTGATACTCCACTTTTTACCCATAAGACCATCAAAAATGACCAATAAACAAAAAGGCAATTTTTGGAGTGCTTTCAGGAGAACAGAAACACGGAATACACTCTTGATGGAGTTATGTATTGATCCAGTCATTCAGCATAGCATCTTGGAACAATACCCAAAAAAACCCATTAACTTTGAATTCCCTTTGACCCTTATTACTAAGCCTTTACCACAAAAGAAACTTTGCAAAAAGAAAAGGAGCCTACGCGTGCAATAATATAGCAAGTCTTTTTTGTGATGGGAAAGAATTGGAAAATAAGGAAGTGTTCATCAATTGAGGCATGACTTAAACAAGTTATGGTATAACGTTTTTCTGATGATGAGTGATTCTGCTTCATATGAACTTCAAAACACATGTATGAATTAATGCAGTATAAAGTAAAAAGAACTAGGACAGCAATTTATGTAACAATATAAAAAAAACAACCAAGAAAGACCAAAAATTCTGACCAGTAAAGGTGACCAACCATGATTCCATGGATCCAGAGATGAAATTCTCGGATGCTACTCACCTGAGAATGAAGTGACAAACTCAGGATATAGAATGAAAAGTTTACTTATTATTTATTTATAATAACATTATTATGTCATAATATTATATATGATAATATATAATATTATTATTTATTCCCACATGTAGGAATTTGTTTTTCTTTAATTATGTATTTTTGATATAAGGATTTTGTTTTTATTTCAGCGGGGGGATGAGAATGACTTCATTCAAACACCAACTTGTGAGTAGTACAGGCTGCCCCCCTGGGGACTCAATTGGCCAGTTCTAGTTGGGCAACAAATCTCCTCCCTTCCTTCTTTCTTCCCCCTTGACTTTCCTTTTTCTTTTACTTTCCTTTCCTTCTTCTTCTCCCTCTGTCCACACAGTGTGTCATACCTTGTCTGGGGGTGATCTGCCCAAAGGAATGTAAATTTTGATTACTGATTGCTAAAACCTCAAAAGATATCATGGAATTTATAGGCTAGATTTCTTTCTTTTTCAAAGTTTTTTATTTAATTAATTTGTTTTCAGTTTTCCACAATCACTTCCATATGTTTTCAATTTTCTCCCTGTCCTTCCCTCCACCTTCCCCAAGATGGCATGCAATTTTATTTGGGTTCTACACATATATTCTTAATAAACACATTTTCACATTATTCATGTTGAGTAGAAGAATTAAAACGAATGGGAGAAACCATGAGAACAAAAAAATAAAACAAAACAAAACATAAAACAAGAGAAAATACTCTGCTTCATTCTGCATTCTGATTCCATAGTTCTTTCTCTGGATGTGGATGGCATCTTGTATCAACAGTCCTTTGGAAATGTTTTAGGTCCTTGCATTACTGTGAAAGGCTAAGTCTATCAGAAACAGTCCTCACCCTGTGTGGCAGTTATTGTGTATAATTGTTCATTTCTAATGAGGCATTGGTTCTCAACGGTTATGATGCCCTCTGGCTCTGAAAAATGCATAAATACTCTGAGGTGAGGTTTTACTTTGGAGTTTACTCTTTGGAAATGTTTGGTTGGCCAGACAAAACTCTGGGCAGCTGCTAAGGAGTCCCCCTGGCTTTGAAAACCCAGATGTGGTGCTTCTCTCTCTGTTAACTATGAATGTATGTATAGTCAGACAGTTGGTCTATCTGTTGATCTGCCATGTATGTATTGCTTATGGTCAGACAGTTGAAAGCCCTGTCTACTGGTTCATCTTTGTTTCTCTGTTTGTATTTTCTCTGAAGTTCAGGGTGCTGACTTTTTCCCCTAAACTAAGTGAGTGATGTATGTGCTTGATTAAAGTAGATTGCTGACACCTCAAAAGTAGCTTTCCTTTTAGAAATGCAGATCTACAAACCCCTGAGAGCATGCCATCCTGGATGTGTCAGGGTGCTTGCTTCTATAGATGATGTCAAAGCAGACTTAGTAAGGGGTTCAGTCAAATGGTCAGAAATAGATTAAACAGAACACCTTTGCTAGCAATGAATGTAGGAACATGTGCTGTTGGGTAACTCCATTGCCTGTACCCACTTTCAGATCACAGTTCAAAGTTAGAGACAAGCATTTTTGGTCATGAAGAACAGTATTGCTTTCAGTAAAAGGGATCAAGTACCATGAGGAACAGCATTGCTTGTTGTACCAAAGGAAAGGGGACCCTGAGAAACAATATTGATTGTAGTCTCAAGGAATCAGAGGTTCTTAGTGACCACAACTCTACCAGGATCACACACCCTTTAGTCACTCAGACTTGTTGTTAAAATAATACCACTATCGCTGTATGTAAAATTCTCTACTGGGATCACATAACCCCCAGAACTAGCTCTGAAAACAGCAGTGCACAAAAGCCTGAGGCTCAAGACAGTACCTCTTCACACCCTACACACCTGGAACAGAGTCCAACTATAATATAAAGTTCATGATGTCTCAGAGTAAATGTAAATAACAATTGTTTCCACTTTGGTCAGAAACTCTTAGGGCCTTCCCCTCCCAAACTGTTGGCCTAGGTAAAAGAGGCCATTCTTTGTCTCATTTCTTAACTAGCCTTAACAACTGAATGGGTGTTCCCTTAGTCAGACTGAGACCTGGGAAAGACCTTAGCTTAAAAAGGTCAAGGTCTCCCACTGCATCTGGGGCCATCTCTAGTTGTCCTGATTTATGTCTTGCCACTGGACCTGAATCATTCTGGAGATGAAAGTGAGACTGGTGATTTCACACAGGCCTCCCTCACTTAAATCCAATTCACTTACAAGTCATAGCATCACGCTTCTGATGTCATGGTCCTCTTTGAGAATGAAGGCAAACAACAACAAATGCTTAGAATCCTACTTCCTGTTATTTTAAAAATATATTTTGTAGCACAATTTCAAATCTCTCTCCTGGGCTTCAATCCAAAATTGCCAATTGTCTGCTGGATAATTCCAACCAAAGGACCATCCATATCTAAAATACAGTCTTACCAGAAGAAATGACAAAATTCATGAGTTCATGAAAAAGCAGCAATTAAATATTTACTATATTCCAAGCCCTGTGCTAAGCAAAGAAGATGCAAATACAAAAGGGGAGATCCTTCCTGCTCTCAAGGAGCTTACACTTCATTAGGAGGACACAACACATAGTAGAGTGGTGGCTAAAATGGATTTTTTTTTTGGAAAGTTATGGAGATGTTAAGTGAAGTCATAGGGTAGTAGACCAAAATATCCTTTGCAACAGTAATAGCAATATTGATTTGATTATATCTCTAGAACTGAAAAGTGGTAAGAGAGAAGGGTGCCAGGTGGGGAGGAAGGTATGTTTAGAGAGAGATGAGCTAGCCTGGATACAGTGGACCACAAGAAACACTCACCAATCAGGAGGACAGTGAGTTCCCTGGAATTGGAAGAGCTAAATCCTCTAGAGTATTATGTGTGGTCCATATTGCCCGAAAAGGTTGCTAGAAAAATTACTAGAGCATAAAGTAAAGCATGATTGAAACTAGCCTAAAAGGAGTGAGCCACACAAGAGCTACTTAGCAATCAGTATGGAATTCATTATGTCCTCCCTCCTACCTCATCCTATCTTCCAAAGTCTTCTATTTTGATTGAGAGCACCACTATCCTACTAGTCACCCAAATTCAGCCTCAGTTCCACCTTCAACTCTTCACTCTTCCCCAACTACTACATCTAATCAGTTAGCAAGTCTTTTCTGATATACCCCTATAACTTCTCTTTCATCTCTTCCATTACCTCAACTCATGTGACTTGTGGCTCCTACTAATTTAGCACACCCATCAATTCTTGACTAGGCAATTACAACCACCTCCTAACTGATCCCCTAGTTTCCAATCACTCTCCACTCTAATTCATCCACATAATTGCCAAAACATAATTGCCTAAAATAGAAATATTCCAATGTCAGTTCCCTGGCTCAAGATTCTTCAATGACTCCCTCTAGAATAAAATACTAATCCCTTAGTTTGACACTTAAATCTAACCTTTGTCATGCTTACTATGCATTTTTGACCTCCACACATTGTACATTTCAACCATCTGGTGTATTGGCTGTTTCCTCAATTCAGTATTCTATTTCCTGTTTATGTCTTGTCAAAGATTATCCCCATGCTAGGAAGATACTTCATCTTTACCTCCACCTTTCAGAACACTTAGCCTCCTTTAAGGCAACTCTGTTAGTACCTCCTCCCAGAAGCATTCCCCAACTCCAAATTATCTTGTACTTTTTATCTACATAGATGTTATACCATATTTCCCAATCCTCCCCACCCACCCCCCATATAATGTAAGATCCTTGAGTTCAAATACTGTTTTTCACTATAACTTTGAATATCTCAGCTTCTAGTACAGTGCCTTGCATATAGCAGGCACATAGTAAATATGTATTGAATTGAAATAAAATTAAAATACATGCAATAGTGTCCTTTGGATAATCATTCTGCTCCTTAAGATTCAAGAACATTTCACTATGGGAAACCATTTTATGGTCTGATGAGACAAAATGAGGGACTGTTCTGTAGACTCAGTGACTGGAAAGATGCATGTATTTTAGACATCATTTAAAGGTCTGCAGAGAAGGAATGTTTCATAAATAGAATTCTGTGAAAGCTACCATATGCTAACCCTTAAAACAGTGACCTTTTTGGAGCTCCCACATTCACAACTGCAGCATATGGAAGCAACAGCAGTGTGTAAGACACGTAAGACTAGCATTTTCTTAAAAATGTAATATAAATGGATGTTTTATTCCAATCAAAAGTCAACACTTTTTTTTAAAGTCAACATTGCTATCAAAAGAAAAACAGTTGGACTGGTAGCTTCCATGACAAAAGGCTGTCAGAATTAGAAATTGTCACAGTTGATCAATTTAGTTAATTTCCACCTCCATTATATTTTTTCCCTGAACTTCATTCCAAAGATCCCTTACCCTAGTTTCATTTCAACAAAAATATATTAAACACCTACTATGTGCAAGGACTAGAAACAGAAGATAACAAAATGAAATATAACAAAGTCCTTGTACTTAAGGAGACTACAACCCAGTGGGAGAGGTACAAATAACCATTGTAGAAATCAGAATATGAGAAGTAAATACACTGAGGTACAGGATTTTATATAGGATTCGATATAGTGGACATTATTTAATTTCAAGTGATAAAAATGCAAATGTAATTCATCCCAGGTATAAGGGATAGTAAAAACAAATGAATGAATGAGTGATGGTAATCATATGATAAGACAAGACAAGGTGAGGGTAATATAAATTATGATAGCTAGCATTTATGTAAAGCTTTAAGGTTTGCAAAGTGCTTTATAATTATTTCTCATTATCCTCACAATACTCCTTAGAAGTAAATGCTATTATTCTCATCTCTTTACAGATAAGAAAGCAGACAGAGGTTAACTCATTTGACCAGTCACACAAATAGTGAGTGGCTAAATAGGGAGCTGAACTAGGTCCTCCTGGCACCAGAACCAACATCCTTATCCACTGTGATACCAACTGTCAGTACAACATCAAATAGTTGGGCTTGACTGGTATGTCAAGTGTAAGACTAGGAGCAACAAGACCTATCTCTTAGAATTATGCTATGCTCATAGTAAACACCTAATGATATTTGGAGTACTAAATACTGCTTCTGGGTTATGTGCTTGAAAGAACAGCAAAGTGTCTTCAGCTTTGTCTGCCTCAGTTCCCTCATATGTAAAACTGGGATAATAATAGCACCAACTTACTAAAGATTTTGTGGTTATGATGAGATGACGGAGGCAGAGCCAATATGGTAAAGTTAAAAGAAACAATATAGCTTTTCACAAACTTCTCTAAACAGACCAACAAAATGCACCAGATTGAATCCTGATAGGGAAATCCAAAAAAAAGTCACAGTGAGTCATTTGTCCAGCCCAGCTCATTCATCACAGGAACACAGAAAAGGCAGGCCTGCAGACACTAGAGATGGAGTCTTTCCAGGAGACCTCTGTGAGTGGAACTCTTTTACACCTAAGGAGAGACTCAGCAGCAGAGCAACAGGAGACCCCAGACAGATATCATGCTACTCCAATATATAGAGGTACAAAATAGTACCTTTCTTTCTCATAACCCAGTCCCAAGTGGCAGATCCAAAGTTAAGTGAAGAGACTTTTGCATTGCAGTGGCATTCCTGAGTTGGGAGGCCAAGAAAGGAGGAAGTGTAGAAGTCAACAGCAACAACAGAAATGGTATAGATCAGACATGAGGCACAAATCAGGGCCCCATTCCCAACATCTAGTCCAGCCCGCAGAAGAATAATTGGGGTAGAAATCCCAAACTCAAGGGGAGCCTACAATTCTGCCACTCTGGGCCAAGAGAGAAGTTTCCTCATGGCTGATAGGGACAGATTCCAGCAGCAGTCTTCTCTGGCTCAGACCTAAATTCAGGTCAGAAAGTTGCAGAACTCAGACTAGGGAGACAGCAGTAAGATTTTGTCCTGCGTCAGACCACTCTAGGAGCCATAAATTTTTACAATTCTCCAGCTTGTCCTGGAGAACCTGGAATAGCACAATACTCAGTACCTCAAGAAAGTAACAGAAAAGTCACCCCAGATCTTCTCTCAAAAAGTGCCAGAGATATCAACCATCAAGTCCAAAATCAGGAAATACACTGGAGAAGGAAGAGGAGGAGGAGAAGGAGGAGGAGAAAATGAAGGAAGAACAGGAGGAGCAGGAGCAGGAAAAAAAAAAAGCTCACCATAATGAGCTATTATAATGGCAGGAAAGCTCAAGTCAAAAACTCAGAAGAGAATGACTCCAAAATATCTACTTCCAAAGCCTCAAGGAAAAATATGGCTTGGGCATAAACTCAACAAGAATTTGTGAAAGAGGTAAAGCAATGGTATAAAAAAGGGTTTTTAGAAGGACAGTGATATAAAGAAAGCAGAAAACTGGGAGGAGGAGAATTTGCAACAAGTATCTCTGACAAAAGCCTCATTTCTCAAATATATTGGGAAATTAATCTGATTTATAAAAATACAAGTCATTCCCCCAAATGACAGTCAAAGGATATGAACATGCAGTTTTTAGATGAAGAAATTAAAGCTATCTTTGGTCATATAAAAAATCACTTTTGATTAAAGAAATGAAAATTAAAATAACTCTGAAGTATCACCTCACATCTATCAAATTGACTAATATGACAAAAAAATTAAAATGATGGATGCTGGAAGGGGTTCAAAGCACACCAGGCCCTTCTATCCCACTATGTCTCACATTCTGTCCAACTCCATGTTCATTGTTTTCAACATGCAATAGTTAAATATAAAAGAAGAGGGTCCTATCTAGAAAGTAGTTTGTCTGAAAAGGATGTGGGGGATTTAGTGGACCACAAGCTCAATATGTGGATATACCAACCAAGAAAACTAATGCTGTCTTTGTCTCTTCTTTATGAAATCTAGTGTCCGGGACAAGGAAAGTTATAATCCTACTGCCTGATTCCATAACATCTGGAGTCTTGAGTTCAGTTCTGGGTACCACATTTTGAGAAGTATGTTCATAAGCTGGAGAAAACCAGAGAGCAATTAGAATATTAAAAAAATCTCAGAGTATGTATGTGGATTGGTCAAAGGAACTAAGATACTTATCCTGAAGAAGAAATAACTTAGAGGAGTTCTTAACCATTTTTGTGTCATGGACCCCTTTTGTAATCTCATGAAGCCTATGAACCCCTTCTCAGAATATTGTTTTTAAATGCACAAAATAAAATACATAAGATTACAAAAGAAACCAATTATATTAAAATAGTTATCATTTTTAAAGTTATGTATTGTATGTAAAGACCCCTTACCTAGAGAGTATAATATATCTGTCTTTAAATATTTGAAGGGCTATCACATGAAAGGAAAATGAGATTTCTTCTGATTGAGTAGGGAGTAAAACTAGGAGAAACTGGTAGAATTAGCAAAGAGACAGATATAAGTTTGCTTTCAGCAAAAATCTTCCTAATAATTAGAGCCATGAAAAGTGGAATAAGATACCTCAAATTAGAGTGGGTTCCTCCTAAATGGAAGTCACAGAGCAAAAAGTGAATGATCATTTGTAATGTATATTGTAAGGTAAATTCTTGGTCAGTTGTTTGGCTACTAATCGCCTACATGATGCATGACCTACGTGATCTAGACCATCAGTCAGTTTATCCCCTGGGTCTCAGTTTCTTCATCTTATACAATAAAGGAGTTAGATTATATGATCTTTTATGTCCCTTTTACCTCTCAAATTCCAAGGAGCAGAACTTGCAATTTCATATAGAATATGGGTGAAATCCCAACATGTAAACTCCTTCTATCCGAGCAAATTATCAATTTGCTGGTAACTTTTAGTCTTTGAAAGTTGCCTAGGAACAATGAGAGGTTAAATGCCTTGTCTAAGGTCATTCAGACTTTAACTTCCACTAAGTACTAAAAAACAGGAGGAAAGCATATAAAACTTAGAGCTAAACTCTAGGAACAGAAGGCTGCATGACTGCTATGGTAAGACTTAGGTAGACGTTCTCTATTTGCCTGCCAACAACTTCAAACAATCTCCTTTTCATTGAGGCAGTTGAGGTCAAGGCTCTGCAGTATTTTCCATCTTTGAAACTTCCTGTGCACCATGTTTTGTCAAGCCAACATCTGTTTCCATGGAAACAAGAAAGCAATTGAAATTATCAGCAGAGGCATTTGGGTCTGCCAACCATTTAATCTCTGGCTGTTGGAGAAGGCCCTGAAGGCGCCACTTAGCCCCAAATGTTCCATTCTTTAAATGGACAAACCATTAGCAGGTCTTAGATGCTTATTTTTTTTTTAAAAGACTAGTTGAATGTTTTCATACTTGAACTTGGAAGATCATTTTAATAGTATATTTGCCATGATGAGGGAAGGAGGATACAAGAAAGTGAAGAAACTCCAAGTTAGTAAAACCCAATGTGGATAACAAGGTCCCAGAATAGTGAGAGAATAGCAGATGCGATGAATTATGCTTTTTACTTGATAAATATATTTACCATAATTACCATATTTATAAGGCCAAAAAGCTCTAATTATCAATATCAGTAAAGACAAAAAATCATTCATAAGATTTGCTCAATGAAGATGTTTGACACTGCCATTAAAACACATCTTCCATAGAATCCGTATGAAAGAGAATTCTTGTAAATATTGAGATGATTCCTGTTGGAAGACATCATTGTGCAGATAACACCATGTCCTAGGATATTGCAGAGCCTCCTCAATGAGATGCAAGGGCAACAAAGAGTTCTAGCAGTTCACAAAGGAAGTCAATTGAAGGAAGAAGACACATTTCCTGCACAGCAGGATAAGCAACACAACCATTTACCTCCACACACCTACCCCTATCTACCATGCATACCATGGAGGAATTGTGTGTATATGGACAATGAGCTGAGGTTCACAAAGGAAAAGTCAATTGAAAAAAGAAGACACATTTTCAGACTATGACATACAATTGGATAAACAACACACCCATCTAACTAATGCACACCAAAGAAGAATTGTATGCAGATAGACAAAGAGCGAGGACAGAATTGAAAAGGATGAAAAAGTAAGCAAGATTGCATTTGGAAAACTACAATGCTTTCAATATTCTCAAATGATCCCCAATACAAGGAACCATTTCTTCCAACACTAATGTTCACCCCTGAGTCTATACGATAAAAAATGAGGCACCATTCTTACCAAAGAATCTAAAAAGAAGGTAAACCAAAGGTCAATGATGACTTACAGGGTGAGAAAACGTTATTTCAGTCCCTGGGGGACTTGATCTATTCAGGTTTGAAACTCCTACCCCAAAAATCTGTCTTGATTGATGAGTAAAAATTCACTGAGTGATTAGATTAGATCATACTTCACATCACATCCAACTATTCATCCAAATCATTGCCTTAATGGTACCCTCCAAGCAGTACAGATAATATGCTCCCCATCTCTCAGGGAGTTAATCCATTTGATTTTGAAACCATTGCCTTAGAGCTGAGCTATCTTGTTTAATATATGAGTATAAACTCACCATGCCCATCATAGATAACTGACTCCAGACTACCCAAACCATCCTTTGCATCTCACCATCTCAGCATCCACTAAAGACATCCTACTGTCTACACCTTCCTCCCAATCCCTTGCTCTGGAAAGAGTATATCAAACAATAGCACTATAGACCAACTCATCCTACTTATGACCCGTTAGATCAAAAGTCACTTCTTTGCTCATTGTTCCCCTATATATATTATCTCCCCTATTAGAATATAAACTGCTCAAAAGGAAGGACTGTCTCACTTCTGGATTTATATTCTCAGGCTTATTTTCTTTCATTCTCTCATAGTAGGCACAATTGGGCACAAAACCTAAGTTATGATGCTAATGATAATTTGCATTCATGCTGTATAAAAATCACCATGGAATGCATAATCAGAAAAGAAAGTGAGTTAGAGATGCAGCCAGAGTAAGAGATAACAGATGGATGGTCAGAGCTAGTAAGCACAAAGTGGCAAAAGACCTAGAAGAAGACCCCTAGCAATGTTGAGCAGATAGATCCTCCATGGGAATCTACAGAATATGAACTATCATAGTACAAAATGATAACGCATGGGTATCTATACTGGAGAACAGAGTAGCTACACTGATAACATTACAGGTCTATGAAAGTAATGAACTGTACTATAAAATTCACTAGTTTTATTGAAAGAAGGAAAATATTTAATGTATTGGACTTAGATTGATCATATATCATATTAGTTAAATAGAGCAATATGTATAGTATAAATAACACTGAACCAAGTTAGAACTTGGGATTTTGTCCTGATTCTGTCATTTACTTCAGTCTGGAGCCAGAAGGAGGTTATTGCTAAAAAATGAGACACTGCAGTTTGGTGGGAAAGCACTGGGTTCAGAGTAAAAGGACCTGAACTCCTAAGGAAGTTTATTACTTAGTATGGAACCTCAGTCTCTCAGTTCTCTTATCTGTAAAATGAGGGGTTGGACTGAGTAATCTTTGAATTCACTTCTTTTCTAACATTCCATAATTCCTGATCTCTCTCACTTTCCCAGGAAATATAGTCAACAAATCAAGTCAGCAAACATCTATCAAGTGCTTACTTACTATGTGCCATGCACAGTATAAGACCTGAGAATATAAAGAAAGGCAAAAAAAAAGTCCCTGACCTTAAGGAGAGCATGGTAGGAGCTTGACTTCTAATCCCACTCTAGACTTCTTCCCCCAGGAGCACCACATTGGGCAAAACCCTTGTCCTCTTTGTGTCAGAATTCACAGCAATATTCTCTCTTGTTCCTACATGACAATCTACTGCAATGACTCAGTGTATTATGGAAGTGACAATAGGCTATGGAAGGCTACTGCAAAGAAGCATCAGTTCTATCAAGACCTATCAAGAAGAAAAGTCTTTGAGAGTACACCCAGTGATCAATGCTATATTTGTCACCTAACCATCAGGCAGTCTCTGTGTGTGTTCTTCCTTCATTATGGAAGAAGACTATGCTATCAGAGAAATGATGACATGACTTGCACTTGACTTTGTTTTTTGGAGTGAGGGAGAGCTGTGCAGGTCACCAGCCTCACTTCTCCTCCAGAGCCATCTGAATGCAGTGACCATATATTTACCAGGATGACTGGAGATGACCCAGGATGAGGCAGTTGGGGTTAAATGACTTGCCCAAGGTCTCACACACACACACACACAGGTACATGGACACTCAGTTAATGTGTTGGTTAGTTTTGCTGAACTCCTTTTCTTCTTATTTTTGTAAAAAGGCATGGTTCTGTTGGAGGGATGTGGAAGGGATATGCCTGGAAAATAAAAGACATCACTGTAAAAGATGGAGGTTGAGTGAGCTGATCAATCATCTCTCTCCTACTTAAAGTATTAAACAAAATCCTCCAACCCTTATGTCTTTATCAAGTGAGACCATCTCTACTAAACTCTACTAGACAGATAAATCAAAGGCATTTAAACTAACATACTACCTTTCAAACACTTTGTTCCTCCCATAAAACAGCAGTCCAGTTCATAACCCAGAATGACAAGAGTGTCTTAGAAAAGCCAAAAAAAATTTTAAAAGCCATTCCAGTCAAGTTTCTAAGAGGGAATAATTTGAGAGGTGGCAACATGTCTTGCAATGCTTAATAGGTGTCAGAATGAATTAAGAAAAGGAAACTTTAAGGAAACATGATAGTTGTTTTCAAATATTTGAAGACTGTCATAGAGAACGATTCAGGTTATTACACTTAGACCTAATAGAGACAATGGGGACAATAAGTAGAAGTTACAGAGGCAGATTTTTACCCAATATAAAGAATTACATCCTCAGAGGTCTATAAGTAGGATCTGGAGGATCACTGACCCAGGAAACTATATAAGAGATTCAAGTTCAGGCGCAGGTTTGTCTTGATGCCCTACATGAGATCCCTTCCAGTTTCCTAATTCTGTTACATTACTAGTCCCTACTGGTCCCAAATAAAAGAATTAGATCAGAACTCTTATCAAGGACACAGCTTTCATTCACCTTGTAGAACAGGGTATAGAATCATTGCATTTCAGACTTAAGAGCAGCCTCCAAGGTCAAGCTGAGTCCAATTCCTATTCAATTCATAAATTTATTCTTTAATGGTCCAATGAGTCATGACCTCTGTCTGAAAACCTCTCATAGCTGGAAAATCACTACCGCTCAGTTGGTGATCCTACTTTTTGATTGTTCTATTTAAAATTATTTCTTTTTACTAAGGTGAAATCCGGTGCCCTATAACTTCTATCCATCATACTTAGCTCTTCCACCAGAAACTCCCCAGAAACGAGTAACTGATCCAAAAGGGAAAACACCTTAGTAATGCCCAACCAACTGTTGCCTTGTGGTTTTGTTTTTTTTTAGAGCCCTATTCAGCATCTTATCTCATTCCCAAGATATCACTCATTTTGCAACTATGACTGAATTATGAGAGCTAGTCTCTAAATCAAGGATTTTCCAATGGTTTTGCCTATCATAGATCCCTTTGGCAGTTTGGTGAAACCTATAGACTCAGATTTATAAATGCATAAACTAAAATATATAAGATTTCAAGAGAAATCTGTCATATCCATGTAATCTATAGGTATCCATACACCCCAGGTTAAGAACCTGGATTGAAAGATCAATAGAAGTAATGAAAATTATTCCCTTTTCTTAAGTATGTTGACTGATTACAGACATAATCAAAGTGTAAATAACATGGAATTTAACAGTACAACTGCACCCCATCCCTTCCACCCTCATATTTCAGCTATACTTATTTCTCTATTGTTCTAAGAGATATTCTGATTCTAAATAGGATTGATACAGTGTCTTGAACAAGGCATAAAAATGGCAAGAGTTATGGTAAAATTCTCTCTATGGGTAAATACCCTCTTGTTATTCTGTAATCACATTTACATAGTCACCATAATTAGAAGAAGAAGGGAAATGAAGTAGGAGAAGTATCATAGAATGGTCATATAATGGGATCCTGGCCAGTGAGTGCAGTCCTCAGTTCTTAGAACATACTCGTGTTTGCTTTTCTTGATGGGTTATACAAAACATGTACCAGATAGTACTTGGCCTGGTTCAAATCTAACAATCAGAACCCTGGGGAACCAGTTTCTAGTTGTGAGTAACTGAGGTGCCAGTCATGCAATAACAAAAAAGTCGTCTAATTGGTTTTGGAACTGAAAGAACTGTTGATTCAAACAAGACTGAGCCAGAATTGAGTCTGTGTATAAAAGCAGCCAATTTTTCATTCTCTTCCTTGACGGTTTTGAGAGAGAATTCCTTTGAGCTACTGGATTAGCAATAGGGGTGCTATCCACTTCCCTTCACCTAAACAATGACGGATGTTATTGTTGTATTTATTGATTTTTTCCTGATCAGATGAATATCATAAGAATACCCAAATGACCATGTTCACGCTCAGGTTCCATCAGAGAGATCACACTTCCACCAGCTAGAAGACCTCTTCATTGAGATGTTTGGGAGAGGTTGTGTAAGAATAAAAGATGATGACCAACTTGAAACTTCTTTTGTGGAATCACCTGGAAGAGGCAATCTAGCAACGTAAGACTCAGAGATGGCAAGGAAAGCTATAACAACGCTTTTCAAGTTTTCAGGAATGAATGAGGGTAAGCAGGTGCAATGTTAGCACAGTAAATCAAGGAAATCCAAATGCTAGTGAGAAGAGAAGATGAAGTATAGAAAATGTGGGTTAAGCACCCTAAATTATAATTGTGATTCATCTGAAATAGATGAAATGATGTGCTCAGTCACCCATCCTTGAATTCCAAATTTTATATCAATTATCCTGTAGATAGCTAAATGTCTAGGTGAACAGAATGCTAAAGCCTAGAGTCAGGAAGACTTGAGCTTAAATCTACTCTTTGACACTTACTAGCTGTGTGTCCCTGGGAAAGTCACTTAACTGCTATTTGCTTCAGTTTCCCCAACTATAAAACAGGGATAATAACAGCACCTACTTCGCAGGTTTGTTTTGAAGATGAAATTCCACATTGATACAGGACTCAGCACAGTGCCTACCACATAATAGGTGGTTAATAATTGTTTTCATTCTCTTATGTAGAGTATGGATGTGCAGCTGTGCACACTGCTGCAAAAAGCAAAGATTGACAGAGATCAAAACTCATTATTGGGATATGCAAGAGGAACAATGATGGCCAAAGCTTGCCAATGTACTGAGGAGAGTCAGCCAGGCACTGAGGATGGAATGAATGAGGTGTGAGTGACCAGGTTTCAAGAGTTATATTAGAACTATCTGACTGGCTGTCACAGAATCTCAGAGTTAGGTGGGACTTCAAAAGTCACCTAATCTAAATCATACTTAACCAAGAATCCTCTCTATAACACGCTGAACAAGTGGTCATCCAGCCTTTGGGAACCTCTAGTGAGGGGAACTCATTACCCAATAACTGAAAGTTTTGCTTTACCTCAAGTTGAAATTTGCTGTCTTCGATATTTCTATCCATTGTTCCTAGGTCTGTGGCACCAAACTTTCTTATCTACTCACCTGAATAGAGAATGTGAGAAACGATCACCTTGGAAGGAGCACCACAACCATACTACAAACCAGACTTACTCAACATACAATTTCTTTTTGAGAATAAGCTATGAACTTTCAAAAGATATTCATTCTTTTAGGTTACTAGAACATTACAAAGACCTTTTGTAATGCTTGATGTTCCTCTGTTCCTAAAATTCACTCACATAAAATCCTTCACTTCCTTTAAGACACAGAAAAAATACTACTTTCGGTATGAAGTCTTTCCTATTCTCCCAACCACCAGATGCTATGGCCCTTCCTCTCTACACATGTTATATTTATTTTGTTATCTATTCTGCATCTACTTATACAGATTGTGACTCTGAATGGAACACAAGCTCCTTGAGAACAAAAAATATTTCATCTTTTACTTTACATCCCCAACATGCAGCACAGGGCCTGGCATATAGTTAAGGTTTAATAAACGCTGATTGAGTGATTAGTGCTGCTTCTAAGAGCATCTGAAATTCTTAAGGAGTAGCCTGTACACCAGAAGGATCTGGTTCATTTTGTCCAATCAATCTCTCCTATGCTATTTTTTTTGCAATTTAGGGTATTGACTTAATTTCTGTACTTCACTCAGACCTCAAAATTTACTTTAGGTAATATGAAAATGAATGTATTGACTGATGGGGAGTTCCATTAATCCTAATGTCCCCAGGCTGGTATCACTCCAAGCTGGAATTGTTAATAGTTGATTTGAATGAATTGAATAGTATTAAAATGAAAAGTGGGGAAGGGAAGAAATGAAAACTAGCTGAAAGTGTTCCTCAAGCTAGTCAAGAGCACATATCCTATAAATAAATATTTCTGAACAAGATAAATATTTACATCCATCTCTCACACTTTCTAGAATTGCCAGCTTGTTAATTTCTAAGGAAATACATTTCTCCACAGGGTTTATCAGCCTTAATGAGCTCCCTCTATTATAGACAAATTAGTCCTCAGAAACGCTGTGCTCAGACCAAACTGAACCAGCACAGTCATGTACAACAGCTTGAATGACCTATAAGCATTTCCAACTAAAAGAACAGAAAGCAAAGGAGAGAACTAAGAGTTTTGACTTTCCCTATATCAAGCTGGAAATTTGGTTAAAGGAGACAAACAGGCTAGGTGATATGTAAATTCATATTGTTTTGTGTCTTAAAGCTAGTCTAAGCTAAGTGAACTTGTACAAGGAGCCAAAACATAAGTTCTGACTGTCTGATACAAGAATGACCAAGCTTAAATCTGTTTTAGGACAATCCCAGGATGTCTGTATCCCTCAGATTTATGGTCTCTATATGTGCTTAACTGTATCATGAGAAAGAAATTTTCTTAATTGAATAAATTATAAATACAATAAGGTAAGGGAGTTGACAAAGTGTCAATTGAAATTAAACTCAGGATATCTGTGTTTTCTCCACTATTAAGAAGCCATAACATAGTATATATCCACAAAATATTAAGATATGGAAAAAGTCCCATTATTCAAGATAGTGTCTTGGATTAAGGGTCACATCCTTAAACAGAGGGAAAATACTCTTAAGTCAGCCCCATCTGGCCTTGTTGACATAGGAAGAGGTGTTCTCTGAGTTTATTCAGAGAATAAAGAAGCTTTTAGGTCCTGGCTCTTCTCATGGTTGATTAATTCAGACTCTGGCCCTTATTGAGGTTATTAAATTGATATTAGATTATTGTCACCTATCAATAATTTTATTGGCCCATATTTCTTCAGGAGTTTAGGAAGGGATAATCTATTTGTTGTTTGTTTGTTGCTGTGGTTTCTTTTTTTATGACGATTATGCTGACTACAATCCTCACCAAAGTACAGGTGTTATTGATTTGGATCAGCTTAAAAGGTGGCGAACGCAGATGAGGTGATCAAAGAGAAAAATGTCTCTCTAAGTTTTTGAATTGTTTTTACAGCAGATTCATAATTACAGAATTTTCAATAATCTAGTGTTGTTTTTTTACAAAAACAGTGATGCGAAAATGATTGCTTTAAATTTACATATCAGGTTTTACACATAGTAAAAGATACCAAGTCAAAGATTTGTTTATTCATGTACAAAGCTGTCAATCATGTAAATAGGATATGAACACTTATAATAGAAAACCAGATCTGAGTCAGGTAAGTCAATGGATTGATTCATCAAGACTATACGTGAAATTTCAGCCAGTGTGACTGAACTGTGAACAGTTTCAAAAGCTAGTATTATCACACGGTTTCCTTGCAATGTTCTTCAATTACAATCGTCAGTGATAGAGATAGTCCCAATCTCACTGACTCACAAGCAAAAGTTGAGTGTTTCCTACTTTGTAGACAATGTGTTAACTAAGCACTGGAGAAACAAAGCAGACCAAAAAAAGAAAAATCTCTGCCCTTAAGGAACTCATATTCTAAGAGGGAGACAACATGCAAATAAAAATGAATATATATGTGTCCCCAGCAACTAGTAGTGTGTCTAACACTTAGTAGGCACTTAATAAAATCTTTTTTTAATCAAATACAATTGAATTTCCCAATTCAACCCTTGTTCTAAATAAGCCAAAAGCATAGATCACCATATGGTTTACTAGAAGGTACATAATGTTAATAAATGGTACAAAGTACTCAGGTCCACCAAAATCAACCAAATAAACCAAAATATTCAAATCAATCAAAAATATTCTCCTTAGAAAGGAGAAGTTGAAAGGATTTAGAAAGGCCTCCTTCAGTTCTGACTGCTCTCTAATTTCCTCTGAGCTCTGCTCAAGCTTCGCCTCTTCGTGCTCCACCAGTTCAGCAAGCTCCTGCCACCACAGGCTCCATGTGACCCAGACCCATGTGATCCAGGCACGTCACATAGATCTGTTAATTAGTGGGAAAGATCTTCCCATTTAAATTGCCATTACACACACGCAAGTCTACCTACATCCCAGTGCACCAGGATGTTTCGTTGTTGTCAACACTGACAAATAGCAGTAATAATGGCTTATCAAAATGACTTGCTCTCTTTATTTTATGCAACTTTCTTCTCAGAATACCTAGAAAATGCCTGCATACTCTGTGACATACTCCAACGTATGAAACATAGTAGCAACAGTAAAGATTGCCTTAAATTGAGTAAAGATTAACTATTCTTTGGAAACTGTGAGCCTCGTTATAGAAAATCAATCAACTCCATAGGAGATTACAATACATGTTTGCTAGACGGCCTCACAGAATTCTGAAAATTCAGCATATTAATCCCAGAAAGTTTACTCATTATAGAAATATGCATGATGTGATATTTAAACTTCATTCCTCACACTGGTATGTCAACTTTAAAAAGGTGGATCAACTTTATAAAACTAACAAAGAAAGCCATATAAAGAGTGTTTGTGGATGGTTGGATGTAGTAGAGAGGACAACACCATTTCAGTTTAATTTAACAAATATTTATAAAGCTTCTACTACTTACAAAGTACTATTCTCTATTTTGGAGTTACTAGAGAATTATAAAATCAATAACCCTCAGAGTTAATTGGAAGTGATCTCAGGAACACCTAGTCTAAACTGGAGTAGATGAAGAATTTGTTCTACCCCCCAGGCAAGCAGGTCTCCCTCAGTAATCTTTTTTTTAATACACACACACGTGTGTGTGTGAGTGTGTATATATAGAGACAGAGAAAGAGAGAGAGAGAAATGCTTGAATTTGACATGACCTGTTCTTGACGAAACCTTACTGATACTTTGGGCATGATTGTGACCAATAAGAGAAATAGGAGGTTGAATTAGAGATAAGGGGTATCTTGGGCATAAGAGAATATTTAAATTTAAATTCATAATAAAGAAGATAAGGAAGTCCAGCAATAGACTGAGATGTACCCTATATTTTGAGTGAATAGATTGCAAAGGGTTCAGAGAAAAGAGATATTGGATCTTCTAGCCTAAATATTCCAAATGTTTTATATCCATTATCATATCCTATCCACTAAATCATATTCCCTTAATTTCAGTGGGAAAAAGTAGGTAGGAGTAGGGGGTGGGGAGAGATGCAATGGTAATATAAAAAAATTAGTGCAGAAGATGACAGAATGAAGGTCAGAAAGAAGTATAGACAAGCAGGATAGTTTTGAAAGTAAAGTGTGGAATTTAGCATATGCTTATTTTAAAACAAGTGTTATGAAATGGAGATTAATGGTCTCATACAGAATCTTCTTTGTGTTCTACTGTATGTACAGAAATTTTTTAGTGTTTAATTTCAGAATAAAACAAAACAAAAAACTCAGTCACAATCTGATACAAGTTTGATTCTGATTTTTCCTTTCTCTTTCCAATGTTTTCTAAGCAACTAGAAATGCCTATAATTGGTTTAATATTTAGACTCCTTCAATCAGACTAAAATACTGTGTTCAATTCTAATGATAAATTTTTTTTACAAGTCCTGGTTTTACTTATTATAGATAGAATGTAATATTTTATGTAGCTGACATCTGGAGAATAGACTAGAAGTCTTCCGTAAGACCCTACATACATGAAATTATTCTATAAGCATATGCCATCCATGGAGGAGACACATACATGATTATACACACATGCTTAAATATATGTTAACACTAAACTTCATAAAAATTGTTTCTGGCACACTTGTATCTATAAAAATAACATATTTACAAATACATATATGTGCATATATATGTATATATACATACAATGTCATCTGTAGATTAGAGGGCCCCTTCTCAGAAAGGAGCTTAATCTCTGTACTCACATGGACCTTTTTCATCCTGGGGGCAGCCTGAGCCCAAAGAGAGAAAATTAGGTTTTTCTTGTACTGTCTGGCATGTTATGCCTCCACCTTAGAATCTGAAAGAAAATATTTTAAACAAAGTCTCCCATGGCTCAGAACTAATGTGTTCTCTAAGAGAGATTAAGACAGTCCCTTCTAGAAAAGTATAACAGAATTAATATGGTCCCTTCTATAAATTAGAAGTAAATATCAGTATGAGATAGCTGTCTCTTCTGCCACAAAACAATGTTTAGAACACAAAAGATGTCAGAGTACATATTGACACATACTAAAAACATAAAACAATAACCTATAATCCTTATATTTTCACAACAGATAAAGACAACCTTGTGAGACTCTAGGGCAAATGTTTTACTTTCTTGGCACTGCCTTATCCAAGTGACTCATAAGATCTGGATGATCTGGACAGTCAAAAAATGTCTTGTTTACTTGTTTTAGTCCTTTCAATTACACCTTCATCTTGGCAATACTCATCTCCTTTGAGAACTCGCATGACTGAGGGAATCATCTCCATCTAGAGCATGGACTCAATAACCCAGAAATTCTAACTCACAGAGAAGCTTCCAAGACTGGAAATATTGTCTAGAATATTGAGAGGTTAAAGTACTTTCCCAGAGACACACAATGTCAAGGTGGGATTTGAACCCAGAATGGGTCCTGGCTCTTGGCTCCAGACTCCCTCTCAAAAGTATATCAATATATATTTAAATATTCAAGATTCAAATATTTCCACATGTTAATCTGTTAACCAGCTCTCTTCTGTGACAAAATTTTAACAGTGCTCAAAATTTTCACTATCAAAGCCCCTCTTACCACTCATTTCTTCCTTTTCCCCAACCCTACATCCTGTCCCATGAGCTACAGAGCACAGGGTGGTCTCAAGCAGAAACTGAAGTATTTTACCTGATTGCAGTACAGTATGAAACAGGAAGCAACAGTCTATGCTAGAGGAATTTACTGGTTGAGGGGAACTTGTGGTGAATTCTTCTATAAAGAAAACACTTCCACCACTACCAATTTACCTTTTTTTTAAAGTCAGGATTTCCATTTATGAGACTTGAATACATAACTGGTGCTATCCATCCTGATTCTGTTGACTTAACTATAGGACCCTGTGGGGACCCCCAAGACTGTTGTTTCCAGTCATGTGTGATTTAGCATTGAAGGTCAGTTGTGATATGAGATGACAAAGCATCCCTATTTTGACCAGTGAGCATGAAAAAATCAGTGACTCAGTGGACCATTAGAAAGGGAAGATAGTTTCTTCCTTCAACCCTCCTATTTGGGCAAATAGTATTCTTGCACTAGACTTACAGTGAGAAGGTGGGGGGTTAACCAACCACACAATATGGGAAAAAATTTAACCTATCTTGTTAAAGGATAAGATCTTCCATGACTGAGCCAGTTTGTTGGTTTATGGGTCCAGAGTAGATAGTCCTTTAGTAGACATGGAGTAGATGCAAGACCCTAACCCCATGGTTCCAGTATCCATTGTGGACTTAGCTTAATAATTTTATAAATGACAGAGAAAAGGCCTAAAGTTTCCCATGCAGTTTTCAGCTCTGCTTAGCTATTAATTCTCCCTACTTCCCTTCCTAAAATGTGGCTATGTAAACAATAGTGCATGCAGGGACTTTATCTCAGTGAAGCTCTGTCTGGGTCCTCAGGCTGCAAATTTACTGAGATGCCAGCATGTCTTTCACCAAAAGCACCTCATCTCAAAATACCACACTTGGTTTATTTAAAGCTTTCAAAATTAGCAACTGTGATTATTGTGTTAGGCAGAAGGAAATGAGATATCATAAGCTTCTAGGGATTGTATTTGTTTTTTTTTTCTGTAAAACACAGAAAAGCCATTACAATATGGTGTCATATTCAGTGAATAATCATGACCTTCAAGGCTGAACAAATGTAGGGTCTACGTATGCAAAACAGAAAAAAAAATTTTAACTGTTACTTGAAATACTTCTGAAAATCCACTTAAACCCAAAATTTTTCTTCTTTCAAGTCATTAACAAGCATTTATTAAATACCTACTGTGTGTCAGGCACTGAGCTAAACTCTAAGGATACTAAGAAAAGCAAAAAAACAGTCCTTGTTCTCACTCAAGGAGTTCACAGTCTTATGTGGAAGATAACATGCAAAGAACTATCGACAAACAAGAGCTATACTGGATGAACTGGAGATAATCTGAAAGGGAGGACCCTAATATTAATGATGGGAGAAGATGCAACTTGCAGAAGACGGGAGGAAGGCAATTAGGAAAGTCAGGAGGTGGAGAAAAGAATGGGGAGAGTTCCAGGCACAGAGAAAGGCTTTTGAGAACACCCAGAGATGGGAAGTGGAGGGTCTTATGTAAATCATAGCAAGGAAACCAGCATCGCTGGAGTATGGTACTAAAGTGTAAGAAGACTGGAAAGGTAGGAAGGGACCAGATTATGAAGGGCCTTAAAAATCAAATGGAGGATTTAAGCATTGATCCTGTAGATAAAAGGGAGCCATTGGAGTCTATTGAACAGAGGGGAGGGAGTATGGGACACGGTCAGATACATTTTATAAGACCAGTTTGATATTTAAGTGGAAGATAGACTGGAGTGGGGAGAGAGATGAGGCAGGAAGGATAAAGAGCAAGCTATTTCAACAGTCCAGGCTTTCAGGGATGAGGTTCTGCACTCAGGTAGTGGCAATGGGCTGTCTTTGTATATCATTATGTAATAAAATCGTAACTCCTTATTAGCTTCTGTTTTTATACCAAGAAGAAAGACCTTCAGACAGGGAAAAATCATTCAGTCAATAAACATTTATTAAACACCTTGTATGTGCCAGTCACTGTATTAAGTGCTGGGGCTACACTAAGAGGCAAATGAGAATCCTTGACTTTTATCAACTGATAATTTAGTGGGGGAGACAAAATGCAAACAAATACACTCAAGTCAAGGTATGTACAAAATAAATATAAAAGAACAGAGGGAAGGCACTAAAATTAATAGGAGCTGGAAAAAGGCTTCCTGTAGAAGATGAAATTTTAATTGGGCCTTAACAAAAGCCAGGAAAGCCAATGGTTCGAGTGAGGAAGGAGAGTATGCCTGTAATGGGGGAAAGCCTGAGAAAATTACTGGAGTCAAGAAACAGAGTATTATATTCATGGAACAGTCAGGAGCCAAATGTCACAAGGTCAAAGAGTACGTGGTGAATTGTTAGGTATAAGAAGACGGGAAAGGGAGGAGGAGACTATAAGGGTTTTGAATGCAAAACAGAGCATTTTTCATTTTATCTTGGAGATAATAGGAGACACTGGAATTTATTGCATTGGAGAGAGACACAGTGAAAGCTGCACTTTAGGACAATCACTATAATGGAGGAAGTATTGGAGCAACACGAGACTCAAGGCAAGTAGACCTAATAGAAAGCTATACATAATCCCAAGTGTGAAGTGATGAGGGCCTGAACTAGAACGGTGGCAGTGTGAGAACTGAGAAGAGGGCATAGATGAGAGCTGCTCCAAAATCAGCAGGCTTTGGCCACAGATTGGCTATAGTGAGGGTGAGAAACAGTAAGGAATTGAGGGGAACTCCTAGGTAGTGAGTCTGAGAGACTGGGAGAATGATGTTGCTCTCTATAGTAATAGGGAATGGAGGATGGAGGGAGGGTTTAGGGGAAACAATCATGACTTCTGTTTTGAATATATTGAGTTTAAGATGTCTATTGGACATCTAGTTTTGAGATGTCTGTAAGGCAATCAAAGATGCAAGGCTGGAGATCAGCAGAGAAGTTAGGATGTAATAGATGGATTTCAGAATCATTAGCACTGAGATGGTAACTGTATGCATGGAAGCTGATAAGCTCCCCAAGGGAAACAGTAGAAAGGAAGAAGGGAAGAGGATTCAGGACAGAACCCTGAGGGACATCTATGGTTAGAGAATAGAATAAAACTTTAATAAAAAACTAAAAGTCAAATTATAGGAGACCTTAAAGCAAGGAAAGAAAGTCTCTGGTTACCTTCAGTTCAAATCATCAGACACAGAAAAGTATTGAAAGAATTTGCAAATGTGACTGCTGTGGCATCGTCCATGTTCTTTTGGCTCTCATAGAGAATGTGAGAGATGCCACAGGACTGGACATTGAACAGATGTTTCCATTTTTAAAAAGATGAAAAAAGTAGCTACTTCCCTCCACATGCTGGGAAGATTAGTGGCATTTCTCATAAAATGAGTTATTAAATGGATGGTTTATGAGCACTTCAAAAGAGACATGCATATGATATTCTATCTCCCTAGGCCCACCACCAGTACCCCTTCTAGGAAGATTAGACTTGAACTCAGTCATGGTTGACCAGATACCCAACTCTAGGCTATGTCAGACATTTAAGCACCACTCAGATTCTCTCTTTAATGCAATCCACATCCAGTTGGCCCTGGAGCAGCAAAGGACTCAGCTGTTGACCACAGAGAGATACCCAGGGGAATGCAGAAACATGACACAGGCCCTTGGTTATTGTTCCCAGGTGAAGATCAGCCAGGGCCACATAAAACCGGCATTAAAAGTGACTGGAAAGAATACCAGGCAGCTATAGCCAAAGCCTCTGCTAGCTCCCTCGAGTCTGACTTGGCTGCTCCATGCCATACAATGCACCAAAGAAGACAGGCTTCCTTTGTCAGACAAAACCAGTACAGATTGACTTCATCTAAGTACTTTCTTTTATCTGATACAGGTTTAGCCAGAGCTCCAACTGAGCCCCTTTGCCCCTGTACCTGCAGCTAATACATGTATTCATTAAGAGTAAGTCACACTAGGCTAACCTCATTTCCTTTTTTGACATAGATACTAGAAATGTCATAGAAATAGCAGATTTGAATTTTACAAGATGTTTGACAAAATTTTTCACATGCTGTGAAGAAAGAATCACAGACAGTGGCTCTAAACCTGAAAGGAACTTCCTATTACATCCAGCTCAATCTCCTCAATTCATAAAATGAGGAAATAAGTACCAAAGGATGTTAATGTCTTGCCCATGTCAACATGCCATAAGCATCAGAGGCAGAATTTGAATCCAGGTTCTCTTACTACAAAGCCTCCATACTTTCCACTACTCTAATGGAATGCTGCAGTACCCTATCATTAGCCATGCATTATTAAATGTTTTTTATCAATGACTTGAACAAAGGCATCCTTATCAAATTTGCAGATGGCATGAAACTTGTTGGGATCAATATAGTGAATGAAGACTAAAGATACAGAAAAATTTCACCAGAGGAAAACCATTGGCAGAGGCTGACAAGATGGCATTTCACAAGGACAACTGTGAAATCCTACTCTCCAGTTCCAAAAAGGAACTTCACAAATATCAGGTGAGGGGTATAGGTCTAGAAAGCATTCCATATGAAAAAATTCTAGAGTAGAATTTAATAAACTTAATATGGTTCAGCAATATGATGTGACAGTACAAAAAAGGCTAATGAACATTGGGCTGCATTAACAGAAAAATAGTGTCTATGGGAAAAGAGTTTTGCTGTACTGTCTTCATGAGATCACAACTGAAGAATCATACCCCCTCCTAGGATCCAGAACTGGTTGGTTGGTTGTTGGTTGGTTGGTGTCCTCCATTCTTGAAGAGGACCAAAATGATATCACCATGATAAACTCAAGTTTCAGTGTGTCCAACTGTTACTAATCAGACCAATATAAGCTCAGAATGCTCTACCATAGATTGGGCACAGATAATCCGTGTAAACATTTGGGGTGGATACTCCAAATGTGCACATTCTATATTTACTTTGTGCTGTCTCAATTCTGCTTTGCTCAGAAAGGACAGCACCCTCTCTGATGTGGGCATGCCATTCTGAGTGGTCCTATGCCAGTGTCTCCCATGTCCCACAATCAAATCCAAAGTATTTGAAAGAAACCTTGAGAATGTCCCTGTATCTCTTCTCCTGACTGTCATATGGCAATCACCTGTCCCTTATGAGTTCTCCATAAAATAGTCTTTTGGGTAAGCATATGTTTTGCATTCGAACAATGTGACCAGCTATTGGAGTTGTGCTCTCTGCAGCATAGTTTGAATGCTTAGCAAATCAGCTTGAGCAAGGACTTCAGTGTCTGGTACCTTATCCTGTCAGGTGATCCTCTGAATCTTCCTAAGATAGTTCAAATGGAAGCAATTCAGTTTCCTGGCATGGAGCTGGTAGACTGGTAGACTGTCCATGTTTCACAGGCATACAAAAATGAGGTCAGCACAACAACTCTGTAGACTTTCAGTTTGGTAGTCAGTCTAATACCTCTTCTCTCCCAAACTTTTCCTCAGAGCCTCCCAAACACCGAGCTAGCTTTGGCAATGCATGCGTCAACCTCATTGTCAATGCGTACATCCCTGGAAAGTATTCTACCAACATAAATGAACTTTATCCATAGCATTCAAGACTTCTCCATTTGTTGTAACCAATGGTTCCACGTATGGATGGTGTGATGGTGGCTGATGGAGCACATGTGTCTTCTTGGTGTTAATTATTAGGCCAAAATTAACACAGGCTGCAGAGAATTGAGCCATACTTTGTTGTATCTCAGCTTCAGAGGATGCGTTGTGTACACAATCATCTGCAAACAGAAAATCATGCACCAGTACTTCCTCCACTTTGGTTTTGGCTTGTAGTCTTTTCAAACTGAAGAACTTAACATCATGGCAGTTGACCTTCATGCCGTATTCGTCCTCATTGAAAGCATTTGACATCATGGCTGAAAACATCATGCTAAAAAGCATGGGAGCAAGCATACAGCCCTGTTCACTCCATTGGTGACTGAGAAGGCATGAGATCATTGTCCACTATCCAGAACCCTCACAGCAAATATTGGCATCTAATAGACTGTGTGATTGTAAGGAGAAGAAACAAACAAGAAGTGAGAGTGACAAAGGCAATGTGTGATGCAGAGTGCTAGACTGGTCATAGACTTATCCTTTCCAAGCTAAATATTCACATTCATCAAAAGTGCTGACCCCAAGGCAAAATGACTACCAGCAGAATTAATGTCAACTCATTAGAGCTCTTCTCTGAGCATGAACAGTTTGCTGCTGACTTGGAGGGAAAGTTCAGCCAACACACAGTTGCAACAGTGGAGCAGAAAAGGAGTGGGCAGCTTTCAGAGATTTGGTGTACAGCACTGTATTTGCTCATCTGGGTCAGAACACTTGCAAATTCCAAGACTACTTTGACGAAAATGGTGGGGAAATTCAGAAGCTGCTAAATGAAAAATAAGAACTCCACAAGGATTTACCAGCAGGATAGTTCATCCACCTCTAAGGCAGCATTTAATTCCATCAAAAGCAAAGTACAAGCAAAGCTTAGAGAGATGCAGGATTCCTGGCTCAGTAAGAAGACAGATGAAATTCAGTTTTATGCTGATAGTAAAAATCCAAAGAGCTTTTATGATTCCCTGAAAGCTATTTCTAGACCAAAAACCTATGGTGCATCACAACTACTCAGTCCTGATGGAGTCACATTGATTAGTGATAAGGACATGATCCTAGAGAGATGGGCTGAACTCTTCCATAGTGTTCTCAACAGACCATCATCAATTAATGCTGAAGCCATTGATCATTTACCTCAGGTTGAAGTCAGTCCCTCCTTAGCTGAACTTCCAACTGAAGAAGAGGTTTTCAGGGCCATTAGGCTCCTTCATATGGCAAAGCATCTTGTGCTGATTCTATTCCAGCTGAGATTTACAAGATAGGAGGGAAGACCATTGCTCATACGAAAGCTGACTGAAATTTTCGAAGTTATGTGGCGAGAGGAGGTTATCCCCCAGGAGTTCAAGGATGCCTCCACTGTCTATCTCTGTAGAGATAAAGGGAATAGATTGTCCTGAAACAATCACAGGGGGGGGTCTCTCTTAGTCATTGCTGGCAAGATTCTTGCTAGAGTACTACTTAATAGGCTGAGATTTCACCTGGAATATGGTCATATACGTGAAAGCCAGTAAGGCTTCAGAAAGGGTCAAGGAACAGTCAATATAGTGTTTGCTGTCCAACATCTCCAGGAGAAATGCCAGGAGCAGAACAGAGGTCTGCACACAATGTTTATAGATCCGACCAAGGCCTTTGACACTGTTAGTCATGAGGACTTATGAAAAATTATATCAAAATTTGGTTGCTCAGAGAAGTTCATTAATATTGTACATCAATTTCAGAATCTAGAACTATGGAGGTATAGAAGGGTCATTTCCCTTTCTTGGTTCAAAGCTTCACACACTAACTCTACGATCCTGAGCTAATCCCTTAATCTTTGTTCAACTCAGCTTCTCTTCCACAAAATGAGATTCTACACAACATCTACTTCCCGGAGTTGATAAATGAAATGAGGTAGGTAAATGTCGAAGACAGTGAAGGGACCTGAAACCTTTCCATGAGAAAACAAGGGAAATTTTTCCAAGACTGAAAGGGTTGAGGTTTTTGGGGAGTAGGGGAAAGATTTGGAGAAAAATAATTGTGTGAAAGAAGTAGTAGGTTCATTCTTATGAACACTGAAAGGCAGAACTAGAATCAATTAGTAGAAGTCACATAGTTCAATATAAGATAAATATTTTGGTTAGTTGTGTTTTCTGATTAAAACAGCATTAAATCAAAATCCCCACGTTTTGAGCCCCTAATGTTGAAAGTTTTTTAAAAAGTATTTTAGGATGCTTTCTTGTCCTAGCAAATAGAATCTAATGGAGCATAATAAAGCTTCCCCTGATGGTTCAGGATCTCACAATACCTCAGGGTCAGTCTTTGAAACATCACTAAACACCATCTAGAACAGCACCTGAAGATGTAGCCAGCTAAGATTTTGTAAAATATTAATTACTAATACCAGTTTACTTTCTTACTACTGATCTCAAAATTCTTCCCAAAGTGGATCACAGAAAAAGGATTAACTGAGATTTCAAATTAATCATTATTTAACTCTAACCAAAATGTATTTTCAATGTGCCATCAAAATTGCAATGATTTTACTTAATAAAAATAATAGTGATAATAGACAGCATTTGTAAAGCACTTTACAAAAAAAAGGTTGTTAAAGTGCTTTACAAATATTATCTCACTTCATTATCATATCAACCCTGGGAGGTAGATGGAATTTTTATCTCCATTTTAGAGACGAGAAACTGCAGCAAAGCATAAATGACTTGCCCCAGATCACATGACTGATAATTAAGTGTATGAGGCTTTGAACCAAAAATGGGAAATGACAGTTGTTGGAAGGCCTGCAAGAAGACAGGCATAATAATGTACAGTTGATGCAACTATGAAATTATGACAACCATTTGGGAAAGGAATTTGGAACTATGTGTCAAAAGTTACAAAGTTCATATACCTTCTTAGCAGTGATGCTACAACTAGGCTTATACTCCTAAAGAGATCAAAGAATAAGGAAAAGGCCCTTATCTTCAAATACACATATAGATATAGATATATATAGATATAGCAGCTTTTTTCCTAGTAGCAAAGAAGTTGAAAGTAAATAGAGGAAGGCTCCCTTTATGTGGGAACTGGATGAACAAATTGTGTCATATAAAATTAATGGAATATGATTGCAAAATTTTTAAAAAGTGAGGAAAGTGAAGTTTCTGAACAAATCTGTGAAGATATAGTAACTGATGGATGCAGTTGAAGGAATAAAAAGCGGAATCCAGAGAGCAACTTATAACATTTTTAATAGCTCCAATCAATTTATTAGAAGTGATGATTGATTAGGCAACTGCAGTGGTGACTTCAACTTCTGCATCTGGTTCAATGCTGATAGAAGTGATCTGTTTAACAATTTCAGAAGGACTGTACAAATCAATAAGGAGTTTGCAGATTCTCATCTGGAGCTGATCCCAAGTCTTCCAACCTTAACCGCAAGGAGTTTTTCTAGTTGTGATTCAAAGGGTCTTAGTGAGCATTCGAACAGGTCTGTTCGCTTTCAGGTTCTTTTCTTTGGCTCCTTTAATTAGGTCAGCACATACTTTCTCAAGTGATTCAAATTGGGGCTACTGAGGGGTGATTCAGTTCTGGTGAATGGTCACTTTGAACTCCACAAGTGTCCTGCCCGCATCTGCCATGACAGTGGAACAGTTTCCTGACCCACTTATTCCTCGATGAGAGCAAACATTGGTGAGTAAAGAGGAGGAGAGGCAGGGACATGGACTCCACCCAGCTGCAGTGGTGGTACCTTCACCAAAGAACAAAATATTATAAAGAAAAGCAAATAAATTCTCCAGAACTCTGATCAATGCAATGACTGATATAATTCCAGAAGACTATGAAGCATGTGCTTCCCATCTCCTGAAAGAGAGGTAATAAACACAAGAATAAAACATGTTTTTTCAGACATGGCCAATGAGAGGATTGGTTTTGCTTGATGATACGCATTTGTTACAAGAGGTTTTTGTGTTTCTTTTTTGTAGTGGGAGGATACAAGAGGTAAATTATAGGCTAGCCCTCTCCCCAAAAAAGAAAGAAAAGAAGGTCATTTGGAGCATCTTAAATGCACAGAAGAGAAGACCACAAAAAAAATCACAAACATGACAACTTTGAAAATTAATCACTGAATTTATCATATTTTTAAAAGACAGCTTCTTAAATTATCTTGTATCTGTTTGTATATCTATCCTTCAGATGTCACGTGCAATTCTTTTTTCGTTTTATGTTAGTATATCAACTGCGCTTAGACACAAGGTCTTGTACAAATCATTTGCTTGGTAAAGGTTTGTTGAATTAATTTGAACTGAACGCAACTTAACCGAATTGAATTGAACTGGGTTATTGTGGAGATCACAAACATGAAGTGCCTCAGAACTGTAAAGTGTTATATGATGTGGGCAATGATTATATTAGACTCTCCTTTCAAAAAAACTCTGATGCTAAAGGTTCATCACTGTTGCGCTGCCAGTTGTGGTTTGTGATAATGATGCAAATAACTCCAAAGGCACAGACTCCAATAATGTGACTGAATAAGGTCCACCTGTTTTAGCTGGGTAATCTCTTCAGTGCTTCACTTTATTTTGTCACTAAATTCTTAAACAGTCAAGGTTTTTAATTGGATGGTGGTCTCCATGGCATGATTCACAGATGAATGATCCAAGTTAGACTCAGAGAAGGAGTCAAGGAAAGATATTTATATGTAAAATATTCACATAGAGCAAACCATTTTTTGGAGAAAGTCACATATATTTTAGGTAATTTTGTTAAAAATAGGATATACCTAAAGAAAAGAAATATAAAGGGAGAGTCATACTTTTTCTTGTAAAAGCCTCTGGAACAAGCAGGGCTGACTTCCATTACTATTTATAACCAGGGCTTCACTTTCTATTATTCAGGAGAAGGGCTGTAACCATAGGAGCAGTGGAAATGAGAGAGAACACAGAACCAGATTTGCATTCTGCTATGTAATTCCCCATGCAAATTTTGGCCCCATGTGAAGTCAGGCTTAAGTATAAAAATCATCAGTTAGTGACTATGTTCAAGAGTTGCTTTATCAGTAAAAACCAGGAAAGTCTGAGAACAGGAAAATATCTCAATCTCTAAGATAGGAAAAGAATTCTAAGGTGCTACATGAGAATTGCTTCAGGAAAACGAACAGAACCAGGGACTGCTGTGAAGGTCAATGTCATATGAATAACGTGCATCATTCAAAGGTAGAAGGTATTGGTGTTTGAGTCAGAAGAACAGAGGTAAGTCCTGGGTCCAATTTTTATCAGCTGTGTAACCTATAATAAGTCATAAGATCATAGATATAGAGCTAGAAAGGACTGGAGGCTAGCTAGTTCGTTTTTCCTTTTTTATAAATGAGGCAGGTAGTTCAGTGGATAAAGGCCCAGGCCCCCAGTCAGGTAGACCTGAGTTCAAATCTGACCTTAGACTTATAATTACAGTGTGACCTTGAGCCATTCACTTAACCCTGTTTTCCTCAGTTTCCTCATCTGTAAAATGAGCTGGAGAAGAAAGCGGAAAGGCATTCTTTGGCAAGAAAATCCTAAATGGGGTCACAAAGAGTTGAGCATGACTGAAGCAACTAAACATAAATGAGGAAACTTAGTGATTCTTAGTTTTATATGTTATGTTGTTAAAAACACTCTTCTGAAAAAGGGTTCATAGACTTCACCAGACTGAAAAAAGGAATCTATGACACAAAAGAAATGATTAAAAATACCTTGACTAGAAGACATCTTTCCTGATCCCCTAGTCATTAAGGGATCTCTCCCTCCTCCAATAATCATTTATATTTGTATCTGCGTAAACACTGTATTCACACAGTATCTAAAGGGTCTGACTTGTATTTCATTTTGGTCTTTTACCCCAGTGCCCACCCATAATTCATTACATATAGGTGGCATTTAAATATCGGATTGAACTGGTTCCATTTGGGGGCCAGAAAAAAATGTAGTTATCACCTCAATATTTCTCATTAGGCACATGCCACTTGAATGTTCAGCTCTTTGCTTTTTAGTATTCTCATCTATAAAACGACTAGAGTAAGGTAAAGGGCAGGGAGAATATTTCTTGGGAGTACCTCCTACAAGGACAACAACAAGGAAAAATGAGGAACAGATAGGCCAAAATTGAAGGAGAAAAGCCTGAGAAGTATGTAGATTAACCTGCTCACCTCCTTTAGCTGTGGCACAGAATTCTTGCTCACTTTTCTTTCTGTCATTGATCTCATTCTACAATGCTATTAAATAAACCAAAGAAATCTGTGAGGTACTATTTACCCTTAGTCGTATTTTCACCTTATCATAAATAACTTAAAGTAATGGTTTCCTCCTCTGTAAAATGGAAATGATGCTGTTCGTACTACCTGCCTCACAGGGCTGTAGTGAGAGCAGAGTTTTGCATACTTTAAAGGTCTCTAGAAATGTGATCCAATCACATCTGCCTAGGAAACTTACTGCTGGGTCCCTTTGTGATTTCTTTCAGGCATGTTGTCATTGTCCAGTCATTTCGGGCATGTCCAACTCTTCATGACCTCATTTTTGGTTTTCTTGACAAAGGTACTGGAGTGCTTGCCATTCCTTCTCTAACTCATTTTACAAATGAGGAAACTGAGGCAAACAGTTTAAATGACTTGTCCAGTTGGTAAGTGTCTGAGGTCAGATTTGAACTCAGGAAGATGAGTCTTTCTGACTTCAGGCCAAATACTCTATCCACTGCACCATCTAGAGGTGATTATCCTCCCTAGGACCTGTTCAGCACCTTGATGGGCTTCAAAAGATTAGTGAAATGCAACATATGTCCCCTAAGAAACTTGAAATCAGTTTATCAGTTATCAGCATGTTTCTTTTACTTATAGAATGTGAGATTTTCCTAAAATTACAAGCTGATCATTGAAATGTCAATCAAATTATAATGAAGCCATAAGGGTGTTGCCCCTTTCCACCCAGAATAAGAACGCATTATCAGAACATTGACCCAGTGGCAGCAGATGAGATTAATGGCAAGATTACCCTTGCTTCATGATCTCTTCCAAATTCTTTCTTCTCCATCCCCAAAATGTGGGTTGTTTCTATTTCACTTCTGCAGGAGAATGGAAAATTGACCTTCTGTAAATGACTGAAGTTGTAACTAGGGCTTGGTAACTGGGACTTCATCCCAGGGTGCTGAGGCAGAAGGCATTAAAAGTGCTTGGAGGGAACAACAGAGCTTAGCACCTCGCTTATTGCTTATTAAATGAAATGGAAAGCTACCACATGGAGTTTTCTTCATTCCAGATGAGTTCTTCCCTGGTTAAATCCAACCCCCATTCCCATGGGTTTACTCAAAGTATAATTTATATTTCCCTGCTCCAGGAACAGAAATTCTTAGTTATTATTCCTATGGGTAAGAATTCTTAACCATAATAGTTTTAGACTAAATTTACATTTGCAACATCCAGGTAAGTGGCAGACATCAAATAGACTTACAGTTACAAAGAACTTTGAAAAGCCCCATTGCCTAGATCTAGTCCAGATGTTTTATGATAAAATGCTAATTTTTCTATATCAGCCTCATGCCCCAAAGTCCTACTTGTACAGATACATTTCAAAGGCAAAATCTGATCCCCTGCTATCAGCGTTCCTGAATAGGAGATTAAGTTTTCAGATTTTTATATTCCTGGTTCTACATAAAACTCAACGTGAGTCAAGACCTTAGTGTCTAAGACTAATCTTCATCTGAGAACATGAAACCGCAACAAGGCTATATATCTCCAAGGCATACAATACATGACCAACAATCCAGCCTCCTGAGTTCTTTGTCATGAGCTTAAAATATTCAGGTAATAGGATATGAATTTTCCAGATTTAATTTTAAATTTAAGTAAAAATGGATTTCTGCCATATCATATAATTAAAGTTAATATAGGTTTACAAATTTCCTTTTCAAGCTTCATCTTTTAATCAGTTACCTAGCACTTGAGTTTAGGTACTCAATAAAAACTAATCTTCCAAAATACATCATTTATTCAAAAACTATTCAACACCTATAATATGAAAGGCCCTGGGCTAGCTGCTGTGAGCCATGTGAATACAAACAAAACATGGCTTCTGCCTTTAAAAAGCTTCTAACCTAGTAAGGAAAGATGACAAAGAAGCATAATAAAATTAGAAAATGCTAGGTGATGATCTTGCACTAAATCACTTCTAACATCCTTTACAACTCTAAACCTATGACCCTTTGATATAAATATAAAGTGCTAGGAAATCAGAAAAAAGGAATTTTTTTGTCCACTTTACCTCCAAAAGCAAATCTCTCATATTACTTGTTGGTTGCAATGAGTCTCATATAAAATCAAATGTACAGTACTGTTTCAGCATGGCTGCATTTAGCTGTCATGAATTCATCTATAAATGAATTTTTATTTATATGCATATATCTATAAATATTTAACATACTACAAATTTTAATGCACTATCGTATTATTATGAAAACTCATCTTCTCAGATACCCTGAAAGGGTCTCAGGCACTTCCAAGGGTTTCTAGACCACACTTTGAGAATCATTTGGCTAGCGTTAGATTCAGTCTCAAAATATGAAACTTAATAGTGACACACAAAGAGCCTCACCCTTGGGTAGAATCATTTAAAAAACAAGCAAACATTAATCACTGACTATTTGCCTGACATAGAGCTAAGTTCTGGGATGGCAAAGGAAGGCAAAAGTAGTCTCTACCTCAGGAAGCTAACATTTAAATTAAAATGTACAATTGCAAGATGGTGGGGGAGAAGAGGAGACATCAATTAGATAAGAACTGTTCTGAAAGTATCTGGGGGTTTTAGTGGACAGAAAGCTTGATACGAAGTTTCAGTGTCATGTGGCAACCGACCACAAAAGCTGAAAAGATCTTGGGCTACACTGAGAAGCATGGCTTCTAGGGCTAGGTATGTGAAGCTTCCCTCCACTCAGTTCTTTGTTATACCTCATCAGGAATACAGCGCTCAGTTCTAAGGCACTGTCCAGAAGCATGTCCAGAAGAAGACAATACGAATGAGGGAGGGCCTTGATGAGAACCAGTTGAAGGAACCGGGCATGTTTTAGCATAGACAGGACTTGAGAGAACAAGACAAGGGAGAGATTAAATTCACTCCACTTGTCTCCAAGAAGCAACATGGCACAGTGGACAGAGAGCTGACTTTGGAGATGGGAAGACCTGCGTTCAAGCTTTGTCTTTGACAAGTAGTGGCTATATGACTCTATTTCACTTAATCCTCTGAATACTTTAGGCAAGTCTTGAAGACTAGAAATGACAGAAAAAGACACAATCTATGTTGGCAAAGGGAGTCTCCTCATCCAGAAATTCTTTGTACTAATGAAATCACAAGTCAATTCCATTGCTCGGTTTTGCTCAGTTGTTTCAGTCATGCCTGACACTTCGTGACCTCATTTGGGTTTTCTTGGCAAAGATATTGGAGTAGTTTGCCCTTTCCTTCTCCAGCTCATTTTATAGATGAGGAAACTGAGGCAAACAGGGTTAAGTGCCTTGCCCAGGATCATATACTAGTAAGTATCTGAGGCCGGATTTGAAATCCAGGCCTAACACTCTATCCACTTGGCTACCTAACTGCTCCAATAGCCTGTCACTATCCCTTAATTTGGACTCAGAAGGCAGACCTAGGAGCAATGAGGGGAAGTTGGTGAAATTTAGGTTTGAAATCAGGAAAAACTTCCTAACAATTAGAGTTGTTCAAAAGCAGATTGGACTACATAGAAAGGTGGTAAGTTCCTCCCTCCTTGGAAGTCTTGAAACAGAAGCTAAACATTTACCAGCATTTGTTATTTCTATTAGAGTGGAGATCCCTTTTGTATATAGTTGGAACTAGATGGCCACTCAGATCCCTTCTAACTCTCACATTCAATTATTCTCTTATTTTCCAAAGCCTATGTGTTCTCCTACTCTAGACTACCCTTTAAGTGTTATATGGGATTTAAAGATGAACAAGCCTTTGTATATCAGCTAATCTAACTCCTTCTATATTAAGAAAAATAAGACCCAAAGAGTTTATTATTTACCTAAGTTCACAGGACAAGCACATGGCAGAAGAAAGTCACAGACATCCTACAGTGTAAGAGTTAGAAACATCTGAATATCCAGTCCCCACATTTTAAAGATGATTTGTATTGATATAGTCCTTAAGGTTAATCAAGCATTTTCCTCCAGCAAAAGTGGGAGCTGGGCAGGATAAATGTCATTATCTCTACTTTACAGATGAAGATGAATAGGCTCAAAAAGGGCAAGTGATTTATTTTTTGGTCTTTGGCCACATTTTGAGAAATTTTCCCTAAGTATGCATCAGTTGCCTCTTTGCCTTATAGGGTGCATTTGTGCAGAACGAGCCAAAATATGAAAAAAATTAATTTCAGATCCAATAAGGATGTGATTTTGGCATTCATCTATGGACAGGTGGTAGTTGAAATGATGAGAGTAGTTGAGCTTCCTGAGGAAGGGAATACATGGGGAAGGAGAGCTAATTACTGAAGCCAGGGGAAGGCTTAGGTTTAACCTTTATCATGTTTGGGAACTCTGAATCAGAATAAATTGCACCCCTCCATTCAGTGTCAAATAACTGGATTTGAAGTCAAACTCTTAAGATAAAGTGCTGTAAACAAACATATCATATGGCTCCTTTTTGTCCGTTTATTGTTGCGGCATGACAAATACTCCTCATTTCATCATTTTGGAAATAAAAGAACTTAAAAGTCATCATCAAGTCTAACTTCTTCATTTTATAGATGAAGAAACAGGCTCAGAGAATTTAAGTGATTTGGACAAGACCACAGAGTTCATAACTGTAGCAAGGGATGGAATTAGCACCCAGGTCTTCTTGACTCAAAGCCCAGTGCCCTAGCCATTACACCATACTTCTGTGGTCAGAAGAAGAGAAAGATAATTCACTTGAAAAGGGAGCTCTGATTGAGATTTAATCAATAAATTTTAGACTCTAAGGCTAGGGAAAAGATAAACCAGTGATGAACACACTGACGTGAATGACACAGAAGGAAAGCCTGAAAAGATTGATCTGCATGACCATATTCACTCATTGGGGAAAAGGGAACTGGCATGCATCCAAACCAAATACTCTGATTTGTTTTCAAAGAAGCAGAATCCAGAAAACTAATGATTCTTCTGGGAAGGAGAAATTCAATGATGGGTTTATAGCTATTACAATTCTGTAATAAATCTAGCTTCAAGTTTGTAAGCTGATAGCATGCAAAATTGTGGTTTGATAGGGAATATATAAAGAGCAACAGATTTTCCTATGATTTCATAGCTCATTTCGACAGGCATAAAGATATTTGTTTTTGTTTTTTTAATAACCTGATCAATTTTGTGTGGTACCATGGAAACTACACTACACTAGGAATCAGAAGGCCAACATCACAATCCTGACTCTGAAATTTTGGTAGCTAAGGTCCCTTCAACAACCAACTCTTCTTCCCTGGGCCTCCTTTTCCTGATGGGTTGATTAAGAAGGTTACAAGAGGTCAGTCAACAAATTTGATTAAGTGCCTACTGTGTTGCAAGCACTTTGCTAAATGCTGGAGATACAAGGGCTAAAGTGAGATAGTTCTTGACCTCAAGGAGCTTACATCCTAAGAAAAGGATAAGACACAGATAGGACAGTGGTGGTCAGGGATGGAAATTTTGGTCTCAACATTTACAGGGATAGTGAGCAGAGCTATAGATATATGTCTCCCTTTCTGTTAAAATGGCAGCACTAACGTGGGAAAGGGGAAAATGGGAGAAAGAAAACGAGAGAGAGGAAGAGGGTGAAAGGAAAATATACATGCACTAGGGCATATGGCAACAAGGTAGGCATGGTTGGATGAGACATGAAGCACAATCCGGGACACCTATATACTGATACTCTCTACAGACCTTTTCAAGCTACAAAACTCTATGATTCCATGACTTTTCACAAGTACTTTCAGATCTTTTATAAGAAGCAAGCAAAAAAAAAAAGAGAGAGAATATGGCTATTTAAAATCCAATCACATGCAACATGACTAATATGGAAATGTTATGCATGACTTCACATGTATAATCTAGATAAAATTGTTTGCCTTTTCAAGGAGGAAAGAGGGAAGAGAAGAAGGGAGTGAATTTGGAAGTCAAAATTTAAAAAGAAATGTCAGAAAAATTTTGCATGTAACTGAGAACTATATAAATATAGAAACTGAAATATAGAAATAAACAGAATAAAGGTAGAATAAATAAATAGAAATAAATCTAGGAAGTTATATAGAAATATCTCAATAAATTGAGAAATATAGAAATAAATAAGAATATATTGGGGAAAAAATAAATAAGTCCAATAACAGTGATTTCAGTTTTAATTAAGCTTCTCTGTCCATACACCAAAGAACATTGACATTTAAATACCATGTACCCCATGTTCCAGAAATGGAGCACTAAGAAAGATTCAAACAACCATTTAATATTTTTAAAAATGTAAATTTCCAAACACATTTATGCATAATAATCACCAGTTAATTGAAATTTACATAGAGCAGATTAGGATATAAAATATCACACCTGGATTTTAATTTTTATCACATAGAGGCTTAGAAATGATAACTAGCTTGTCTCTAGGCCAGGATATGAATCAATATTCTAGGTCCCCCAAAAAAATTATAGTCCTGCTTTTTTGCAAAGGGGTTTGGATCTTTAATTCCACTGGCTTAAAGAGTTCTTACTAAGAGAATTCCTTCTATAGATATGTACCTGCTCTGCATTGTATAATTATAAAAAGATGCCTAGGGCACTGAAAAGGTTAAATAACTTAGCTAGGGGGTCACATAACCAGTATGCCTCAGACAGACCTTGTGTCCATCTAAGGCCATCTCTCTATCCACTATGCTATGCTGCCTTTCCTAGGTTCCCTTATCATTAATAATTACAAAATAAACCAGCAGCTACATGAACAATATTTACAAATATGGCAAGAGGAAAACTTTTCCACGGTGCTCCTGTTATTCTGATTCTTGATTGATTGCTATTTATTGACTTTCAGTCTTAACCCTCAGTACTCTGAATATTCTTCAAGAAGTTTGAAAGTTTTATTAAGATAGGGGCTTTCATTGAGGTTGGTATTGCTGAAAATATAGTCTTATGGTTTACTGCTGTTCAGTCATGTCTGACTCTCGATGATCCTATTTGGCAAAGATACTGGAATGGTTTTTCATCCTTCTTCAGCTCATTTTACAGATGAGGAAACTGAGGCCAGCAGGGTTAAGTGACTTGCCCAGGGTCACACAGCTAGTAAATGTTTGAGGCCAAATTTGAACTCAGGAAGATGAGTCTTACTGATTCCAAGCTACTCCAGTCTTACTGGGCTTAAATTAACTCTTCTTAACCCAAGGGTCAAGGAACCTGGATGGGAAAAAAAGAATTATAATTTTATTTTCACTAACCTATAAGTGAAATTTAGCATTTTCTTCATTTATTTAAAAACATTATCTCAGAAGTGAGTCATTGGCTTCACCAGACTGACAAAGGAGTAAATATTGTATCTGCCATACTCAGAAATATTCCATATTAAATCGAAAGGGTCTTAGGATCAAAAGAGATCTAAAGTTGGAGTCCTATCATAAAGGAAAGGAATCTTGGATCCAGTCTTGAGAGGCCTGAATTCAGAATTGAGCTCTGCCTCTTAGTAGCCTTGTGACCATGGAAAAGCTCGTTAACTCTCTGAGCCTTAGTTTCCTCATCTATAAAATGGGGACAATATCCTCATAATACATACCTCACAAAGCTCCTCTGAAGAAAGCCCTATATAAATGCGAGCTGACTTACCCAAGGCAGGTTCTAAAGATTGAGGGTATAGGCAACTGTCCACACAGTGGTGTCGCAGGGGGTCCTGAAATGCCTCCTGTGTCCTAACCTTACAAATGTCTCTTCTGTTCACTAACTGATCCCTGAAACATGACCTTTTCTTTCACTCTATTAGCTTTACTCTTATTAAAATTAAAATAGATCTGGGATAGGGTCTACTTTGAGGTGTCACACATGGTTATGAATGAGTTTGAAGTCCTATATTGGGGAAGGTGGTGGGGAGAAAGAAGAGAGTGACATCCCTACGATCCTGAGGGAAGTGAGGTGTCCCAGAGTGAGAGATAAAAGTGCACAAAGGACAGGTTCACATAATAAAGACAGATTTGCTCTACATTATGTCTACTATAATAGTCTTTTGGAACTACTTTGACCTGGTTAACTCCAAGTCTTTCAGCAGCAACCTTGAAAGGAGCCATATTTATGTTTATAATCATGTTAAAGTTTTTGTAATAAAAATACTTTTAAGTCCCCTCTTATTCATTCATGTATGCCATATTCTGACAGGTTAAACCAAGCAAAAATAATAGACTTTTGAAGCAATCTGCACCTCCAAAAGGGAGTCCATGTCTATCATTCAAGAGAGAAATCTTACCTCAAGCTTGCTGAGTTTGGAAAGGCCTGTGATCAGGTAGTTTGGATGCAGGGAGATGATTTTTTTTTTAACCAAAAAGAAATCCTAAAAGATAATCTACCAAACCATAAGGGGTTCCAATCTGAATTAACAAAGTGAGAACTCACACCTATGAAATTAAATATCCCTGAATTATTGAAATATCATGTGGCCCCTGTATGTACCAAACCTTTAGGGCTTACGGGGGGTTTTTATAATATATTATTGTTAATAATAAAAATGAATAGCAATAGCATTTCTATGGTACTTGAAAGTTTGCAAAGTCCTTCATGAATATTAACTCATTTGATCCTCACAATGACCCTGGAAAGAAGCCACTATCATTATCCTCATTTTACAGATGGTGGAAACTGAGGCAAATAGAAGTTGTGACTTGCTCAGGGCCACAGAACTAGTAAGTGTTTGAGTTCACATTTGAACCCAAATCTTCTTTACTCCAAAGTCTATTTGCTGTGTCACCTTGCTGCCAAAAGACTCAACCAGGCCTATAGCACAAAAGCATTTATACTGTCTCATCTAACTCACAGAAGGGAAATATTCAGAGGCAAGGGAATAGGGCAACATTTCAAAAGGAAGGAAGGAAGTTAAGACAAAAGATACTACTTGGTCTCAATTGTTATAGATGATAGATATAACCAATTTCAGTCATCAGAGGGGTCAGTTACTGACTCCTCAGCTGTCGTGGCCTTTGATAATTGGGGTAGAGGGGAACCATTATTAAACATTTAACAATCATCTCTTTGAAAATGCAAGACACACTTTACTACATAACATTTTCTCCACTTTCTTATGTCTAAACAATCAACAGGATAGTAAATCTAACTCTGATTTGTACCATTTATCAATTTCCAAGTTGTAAATGCTCACATTAAAAATTTAACATTCACCTCTTATAAACTGCCTCAATCTGACTCCAGCTCATCCCTGATTATCCCTGTCTTTTGTCATCTTTGTAATTTTCATTTGCATGTATCTCACCATTAGTGCTTTGGAGAAATATTTTGCACTTTTGTTAATAACCAGCAATTATGTTGATTCCAGTCCACCCCACCTTAAGATGAGAGCATAGGAAAGATCTAAGTATAGGAAGTCATTAAAGCTCCTTTACAACAGTCACCCTTGGATTTGGTTCACTAAGCCGGTGACAACCCGGGATTACCTCTACACTACCATGAGGCACTGGAGTAGGACTCTGGACCATCAACCTATCTGAATCTTACGAAGTTCTAGCAAGTTGATTGAATGAATTATAGAATCCCAAGAAAGGAAACATGCATTTACTAGGTGCTTACTATGTGCAAGGCACTGTGCTAAGCATGTTACAAATATTATCTCATTTTATCCTCACAATAATTCTACAAAGTAGAAGCCATTATGATACCCATGTTACCACGGAAGAAACTCAAGCAAGCAGAGGTTAAGTGACTTGCTCAGAGCCATACAGTTCAAAAATATCTGAGGCTAAACCACATTTCTCATCTGTTGAAAAGACTCTAATTAGACAGGTTTTCAGAAAGACTCAAAAAAAAACCAATTCAAAAGACAACCATAGGACCCAAAATAGACCTAAGCACATGAAAATTGTACATGTGTGCTTGTTACCTTCATGCACACTGTATCAATATTTCAATCCATAAAAGAAAAAGCAAAAATGACAACAAAACATTATTTTATTCATTTTCTTAACCGGTTCCATGGTTCAAGGGACTTTAATTGGCCAGACACCTAAAATGCTCCTCTTATATCTTTTTTTGTTAATTAATTTATTTTTAGTTTTCAGCATTCACTTTCACAAGATTTTGAGTGCCGAATTTTCTCTAAAGAATAAGAGACATCAACTCATAGATCTTTGTCATTCCAGATTCAAAGTATTTCAAGTGACTCCTTAGCTACCCTCAGTCTCTGTATCTTTCCTGCAGCAATGGTGATTACAAGAGATTCTAGAAATAAAGCCAACAAATATTTCATAGAATCAAAGAATCTTAGGACTAGAAGGGACCTCAGATCTCATTGAGGCCCTGTTTTACAGAAAATGGAAATCCCTTGAAAAAATACCCAGTATGCAACATGGCAGAATAGAAGAAAGGAAGCAGACAGAATCAGAAGGCTTTAAAATCTGTTTCTTCCTACCCATGTGACCCTAGGCAAATCACTTTCCATCTCTGCACCTTTGTTTCCGCTCTTATAAAATGAGGTGAGACAGGGCAAGACTAAATAAGTCCTAAGATTCCTGCCAGTTCTATAGTCTGTGATGAAACGATTTGTTCAAACGATTTGTTCAAACGATATTACTAGTTATTGTCAGAGCCTGGATTCAAATCAGGGTCCTTTCTACTCTTTCTTTCATCATGCTTTCTTTCAAACCTATTAAATGAGGGGACCATAATGTCCCAATGTTCCTAAGTCCTCAACGCAGACCAACATCCCATTGGGCATCCTTGATCTATATATTTCTTTGTACTCATATTCCCAAGGATTTAATACTAGAAGTTTTTTTCTGAAGCTTTAAACTTTCAGATTTCTTTTAAAAAAAATTATCCTATGTCATAAATTTGAATCTTTATTTTTATGCTACAGTTAATTTTCTGTCCCACACCACTCAAATCCCATCTGAAAGCTATGTTACCTATTTTGGCAGTTTTTATTAAAACAAAGTCATTTTCCTACTCCTTTTAGGGTTCAAACTGTTGATCTATACCAGTGACAACATATTCCTTTAACAGTTGGTTTAAAGGTTTTTCTTTACACAAAAGTACTTTACTGCTTGTTTTAGCACTAAAGTCCTCTATATTAAAAGGTCTTTAAAAGAGAGAGTACGTTGCATACAATTCCTTTTCCTAATTAAAAATCAGCAAACCTTCTCTCACAAAGAGAAAAAGTCAAACCAAAATAATACAAACTACTTTTTACTCATGTGTAGCCCTTGGCAGATTTTTTTCCCAGTCTGTTAGCAAGCTTGTATAGGAAAAAAAATTCTTTATTCCTGCCTTAGAATATTCCTTTCATGTTTCTGCCTCTATCACTTTCCTCATGGCGTTTTGGGCCTCTAGAATGCCCTCCTTCACATCTTTGCTTCTTGAAAGGTCCAGGTCAAAGGGTATCACCTAATATTCTAGTTATTTACGTATATGTCATTTCCCCTACTATGTTATGAGGACTCTTAAAGGGAGAGACATTGTCTAATTCATATTTGTTACCCCCATAGCACCTATCACGTTGCCTTGTACATGTTACAGATGCTTCTTAAGTAAGTCTTGAGTGATACGATCAATGGCCTCAGATAGTCTCTGAGGAAGTAAAATGGAAGATGTCAAGATAAAAATGGAAACCAGAAAGCAGTGATGGGTCTGCACAGTCTCAACTAACTACGATTTCAAAAGCTTTTAGCTCCTGTAGTCAACAATCTTCTTTATTTGCCATTTGGATTGTTATCATCTCCAACTCCATAGCAATTTCACTCCCTCCTATAAACATTTGTTTGAATTTGTCAGTTAAGTGACATTCAGAGAATATGCTATGTCAAAAATGTAGCATAGCATAGGATTTTGAAGCATAATTGGCTTATGTAGTAGTTTGTGAATATCTAAACTCCTAAAAATTGTTGAATATCAAGCAAGAATGATGGACAGTGTTAAAGTTAACAGAGTACTTCAGTGGATGAAGAGTATGTGCATTTGGGACACATGGTGGATCCATAGAATCATTTCCAAGTCATGATCTATGTCTCTAGTAAATATTAAACCAGATATCAAATAATAGCTCAGCAGACTGGATTTCTGCATACCTCTCAACTATTCATTTTGCCACTGTTATTATCCATTGATTCAGTAATTCAATACTTTGGGCATAGAGGGGAAGGGGAAAGTTGAATTAATGCAATGAGTAGGCAAGATTACCTAGAGTGATATCAAAGAGCACTGATCTTGGAGTCAGATGTTCTATATTTTAATCTTATTTCCATCACTTATTATTTATCAGTCATAAGTAGGAATATTTTCTCTTGGGGCAAAAATCATTGGGTTTAGGGGAAGCAGTGAGGGAGGCAGCAGGCCATGACTATTGAACGGAAATCAGAATAACTCTGGGTTGTTGTCCATGGAGGAGGATGATCTTATCCTTGCTTTAGTGGAAATTAAGCAGAGAAAAGAAAGGTAGGCCACAATGGGGCTTGGAGGGGTTAGCCCATGATTGTTTGCACCATATGTCAATGTCTAGCTGCAAAGGACCCCAAAATAAGTCAGAACGAAGTCAACAACCTTGAGGAGGAAAGCACATCCTCCAGATATTGGTGCCCTGGTGCAAAGCCCTATTCACCCCATAGTGATAGTTATGTCTCAACTCTCAACATTAACTTGGATAAATCACTTAACTTCCAAGAACCTTGTGTTCTGCTATAAAATGGGGATAAGACCTGCCCTATCTATAGCACAGGTTTTTTGGTAGACAAAGGTAACTGATGAACTGTCATGGTGTTGGAGTCTGTGAATTTTCAACAATAATTGAGCACCTACCTATGGGTTCCTTTAGCCTGCTTCCATTGATAGGTTCAATATGAGGGAAAAAAGACAAGAAATGCACACAAGGTGCTCAAAGAAATCTAAAGAGGAAGGCAGAGGTTTCAGGTACAGGAGGTCAGGAAAGATTTCATGGAAAAGATAGCACTTGAATTTGGTCACACTATGGCAGAGATCTAGAGAAAGCCCATTTTAGGCCTGGGGAGCTACGGGGAGGAATGCACAGGGATGTGCAAAAGTTTTGTCTAAACAGTAAAATGGAAAATCACCATTTATCCTTTGGAGTAAAAAAAAAATCGTTTAATTCACCAGAACAGCAATTAAATGGCTAGTAACAAAGGATCTTAAACATACAGCTGATTATTCACTGAAAGAATTCTACATGTTCACATTTAACTATTAACAACTTCTGAGCTGATTTTATAGAATGAAGAATGATATTATTTACAAAGCTGAGTCTCAGGTAGGATAATTTGGTCTTGGCTGTGGCCAGATCCTCCACATCTTTTCTCTTACCTCCAAAGCAATCCTTGTGTCCAAGATTCACTAATTACATAAAAGACCCAGGCACACTTTTGGAGATTTTCTCACTCTCCTCTCATTACCCCCCAGCCAGAAAACCTAGGGAAAGCTCTGACAGTTATCACACACACACACACACACACACACACACACAATTAGACCTAGTATATGTGAGTATTGTGGTTGTACTGTTGAGTCGTTTCAGTAGTGTCCAACTCTTCCTGACCCAATCTGGGGTTTTCTTGGTAGAGACACTGGAGTGGTTTTCCATTTCCTTCTCCAGTTCATTTTACAGATGAGGAAAATGACGCAAATAGGATTAAGTGACTTGTCCAGGGTTACACATTGGCTAATAATTGAGCCAGATTTTAACTCTGGTCTTTCTGACTTCAGACCCAGCAATTGTATCACTACGCTTCCTAGCTGATTATACAGTTCACAAAATTAAAGGAAGTTTTACTAAGTGGCAAACAAAAGAGAATTCACAGCTGAACTCTTTATTCCCCACAGCTGAACTCTTAAAAAAAATAGACAGACATCTTCCAAGTAACACTCTTCCAAAGAGCTATATACAACCTCAGTAACTTATAATCATAAAGAAGCAGGCTGCTCCCCAGCTGCTCTCAGCAGGTGCTGCCAGATAGAGTTTTTCCTAGTTAATCAGCTGTTCTTCCTGCGGTTCTATGCAGCTTCTCTATTATGCCTAAGGTGCCACCATCCTCCCATTCACCTAGGTTCAAAACTTGGGCATCATCTTCAACTACTCATTCTCTCTCAACCCCCATATCCAATCTATTGCCAAGACCTGTTGACTTTGCTTTCCTGTTATCTCTCACATTCCTCATCCTTCCATCCTCGGACACCACCACCACCCTGCAATAGGCCTTCATCACTTAACACCTGGACCCTTGCAACAGTCAGCTGGTTGATCTCTTTACCTCAAGACTATCCCAGCTCCAATTCATTCTCCCCTCAATTGTAAACTGATCTTCCTAAAGCACAGGTTTAATCATGTTCTTACCACCACCCTCATTCAGTAGATTGTAATGACTCTCTGTCACCTCCACGATGAAATAAAGAAGCCCTCCATTTGACATTCAAAATCCTTCATAACCTACCCCACCCCACCTTTCCAGCTTTCTTATACCTTACTCAACCTCATGTACTCTGCAATACAACACAACACTCCATGTTCTTTGCACAAGACACTCCATCTCTCCACTCTGGCACTTTATGTATTTTCACTGGCTGTGCTCCATGCCTAAAAAACATCCTTCCGCATATCTGCCTCTGACTTACTTTAAGTCTCAACTAAGATTCCACTTTCTACAAGAAGGCTTTTCTGATCCCCCCCCTTAATTTTAGTGCCTTCTCTATGTTGATTGCTTCCCATTCATTTTGTATATAGCTTATTTGTGCAAGTTGTTTGCAGGCTATCTTCCCCCTTAGGTTGTGGGCTCCTTAAGAGCCAAGACTTCTGCCTTTCTTTTTATCTCCAGCACTTAGTGCAGTGCCTGACTCTTTCCAAAGTTCCACATGACACCCTACAGGCAGGTTGAGGATTTGGGCTGTAAATGTTCCTCCTATAATTCTGCATACCTTCCAGCAGGCACTATCAGATATGGCTGACTCTGTCATGGCTTTTTCTGCAGAGCAGCACCTTCTATGCTTATAACTCCCCAGTTGACATCAATAGATATTCTGAGGTAAGGCCAAATTCTCTGCCATAGTGAATGTTCTCTATCATCAGGTACCTTCTTTATCACCCTTCCATAGTATATATGTGTGTGTGTGTGTGTATGTGTGTGTGTGTGTCTGTGAGTGTGTCTGTGTGTGTGTGTGTAATACTTAAAGATATATTCTCATTTAATACATGTAAAAATAATTTACAAAATATACCTAAAATGTTTTCCACAAAAATGTGGAAAATATATTATGCTTAATGGCACCATAGATAACTATTCAATACCAAGACTTAATGTTTATATAATAATAACAATATATATTAAGATAACATAGCATTAAGATGCTCAAAGGAAAATTAAATTACAGGGAGATCGAGAAAATATAACTGTAACAGCGGGGAGAACCTCAACCTCTTAAATCTAGACAAACCTAACAAAATATTGAATAAAAATAAGTAAAGAAGCTGAATGGAATTTTAGAAAAGTTAAATATGATACATCTCTAGTAATTATTAAATGGAAATGAAAAACTTCATATTCTTCAGGCTTGTACATCATCTTCACAAAAATTGACTGTCAGTGCATAAAATTGAAGGGGGGAAAATGTCAAACTCATCCTTTACCAATCACATGGCAAAAAATTCATATGCACTAAGAGAATCCTGGGGAAAAAGTCTTTTAAAATGGAGACAAAATAATTTAATACTAAAGAATTGGTTGGATCAAGGAATAAATCATAGAAACAACAAATAATTTCATCAGAGAAAATGGCAACAAGATAGCATACCAAATCTTTTGAAATATAGCAAAAGCAGTCCTTAGGGACACTGTTTTCTGTAAGTGCTTTCATCAACAAAGGAGGAAAAATAACATGTCGCCTCGTCGATGAAATTTGCCATGCAACTTTAAAAAGCAACAAAAAAAGCAGCAAATCAAAAATTCTCATCTAAACAGCAAATTAGAAATCCTGAAAATTAAAGAGGATATTAACAAAAATGAAAGCAAAAAAGAAACCAACATTGATAAGTAAAACAAGGAACTATTTTTAATTAGCAAAACAAAAAGCTAATCTAGTTTTTTTAAGAAGGGAAAAACTGAATTATCAGTAATAAAAATGAAAAAGTATAATTCACAACAATTAAAATGAAGGAAACTATTTTTCCCAATTATATGCCAACAAAACCAAAAGCTTTAATAAAATGAATGAATATTTAAAAGAATGCAAATAAAAGCATGAGTACTACATTAAAGAATATGAAGACAGAGACTTTTCTCCTATAGTAATTACATTTTTTTTAAACTTTTGACGTCAGCTCAACTAGTAGTTCTTTTTTAGTGTCTCCTATGTGCCAGGCATTGTGCAAAGCACTGGAGAAAAAAAGAAAAGAAAATTAGAGTCCCTGAACTCAGTCAAGGAAGACAATATGCAAACAGCTATGAAACACATTAACTTTTCTAAAATTCCATTCCAACTATGAAACATATAAATTGGATATGCTCTCAGAGGTAAGACACCAGCATAAAAGAATGCTGGGAGTGGCTTCTTAAAGAAAGTGAGACTTTAGCTCAAGAAAGCCAGGAGGTGAAATGGAGGAGGGAGAAAGTTCCAGATATGGGAGATGGCCAGTGAAAATGCTCAGAGTTGAGAGATGGATAATAGTGTTAAAAGAACAAAGCAAGAACATCAGGGGATTGCAGAGAAAATGGCAGGGAGTAAGGTGTAAGAAGACTGGGCAAACAGGAATGGACCTTGTGCAATTTTCATATTAATTAATAATTCAGCCTAGAGATTGATATAATACAGTGATGATATAATTGAGATAGTCTACAGATCTAATGGATCTGTAATCTCAACAGTGTGGGTTTTCTTTCATGAAATTAATTTATAGCTTTTGAACAGGGTCATTCACATTGCATGTTACAGTGAAAAGAGCACTAGAATTGGAGTCAGAAGAAATGGAAAATTTGTTTAACACAAATTAATGGTTAATTTCCAACAAGTCATTGTTCGTGCTTGGGACTTCATTTCTTATTCCAGAAAGTGAGAGGGGTTGGAGTAGAGGATTCATTTCAACCAAAAAATTTTAAGCATCCAATGTCTCAGGCACTGTAATAGACAAAGCCAGAAATAACACAATTTTGCTCTCAAAGAGAATCTAGTTTACTAATGAAGCTAAGATATGTTCATGAATTAATGTGACATAAGGTAGAGTATGATAAGGATAAAGAAGTTCAAGTCTGAGGACAGTTTTCAACTGAGAGAATCAAGAAAGGTTTTTGTGGAAGAAACTGAACTGTGTCTTTAAGGAAGAAAAATTGTTTCAAAAGGCAGAGGTAAAGGATGAATGCAATCTAGGAATGGGACAGAAGCAGAAAACCAGAGAGAAAAACTGAGGAACAATCAGTCCATTATAACTGGAATGCAGAGGGGTATGAGAGACAACTAGATGGCGAAAAGGATAGAGCACTGGCATAAAGAGAAGAAAATCTGAGTTCAAATCCTGCCTCAGATGCTTATGAAGGTATTAGACCCAAAGTTTGGGTAATTTAACCTACCTGTTCCTAAATTCCCTCATTTGTAAAATGAGGGTTAAATCAATGGCCCCTAAGTCTATGTTCTTATTTGGGAGTGATTTAAAATAAGAAATATTTAAAATCCATTTCTACTCATGTGATTCCTGAGATATTCCAGTCAATAGAAAAGTAAATAAATTTGACTACCTTTATGAACTTTGGTAAACTAACATACTTATGAAGATTTCTATCTTGAAATATGCCTCAAATCATTATTAACCTAGGTTCTATAGGTTATTTTTATTATGTTACTTCCTCCTAAGTAAGTTAATGTTTATATCATAAAAATAAGCAAGAACATTTAACGCAAAAGGGTAATAATATAATGGAAAGACCACTGGACTTGAAGTCAGTAGACATGAGTTCTAATTTAAGCTCTGCCCCTCCACCCCTGTCCCCTTGGACAAGTCATTTCACCTTTCTGGGCCTCAGGTTACATGTCTGTATAATGGAGAAATATTTTTTGAACAACATTTTTCACAGGGTGGTCATGAAAATTGAATGGAAGTGTATGCAAAAACTTGTGTAAACTTTAAAGAAGAAACTTCTTTAGTAAGTTCTTTAAAGAAGAACTTTAATCAATCTAAGTTATTAAAATGAAAACATAATAATTTTAAATTAGAAAGATAATTCTTGGTCTCCTAGCTTGAGCTACTAAGCTAAAGAGATGTTCTTGATGACACTCTAAAAAGCATAGACATCAAAATTCAAGCATCTCTTCCTATTCAAGAGTTAGAAACAGAATCTAACTAAATGAAATTTTCTTGATAACCAAACTGAATCATAGGTCAATCAGGTCTTCCTTATCACCAAGTTAATCCCTCAGAATACATAGTTCTAAAAGGCTAATCCATCAAAGAGAAAGAAGATAGACAGCCATTATTGAAAGCAATAATGCCTTGCAAGGTAACTATCCTTTTTCACCATGGCAACCCTGGCTACTCTACAATGCAAGTTCCTCCTACAATCAATGACTGGGAATACAGGAAATGTGTCCAATAAAACCAATGTCCCCCTTCTCAGCAACCAGGCCAATGCCATATCCCCTGAGGATGGCCAAGAAATAGTGTCGATTACTTAAACCCTGCCATCACTCAGTGAGTTCATTTAATGATCCCTGTTGTCCTCCTCTGCCTAGTCTATATTGTCATGGCCAAATGTATTATAATAAATTCTCCATTTTCCAGACTAATAAATGAAGGGATTTCAAAAAAAGATAGAAAACTGTTTCTATCAAGCAAATCTATGGCTTTCAAACCACATCTTTGGAGCAGACTGAAAATAATCAATCATTTATTAAGTACCTACTGTGTTCCAGACATTGTGCTTGACTCTAACAATATAAAGGAAAAAAGCAAAGAAACAAGCTTTTATATATGTGCCAAACACGGGGCTCAGTGATTCACAAATATAATGTCATTTGATCCTCACACCAACCCTGGGAGATAGGTGCTATTTTTATTCTCCATTTTACATTTGAGGAAACTGAGGAAAACAGCAGTTAGTTGATTCACCCAGGGTCACACAGTCAGTATCTGAGGTCACATTTGAATTCAGGTCTTCCTGACCCCAAAGAACTTAAATTCTATGGGGGCTGTAGGACAGAGGAGAGGAGGAGGACATGCACACTTATTAAGTAGGCACAAAATCTATTCAAAGCATAGATATAGATATATTCCATGGGTAGGAAGTATTACTTGAGGGAGCAGTTAGGAGGATCAAGAAAGATTTCAAGGAGGAGATGGAGCTACCCTTTGAAGAATGCTAGGAATTCTAAAAAACAAAAAGAAAGGACAGAATTCATTTCAGAAAAAAGGAACTAGATAAATATCTTATTTTATCCTCACAAAAACCTGGGAAGTAGGTACTGTTATTATCCCCATTTTGCAGATAAGGAAATTGAGACAGATTGAGGAAAAGTGACTTGTTCAAGATCTCACAGCTAGTAAGTACCAGAGATTAAATTTTAAATCAAGTCTTCCTTACTCCAGGTTCAATAGTCTATCCATTGCACAACCTAGCTGCCTCCCCAACAAGGGTAGGTAAGTTGGCCAACCACTTAAAGCAGAAAAGGAAGTAAGCCCATAATATGGGATGTTTGGCAAATATTACTATTTAATAAATGCAAGAAAATTCCATGCTCTGTAGTGCATAGTTCTGTATTAGGCAGATAGGTGACATTGATATTTTTAAAGGATCTTAGCCTTTGATGGATAGCAAAAATTCAACTCAGTTCAAAAAACATCCTTCAATATATGGACTGAGGTACTAATTCAATGGACAACCTAATGAGTTGAATAAGGATGAATCTTCCACTAATTAACTGTGTGGCTGTGGGCAAGCAATGTCTTTGCCATTTGGGGTCTCAATTTTTGTTCTATAAAATGGGAGTGTTGGAATAGATGGTCTAAAAGTTTTCTTTGTGTGAGTCTGATCTAGTTTGGATTTAGCAGATATGAAAAGAAGAGAGTTCAGAGATGGAAAATTATTTATATTTAGCCAGGATTCAACCATAGAAGGTCTAGATTAAAAAAGAGCCACAGACTTTCTCATGGAGAAGGTATCTCTAGATCTCACAGAAAGTTACCAGCATGAAGAAAGGCCTCCTTACAGAGTAAATGTTCTTAAACTGGGATCCAGAAATCACTTCCCCCTAAGGTGTATTAAATTCACAAATTTGAATGGGAAAAATAAATCTTTTTTCACATACACAAATATATATTGAAATATATATGATGATTTATATATATATATATTTCTATATGTATGATGAAATACATAGTCTGTTCATCATTCAAAGTGCTGGCAGTAAAACTATAGAACAAGACAGTTTCTGTGAACAAGGACTTTACAATGTAGTCAGTGTCTAAATGTGGGGGAAACTAATATAAGTTATACTCAATCCGAAAGCATTTATAAAGGGCCTCCCTTGTGCCCTGTATTAGGCTCACTGCTGGAGAATACAAATAATAAAGTGAGATAAATACTTTACATTGCAAACTCTATCCCACAACTAGTAACTTCGAGTGCCTGTCCTTAAGAAACTTACATTCTACTTGAGAAAACACAAAATGTGTTAAAAAGAATTTAAAACATTCTGTAAGCAAGGGGACAGGGGAGGGATGGGTATCAGCAATCGGAGGAATCATCAGGGCCTCTTGAAGGACATGGAACTTGAGCTGAAGCTGGATGGGAGTGAGAGCTTTGAAGAGGCAGAGCAGAGAAAGGAGAATATTCTAGGCACTGGAGACAGCTTGTGTGCAAAAGCACCCAGATTGTGGACCAGATTGTGAAGGGCTCTGAATGCCCAAAGGAAAAAGAGTTTGAATTTTAAGCTGTAATGTGCACAATGTACAGGAGAGGAAACCAAAAATGGAGAGATTACTTATAGTAAATGGGATTTTGGAAACCTTCATGGTGGCACCTGAGGTAGACCCTGAATTCAAAGCAATTTTTAAAACTTTATTAAGAGCTTTTATAAGACAGCTCTCTTCACCATATAGGCTTGAGTCTGAGTCCTCCTCTGACACCCACTGACTGTGGGACCTTGAACAGGTCATTTCTTAATCTCTCAGAGCCACCTCATGCATACCTGCTTGGCACCTCTGTAATCCTCTAAGGTGAGGGGCCCTGAGAATTCACATTAGTAGAAGGATTTCCTCATAAAATATCCCTCTACCTATGAAAGTAAGGATCTAGTAAAAAAAAAAAAAAAAAAAACCTCTCAATAGGTAAAAATATACAGGAAAGAGATAATTTATGGAATATTCTTGTAATTAGTAATACAATTTTCAAGCATAGGGCCTCAGGGTAGATATTTAATTTTCAAAACTTGTCTAGGGGACATAAATATCTTGTCCTTGCTCTGCTTGTGGTGGGGAATGAGGGAATACAAAACATTCCTACATTTAAAAATATTAATAATAAAAGCCACAAAATAAGAGCAGAAATGGAGTGCTGGGCCTTAAGGTAGGAAGAACCTGAGTTCAAATCCAGCCTCAGACACTTTTTAGCTTTGTAGCCCTGGGTAAGTCATTTTACCTCTGTTTCCTTCTGTTTCTTCAATTGTAAAATAAGGATATTAATAATAACAAGTACCTCACAGAGTTGTGAGGATTAATGGAACATGGGGGAAAAACACAATCATAGTATATCGTACTTGGAAGAGATCTCAGAAAGAAGCTATACTCTTATAGGAAAGAACCTAGTTACAGTTCTCATGGGAGGTCCTGTCAATATCATTAGCTGAGGTCATTTCTGGACTATCCACATCGTGGGGAAGGGAGGAATCTATTCCATTTTTGGATAATTCCAACTGCAAGAAATATTTTTCTCATGTTGAGCTGCAATCTACTTCTTTACAACTGTCCCTGATATCTACTCTGTAACATTTTGCATTTATGTGAATACCTGTTGTTTCCCCCATAGAATATAAGATCCTTGAGCATAAGAACTTGTTGGATTTTTGTCTTTGAAGCCCCAACACCTCGCACAGTATTTGGAACATTGTAGTCACTTAATAGATGCTTGTAATTAATTAGTCATGGTTCTCTAGGACCAAGCTGGGCAAGTCCAATACCCTTCCATCTAACTCTATGTGAAAGATTTAAAGAGTTATGAAGTCCCCCTAAAATTTATCTTCACCAAAGTAGACATTTCTACTTCCTTCGGCTAATGTTCATACAACATATCCACATGATCACATACCTTTTATTTGTTTCTCAAAAATGGCTGAAAAGAGAGACATCAAATTAAATAGGACTCATTACCGCAACGCAACACTATCACCAATATAACAATAACAAATAATAACAAACCTTTATACAGCATTTTGGGGTAGCTAGGTGGTACAGTGGAGAGTGTCAGACTTGGAGTCAGGAAAACCTGATTTCAAATCCAGACTCACACGCTTACTAGCTATGTGACCCTGGGCAAGTCACTTAACCCTTACTGCCCCATTTTCTTCATCTGAAAAAGGAGCTGGAGAAGGAAATGGCAAACCACTCCTGTATCTTTGCCAAGGAAACCCCAAAGGGGCCACAGAGTCAGACATGATGGAAAGAATTGAACAACAAAACATAGCATCTTAGAATCCCAGATGTAGCGTTATAAGCCATGTGATACCTCTATTTTGTGGAACCTGGGCTCAAGGTCTGTCTTATTTTGTTGTACTTCTAAAGAGCTTGCCTTTATAGCAAATGATTATAGATATCCTAGACATTGCTACCCACACAGTACAATGAGAAAAAAATGTTATTCCATTGTAAATGTGTCCGTGTTGAGGTAGAGCTGTGAAAACATCTGCTCAACTTGCTATAATCAATTATCCATTAATATTTTACCTTCCTCAGAAAAGTCCAAAAACCCCTGCTTAGCCAGCTGAGTCCCATTGGTTCTCCAAGTCTTGATCATCCTCATCAATTTCCAATCTTTGTACCTGCCCCTTCCACCTAACTTTGTACCACCCTCCTTTGATTTGTCTGAATTCCGAAAAGTTTATAAATTATTTAGCTATACTGAGCTTAAGTGGTTTGAAAATGGGATCCTAGTAGCTTTTGTCATAAAAAGTTATAAAATGCCTCTAATTAAGGTGAAATCTCAACACTCTGGATGAATTTTCTAACACCTTTGTTTTTACATATGAGGTTCAAAAGGGTTCGATGACTTAGTTGCTGTCACACAGGTGATACATGACAGAACCTTTGGGCTCAGCTTTGGTTTTACGAACTCAGATCTTGTGACTCCAAGGTAAAGTTTTTTCAATTTTTCCATGCTGCTTTATCTAGAGATTATCTTATCTGATCCCTCACAACTCTATGTGGTAGATAGTGTAGGTAGTATGAAATCCAAGTGGGAGATTCACCTTTGCAATGATGTGAAGAGATCCAAAAAGCAAACTATATGAGGTTCAGTCCCAAACTATCTTCTGAATTCTCACTCTCAAATCAATCACCAGTATCTGGAGAAATAACTGACCTAAAGTATACAGCACTCCAAACTTTTATCCTTTTCTCTAAAAGTTGTCATGATCTCATCAATAACTCAACCGCAATCACACAAGCTGAGTAGCCAAGGGGAAACGAACAAAGGAAAGAACAGACCTGCTGAGATCTGCCTCATCCCCTTCACCACCAGCTGAAAATATATTCACAGTGGAATCACAGATGTACTCTCCTCGGTCTTCCAAAGTATAAGACTCAATCTTTCAATCATAAGACTAGAGTTAAGGAACTCTCGGTTCTGTGTGTCTGTATTATAGCCTTTTAGCTCAACTGATGCTGGGCTTCTGTCTATAAGCTCTCAGAGTCATTTCAGAGAAGTTCACGTGCTTCAAACATAGGTATTTTGTTTTAGAGGGAGGAAAGGTGGGTTCCCCCTTGTTCCTTCCCTCTCATTGCTAATGGATATCCCGGGAGATACCTGGCAATGTTTTTCTTTCTGATGCATCCTCATATGATATTCATGAAGGTATCTTAATAAACAAGCGACTTAAGCCTGAAAAATGAGGCATAGCCCTAGTCGCACTTGATGCAATTTAAACAGGAGATTCCTTGCCATCTTTCAAACTATTTTGTTTCACAAAGTCATCCTAATCAGCAGCATTTAGGAATTTTGTCTTTTTCAACCCACTTCTGTTTGTTTGACTATTTCTTAGAAATTGATGTGTTCAGGGTATCATCTCCTAAGCTTATCAGTCCTCAAAAAAATGATCTTTTCTGAAACTAAATTATCCTACCTCTTCATAATTTTCTTTAGCTGGTAAAGTATTTTATTCAACTAGTATAAAATAAAGAGTTCTAAATTAGGGATGAGAAGATCTGGGTTTAAATCATGAACCACTCAGTTACTGCTTTTGTGACCTTTAGGCAGGAAGCCACCTATATGGACCTCAGTTTCCTCACCTGTAAAAGCAAGGACTTGGAATAGAGGAATGTTTAGACCATCATTTTTTTCCTACTGATAGAATATTTTGCAGGGGCCATAAGGCACTGTAAAGATGAACAGCGAGAGATAATGATCCCACAGATTACTGTCATTCCAACAGTCACAGAATTCATGAACTCAAAACTTCTATAGAAATGTTGCACCCTAAGAAGTTACTCTCCTCAGACTGGTTTAGCTCTGCAATGTCTTTGCCTTGTGTCTTTGTACATTATGTTGATAATGATTTTATTTTTCCTACTATATATTTCTAGAGAATGCATGCCTGCAGTAGGCATGCTTCTTATCAGTGAGCAAGGAATTCCCAAAGCTCAGAAAAATCGCAAATCCCAAAGCGCAAAATCCCAAAGCGCAAAAAAATAGAAATTGTTACCACTATGATTAAAGGCTTTATCTGGAGGCATTTCTCATTGACTACTTGTAAATCCACAAACTGTCTCTGAATTCATTTTTAAATTGTGTTGCCTTGGGCTTATTTTGTCTCTATATCTTAATATCATCTAACCTGAAACAGTTATTAGGATATAAAGGAAATGTGGTTGTGAGTTAGGAAAGGGAAAACAGCAAAGAGGTTTTATAATTAAGTTTAGAACCATTTAGTCAAACTATGGTAGAGTTTTGGTTCCAGGGCTAGGAATGTATAACATGGGTCTCAGTTTTTTTGTTTCAGGATAAGATTTATGTAACAACAGCTCTGAGCTCACATGGACTTCGCTCATTCTCCAGGGCTACTCAATAATAAAAGCCTTTCTTTGACTTGTACCCCTACTCAGTGTCCAACCAGAGTATATCAAATTTTCAATTTTTTCTGTTCTCTCCTAGGTACATTTAGTTTCCCTAGCAGCACAAAGTTACATGATAGTGTAACATCCTCACAAAGACACTAGGAATTTTATTTCTACCCATCTTAGGAATAGAGAAAGTTTATACAAGATAAGGACTTAAAAGGTTTTCTCCCTGTGCAATGGTAATTTGAAGGAGAGAGAAGAAAAAGAAAAAGGAGGAGGAGAGGAGAGGAGAGAAGGAAGGAGAGAAAGAAGGGATGGGAAGGGAAGCAAAGGGAAGGGAAGAGAAGTCAGAGACAGGGGAAGGGAAGATGGAGAAAGAAAGATAGAAGTCTTTCCAACATACATATACATATATTACGGAGAAACTGCAAAATCCAGCCACCAGTGATGTCCATCAATATCACTTATCTAGCCTAAAATAATTCATCTTTTCTTAGTGTGCCCTCAAGTTGAAACTATCCTCTGAGTCATTCAGCTCCAGCAGTAAAACAGTTGGCAGCAAAAAAAGACCAAAATGTGCCATAACCTTGTATTTTAGGTTCATTAATAACAACATTTGCCATTTTTAGCTCTTCTTTATATTATATTGATCAAAATACTTTTTAGCCCTTCATGTTTTATGACAGGACCAACAATTACTCCCACTGAAGAAACTAAGGTCCAGAGCCACCTTTAAATCTATGTCTTACCACATGCAGCCACATCTATGCAGTAGTGAATTAGATGAGTGATTCAATCTGCTCATTCTATATTTTTTGAATGTCTTCTTTGTGCCCAACACTGTGCTAGGAGACTACAAAGGAAGTATAAGACATGGCCCCTCACTTCAAGGAGTCTACAAAATCAGATTCATTTCTGACTCAGCCCTCTCCTTCATCCCCTTTTTCCAATTTGTCATGAAGTCCTATTATTTCCTTCCTTTGAAATATCTCTCTTGTCCTCCCATCATCTCCTTTCCCACTGCTACCACTCTGGTCCAAGTCCTCATTCCTTCCCACCTGGAGTTTCACAACAAAATGACTCCCTGCCTCCAGCTTCCAATCTGTCATATAATGCAATGTGATTCATTGTGCCTAATCATTATGAGAAAATGCCCACTTTCTGATCTCAGAGTGATTTATTTAGAGGGTGGCAATGCTTCTTTGAGGAGAAAACTACAGAAGGACTGAAATTACTTATGTTTCCATGCAAATGTGTTTCTCTGGAAAAGGGTTAACTATCAATCTTGAAATATAGGTGTGGAAAGCTCCTTGAAGAAAAGCCAAGATGGCAGAGGAGAGCAGCCACCCAGCTGAAGTCTTCCAACATTTCCCCCTCCAAATAACTTTAAAATAATGCCTCAAACCTAATTTTGGAGCAGCAAAGCCAACAAAAAGTGAGAGTGAGACATTTTTCCAGCCTGCGACAACTTAGGAGTTTGGCAAGAAAGGTGCATTGTATCAGCATGTGCAGCAACACAGGTAGACCTTGAAGTAGCAGCAACAAACACCAACATCTACAACAGTCCAGATATGGTGAGGGGGTCTAAAAAAAGTATAGGGAAGCCTTTGCTGGCACTGGGGACAGCTGCCACTAATTAGCAGTTCCATTGTCCATAAACTGTTCTGGGTCACAGATTCCAGGTAAAGAGGAGAACATGTGGTCAGGGGCCCTAGTCATAGTTCCAAGGCAGGGAGGAGCAATAACCCTTGTGACAAGAGATCAGGTAGCTTGCCTGGATAAAGAGCACAGTGCAGACTAGGAGAGCAGTGGCCGGACCTCTCCCAAGATCGTATCACCCTAGAAGCACCAAAAACTTGTAAATTCTCACAACTAGCTCTGAAAATAGCAGCACAAAAAAGCCTAAAGTTTGGGATAGTACCTCCCTTCAAAATCAAGACATAGACTGAAAAAATGAGTAAACAACCAAAAAAGAAAAAGAACTTGGCCATAAAATGTTAACACTGTGGCAAGGAAGACCAAGACACAACTTAAAAGAAGACAGTGTGAAAATGTCTGCACTAAAGCTGTGAATAAAAATATTAATTGAACCCAAGCCCAAAAAAGAATTTCTGGGAGAGTTAAAAAAAAAGATAAGAAAGGCAGAGGGAAAACTGGGGAACAAAATAATAAAGAATTAAGAAAATTATGGATGAGAATTAATAACTTAGTAAAAAGAGGCACAAAAAGTATGGAAGAAAATAACACTTAAGGGAAAAAAAACAACACCATAATTGGACCAATGGTAAAAGAGGCACAAAAATTCACTGCAGAAAAGAACTTAAATATAAGAATAGGAACAAACTTCACTGAAGAAAGTAATTCCTTGGTGGAGCCAAGAAGGTGGAATAACAGCATAACAGAATAACAGGGTTCCTTTGTCCCCTCTAGAGTGCTCCTGCCAAGCTGAGCCAAATACTAGTAAAAAAAAAAAAAATGACTAAACAATTTTGAAGCTGCAGAACCCACAGAATGACAGAATGAGGCAAATCTCCAGTCTAAGACAGCTTGGAAGGTCACTGGGAAGTATCTATCACAACTCACAGGGGCCAGAGCCCAGTCCAGTGTGGGCCACACCTGCACAGACAGGACCGGAGTAGGCCTTTGGGAGACTGGATCTCTCACGTCTGTGGCAGTTTTAAGACTTCAGGACCCCAAAATGCCAAAGATAAATTGGAAGGTCAGTGGAAAAAGCCTGTGGGACTAGTATAGAAGAGTGGAGTGGTCAGGCCACAGCCCCAGGGAGCAGAGCGGGGAGGGGACAAAGGAACCCCCAGCAGTCACAGCAGCAGCAGGGGAAGAGACAGCGAGTGTTTCTGGAGCTCTAGGCTCATAGATTGTGGAGGGAATCCAGTGGCTGACAGTACAGCCCCCCACCCCCACTGGAAGCAGAGCTCTATCTTAAGAAAGGGCTCAAAAGTCAAGTAAATGGCTGGGGAAATTAGCAAAAATCAGAAAAAGAATCAGAAAATAGAATCTTACTTTGGTACCAAGGAAGACCAAAGCATGCAAACAGAAGAAAATAAAGTCAAAGCTACACAATCCAAAGCCTCCAAGAAAAATATGAATTGCTCTCAGGCCATGGAAGAGCTCAAAAAGGATTTTGAAAATCAAGTAAGAGAAGTAGAGTAACAATTGGGAAGAGAAAGAGTGATACAGAAACTCATGAAAAACAGGTCAACTGCTTGCTAAAGGAGACCCCCAAAAATGCTGAAGAAAATAACACTTAAAAATAGACTAATCTAAATTGCAAAAGAAATCCAAAAATCCAATGAGGAGAAAAATGTCCGAAAAAGCAGAATTGGTCATATGGAAAAGGAGGTCCAAAACCTCACTGAAGAAAATAATTCCTTAAAGGTTAGAATGGAGCAGAAGGAAGCCAATAACTTTATGAAAAATCAAGAAATCATACAATAAAACCAAAGGAATGAAAAAATAACAGACAATGTGAAATATCTCATTGGAAAAACAACTGACTTGGAAAATAGATCCAGGAGACAGAATTTAAAAATTATGGAACTACTTGAAAGCCATAATCAAAAAAGAGCTTAGACACCACCTTTCATGAACTTATCAAGGAAAATTGCCCTGATATTCTAGAACAAGAGGGTAAAATAAATATTGAAAGAATCCATTGATTGCCTCCTTAAAGAGATCCAAAAAGAAAAACTCCTAGGAATATTGTAGCCAAATTCCGGAGTTCTCAGGTCAAGGAGCATTCTCAGGTCTAGCAGCTTCTGCATTAAGGGATGGAAGGGCTTCAAATATGATGTTCCAGAGGTCAAAGGAGCTAGGATTAAAAACAAGAATCACCTGCCTAGCAAAACTGAATATAATACGTCAGGGGAAAAAATGGTCATTCAATGAAATAGAGGACTTTCAAGCATTCTGGTCTTTTGACCAGAGCTGAATAGAAATTTGACTTTCAAACACCAGAATTAAGAGAAGCATGGAAAGGTAAACAGGAAAGAGAAATCATAAGGGACTTACTAAGGTTGAGCTGTTTACATTCCTGCATGAACAGATAATATTTTTAACTCTTGAGACTTTTTGCAGTATTTGAGTAGTTGGAGGGATTATATACATATAGACAGAGGGCACGGGGTGAATTGAATAGGAAGGGATGATATCTAAAAGAACAAAATTAAGGAGTGAGAGAGAAAAATGTTGGGAGGAGAAAGGAAGAAATGGAATGCAGAAAATTATCTCTCATAAAAAAAGGCAATAAAAAGCTTTTTCAATGGAGGAGGTAGAGGGGGAGGTGAAAGGGAAAAAGTGAAACTTACTCTCATCACATTTGGCTTAAGGAGGGAATGACATGCACAGTCAATTTGGTATGAAAATCTATCAGTCATTATAGGAAAGTGAGGCAGAAGAGGATAAGTGAGGTGTGGGAGTGATAGAAGTGAGGGCAAATGGGAGGATGGGATAGTTAGAAGTAAACATTTTGGGGGAGGGACAAAGTCAAAAGAGAGAATAGAATAAATGAGGGAAAGGATAGGATGGAAGGAAATATAGTTAGCTTTTCACAAAATGGCTTTTATGGAAATCTTTTGCATAACTACACATGTATAACCTTTATTGAATTGTTTGCCTTCTCAGCAGGGATAGGTAGGGAGGGAGGGAGAGAAGTTGGAACTCAAAGTTTTAAAAATGAATGTTAAAAATTGTTTTTACATGCAGCTGATAAATAAGAAATACAGGTAATGGGGTATAGAAATCTGTCCTGCCCTACAAGAAAATAGAGGAGATGGGGTTAAGGGAAGAGAAGAATGTGATAGAAAGGAGGGCAGATTGGGAGAAGGGGTAATCAGAATGCACAGTGTTTTGGGGTGGGGGAAGGGAGAGATGGGAAAAAAGTTTGGCATTCAAAATCTTGTGGAAATCAATGTTGAAAACTAAAAATAAGTTAATTTTTTAAAAAAATAATTCCTTAAAAATTAGAATTGAGCAATTAAAAGGTAATGACTCTATGAAACATGAAGACACTGTCAAAGTCAAAAGAATGAAAAGATAGAAGAAAATGTGAGTATCTCTTTGGAAAACCTACTGACATGGAAAACAAATTGAGAGATAATTTAAGAATTACTGGATTAGTTGGAAGTCATGCTCAAAAAAAAGAGCCTAGATTTTATATTTCAAGAAATGAGATAGGAAAACTACCCTGACATTCTAGATTCAGAGGGCAAAATAAAAAGTGGAAAGAATCCACTAATCACCTACTGAAAGAACAAAATTAAAAACTCTCAGAAATACAGCCAAATTCCAGAGCTCCTATGTCAAGGAGAAAATTTTGTAAGCAGTAAGAAAGAAACAATTCAAATATCATGGAGCCACAGTCAGAATCACACAAAATTTAGCAGCAGGGAATAATAAAAGCGTGGGAAGATTAAGGAAAGCTGTGATCAGAAACAAAACAGACTTTTGAGGATGGATAGGATAAAGAAAGAGTGAGAATGATAAATAGAAGAAAATAGGATGGGGGGAAATACACAGTAAGCATAACCATGAATGGGAATGGAATGAGCTCACCCATAAAACAGAAGCAGATAGCAGAATGGATTAGAAACCAGAATCCAATGATATTTGAAAGAAATACACAAGAGTTAAAATAAGGAAATGAGAAAAACCTTGATGCTTCAGCTGAAGTAAAAAGGCAGGGATAGCAATTATGATCTCAGACAAAACAAAAGCAAAATAAGATCTAATTAAAAGAAATAATCAGGGAAACCACAAAAGGCACCATAGACAATGAAGTGATATCAAAAATATCTACATGAAAAGTCTCAAATAAGAACATGTCTTGGTCATAAACTCAGTTAGAATTTGTGAAATAGGTAAAGCAATAGTATAAATAAGATTTTTAAAAAGGACAGTGATATAAAGAAATCAGAAAACTGGCAGGGACAACAAGTATAAAGGCCTCTTTTCTCAAATATATAGGGAATTAAGTCCAATTTATAAAAATAAGAGTCATTCCTTGATTGATAAATTGTTAAGTGATGAGACCAGGAAGTTTTCAGAAAACATCGAAGCTAACTATAGTCACGTGAAAAAAGTTCTAAATCACAATTGACTGGAGAAATGCAAATTAAAACAACTCCAAAGTACCACTTCACACCTAACAAAAATGATAAAAGCTAGAAGAAATGAGGGTAAAATAGTTATACTAATTAACTGTTGATGAAGTTGTGAACTGATCCAACCATTCTAGAGAACAACTTGAATCTATGCCTCAAGGACTATAAAGCTGTGAACATCCTTTAACTCAGAAATACTACTACAAGGTCTGTACCCCAAAAAGAGATCAAAGAAAAGAGAAAAGCACCTTTATGTACAAAAATATTTATAGCAGCTCTTTTTATGGTAGCAAAGAAGTGGAAATTGAGGGAATGTCCATCAATAAAGGAATGGCTGAACAAGTATATAATTGTGATGGAATACTATTGTGCTATATGAAATGATAAGCAGAAAGGTTTCATAAAAATCTGGGAAGACTTATATGAACTCATGCAAAGTGAAATGAGCAGAACCAGAAGACCATTGTATGCAGTAAGAACCATATTATAATGATGATCAACTGTGAGAGACTTAGCTACTCCGATCAATACAGTGATTCAAGAAATTTCAAAAGGACTTATGATAAAGAAAGCTATCCATCTCCAGAGAAAGAACTGGTGAACTCCGAATGCAAATTGAAGTAGTTTTTCACTTTCTTTATTTTTCTTGCCTCTTTTGTGTAATAAGGCTAATAAAGAGAGCTGTCATGATTGTACATGGATAATTGATATCATATTGCTTTCCTTCTCAAGGGGTGAGGGAGGGTCAGGAAGGTGAGAATTTAAAACTCAAAATTTCAAAAAAGAATTAAAAATAAATCGATATTTTTAAAAGAAAATAACAAAAATAGGGCAGCCATTTAAGTGTGGAACTGAAGGTCCTCTTTGTCCCCATCCAGAAACTATTGTGACATCAGGTGGTAACTTTTATAAAACTGCAAACTATGTAATGTGAACAGAGAAGGCAAGTCATCTCTGGTACAAGGGACACAAAAAAGCTAAGACATAAAAGCAATTCAAGTAACCTTGCAATGGGGCCAGAGTAACAGCAAGAAGAATTAGAGTGAAGTAGACAAAAAACAAGATATTAGTAAGCACTGAAAAGAAGTATAACAAAAGTGATCTTTGTACAATTGGCAGAATCAAATGAGATAATGAAACGACCAGTTATATTTTATATTTAAAGTAGTTCTCATTCCTTTCCTTCTATACTATGGTTAGGAAACTGCTTGTGGCCTCTAAATTGTAAGAATGAAAAATAAAAGGCAATTTTTTAAAACAAAGGTGGAGGGGGTTTGAGCAAGAGGAAGGAAGAAATGGAAGAAACTAGAAGGTAGAGATCAGCATTAGTTTAAGTCCAAGAAAAACTATAAAAACAGATATATATGTGTATATATATATATATATATAGTGAAATTTAAAGTTTGCAAAACTCTTTCCATATATTATATTCACTTGAACTACACAACAACTTGATAAAGTAGACATCACAAGAATTATCATCTGCATTTTACAAATGAAACTAAGACCCTCCCAGAAAGTTTATGTACCTGATCAATGTTACATAGCTAGTAAGAATGAGAAATTAGATTTAAACCCAGTGCTTCCCAGCTATGAGATCAACACCCGAAACACTATACCACATCCAAAGGTGATGGACAGTGATAGTAAGGACAGTCAAAAAGTATCCGAGGCATTGAGCAATTTCATAAATTTGAAATAATGTATCAGACCTAAGACAGAGTTACTACCCAGACTATTCTAAAGAGAGTCATGGAAAACAGTAACACTGGGGTTAATTATTTTTTTTAAAAAAAGACCTGCCTGGAGGGTTTGGTATTAAGGAATGACATTTCCTAGATCCTCTGGTAGAAATATCACTTACCTTAGGGTTAGCCACCTGGGAATCTACTCCTCCTCCACAAGTAAATATTTATACAAAATTATAAGCTAACTCCATGGCCAGACCATGCAAACCACTCAAACAGGTAAAGCTAGCTGACTGATTCAAAACACCTCAGTATCCCAAATGCACCAACCCCAGGTAGTGAAAGAGTGCTATCACAGTCAAGAAGGCTGTTGGTCAATTGGTCTGTGGAGCAGCAAGGCATCAGCTATTTCTTATTACTACTTTTTCCACTCTCTATTCTGCTCTGAGGCTGCTTATGGGCAGACCACAAAAGCAGAGCTAGCTAAGGATTCTGGGCCATTGATGACACAGCGCTAACTTATCAAGAGAAAGAATAAGAAATCTAGGATCTCTGTGTGGCAGATAAAGCAACATTTGGGGCATCTAATTGCCTGCATGGCTTTCCCTGTGTATCTTTCGTTGTGAAGGAAGAATCTAATCCATGAGCTACACTAAAGTGGTCAAAAGTTTTAAGCCACAGAATATACCAAAGGATTTGGCTAGTAGAAGGTACCATAAGACCAATGATGGGGGGCAGAACCAAGATGGCAGAGTAACAGCATAGACTTTCTAAAGAACTCCTGCCAAGTCCAGCCAGATACCTACAAAAAAATAGCTCTAAACAAATTCTGGAGCTGCAGAACCCACAGAATGACAGAATGAAGCAAATCTCCAGCCCGAGACAGCCTGGAAGGTCACCACACTAGGAGCAGAGCACAGTCCAGTATGGGCCATGCTGGCAAAGACAGGACCTGAGCAGGCCTTGGAGAGACTGAATCTCTCACACCTGTGGGGGTTTCATGACCCCAAAACACTGAGGATAAATTGGAAGGTCAGTGGGAAAATTCTGTAGGACCAGTGCAGGAGAATGAAGTGGTCCTGCCCCAGGCCCAGGGCAACTGAAGGGAGAGGGAGTGGAGGAACCCCCAGCATCCACAGCAGCAGCAGGGACAGCTACAGCCATTGCTTCTGGAGCACTAGACCCACCTACTCTGGGGGGATTGCAGGACTGACAGTACACCAGAAGCAGAGAACTACCTTGACAAAGAGCTCAAAAGTCAAGTAAATGACTGGGGAAATAAGCAAAAAACAGAAAAAGAATCAGATTATAGAATCTTACTTTAGTGACAAGGAAGACTAAAACATGCAAACAGAAGAAAAAAAGTCAAAGCTCCTCCATCCAAAGCCTCCAAGAAAAATATGAATTGATTTCAGGCCATGGAAGAGCTCAAAAAGGATTTTGAAAATCAAGTAAGAGATGTAGAGCAAAAATTGGGAAGAGAAATGAGAGTGATACAGGAAACTCATGAAAAACAGGTCAACTTCTTGCTAATGGAGATCCAAAAAAATGCTGAAGAAAACAACACTTTAAAAAATAGACTAACCCAAATGGCAAAAGAGATCCAAAAAGCCAATGAGAAGAATTCCCTAAAAAGGAGAATTGACCAGATGGAAAAGGAGATGCAAAAACTCACTGAAGAAAATAATTCTTTAAAGATTAGAATGGAGCAGATGGAAGCTAATGACTTTATGAAAAATCAAGAAACTATAAAACAAAACCAAAGGAATGAAAAAATAGCAGACTGTGAAATATCCCATTGGAAAAACAACTGACCTAGAAAATAGATCCAGGAGAGTCAATTTAAAAATTATGGGACTACATAAGATCAATTGCGGTTGAAATCTTGACATCCTCTAAATATTTTTCTATTGCCTCAGGTGTTTGCTGCGACAGAGATAGTAAGAACCTGGCAGTCACAGGTTGAGGGACTGTTAAAAAGTATAAGAAAATAAATACTCTAACTTCCTTCCAATAGCAGCTAACATTTATATAGTGCTTTAAGATTTGGAAAATTCTTTACAAATATATCATTTTGTCCTTCAAACACCCCCACTTTTACAGATGAGGAAACTGGGGCAGACAAAGGTCAGCTGACTTGTCCAGGACGATTGAAATACTGAGAGGCTGCATTTGAACTCAGGTTTTCCAGCCTCCAGGGCCAATGTTCTATGCATTGTGCCACCTACCTGCCTGAGCAAGAATTGCAAAGACTCATGTTGAATGGAGTGGATAACAGAGGCCTTTTTTTCAGAGTATTCAGGAGGAAATCCTAAGTTTATCCTCCTTCCTCCAAAAGAAATACATTATCACTCACCTCAGAACTGTGAATTCACATTATATTTTATACTTTAGCTTCCTTATGGAATATGCCCAGTCAATTTATATTCATAGGTTTGGATCATCAGGAAGATCAACTCTCCATGCCTTAATGCACTTTGTGGGTCTAACCTCCTAAAACTATACTTCAGAAAGCCCCTCCTCCAAGAATTCACCATTAATAGTCATTTTCCTTAGACCTGAAGTACACTTAGTCTCTCTCTCTTTCTCTCTCTCAATATACATAGAGTCAGTGAGAAGAGGGACACACACAAAACATACGAACATAAAACATAAGGTTTATATGTGACCAAGGTAATTTATGCCTCTAGCAGGAAAGTGCCCTATGTTTTATTTTTTTCTCTTCTCACAGAGTTCTTACTGTTTTCCCTGGGCTCAATATCTCTAATGAGTAGATCCTGCAAAAAGAGTCTCTGGGCCAGTTCTTCTCCTTAGTTGAACTTTGTAGGCCTGGTCCCTGATAGCCAAAGTATTTTTTATGACTGTATTTTTCTACTGCAACACACCCATGCTGGGGGAGGAGGGAAAGAAATGTTCTCCCCACCTGCTGTATAACCTGCCATACAAAGGAAATTATGGAAAATGAGTCTTTTCCTTTCTTCAGAGCAATCTCTCCTCAATGACCAGAACTCTCTTCTCAGTTGACTCCAGAACTAACCACCTTGTTTTTATCATTAGTTGTTTCTTGTGTGGGATACTTACTTTCACCCAATTATTAGACCCTTTTCTCCTCGCAAGTTGATTATGGAATTTCTTCACAGATAAGGCACTCAGGGTGTGAAACATTCAAAGCAGCATACCCTTACAAGACCTAATAGGCCAACCCAAGTGGGTTTTTTTGTAACCTTTACCATCTGTAAATTAAATAGTAGGCCAAGATAAAAAAGGAACTATCTGAAACTGACAAACACCATCTAAAAGTATTTTTCTACTTAATTTCAGCTATATTCTGATGTATGGTTTCAATATATTAAAGAAGGCAGGGAAACACTAACTCATAAGGAGGTAGCTATAATAGAAAAAAAACTTTTAATCTTTTAAAATACTATTCATTCTGCATTCAGTGCCTATGCTCCCACCATAACCAATTCTGATGAAGTCAAAGAAAAATTTTATGACTAAAATTCAATATCATCATCAATAAGCCAAAAGAGGACAAGCTTATAATTCTGGGTGACTTTACTGCTAGAGTAGGCTCAGATTACCAGACTTGGCAGGGAGTCCTAGGGAGGAATGGAGTTGGAAACAGCAACAGCAATGGTCATTTACTGCTGAAGATGTTGTGCATCACATGACCTCATCACCAATACTGTCTTCCATTTATCTAAATGCAATAAAACTTCATGGATGCACCCTCACAGAAAACACTGGCATCTAATAGATTATGTGATGTTAAGGAGAAGAGACAGACAAGACATGAGAGTGACAAAGGCAATGTGTGGTGCAGAGTGCTGGACTGATCATGGACTTATCCTTTCCACACTAAATACTCGCATTCATCAAAAGCACTGACCCCAAGGCAAAAGGACTACCAGAAGAATTAAGGTCAACAAATTAGAGCTCTTCTCTGAGCATGAACAGTTTGCTGCTGACTTGGAGGGAAAGTTCAGCCAACACACAGTTGGCAACAGTGGAGCAGAAAAGGAGTGGGCAGCTTTCAGAGATTTGGTATACAGCACTATATTTGCTCATCTGGGTCAGAACACTCACAAACACCAAGACTGGTTTGATGAAAATGATGGGGAAGTTTAGAAACTGCTAAATGAAAAACAAGAACTCCACAGGATTTACCAGCAGGATAGTTCATCCACCTCTAAGAAGGCAGCATTTAATTCCATCAAAAGCAAAGTACAAGCAAAGCTTAGAGAGATGCAGGATTCCTGGCTCAGTAAGAAGGCAGATGAAATTCAGTTTTATGCTGATAGTAAAAATCCAAAGAGCTTTTATGATTCCCTGAAAGCTATTTATGGACCAAAAACCTATGGTGCATCACAACTACTCAGTGCTGATGGAGTCACATTGATTAGTGATAAGGATATGATCCTAGAGAGATGGGCTAATAGTGTTCTCAACAGACCATCATCAATCAATGCTGAGGCCATTGACTGCTTACCTCAGGTTGAAGTCAATCCCTCCTTAGCTGAACTTCCAACGGAAGAAGAGGTTTTGAGAGCCATTAGGCTCCTTTCATATGGCAAAGTACCTGGTGCTGATTCTATTCCAGCAGAGATTTACAAGATAGGGAAACCATTGCTCATACAAAAACTGACTGAAGTTTCCAGGTTATATGGCAAGAGGAGGTTATCCCCCAGGAGTTCAAGGATGCCTCCATTGTCCATCTCTACGTAGATAAAGGGAATAGATTGTTCTGAAACAATCACAGGGGAGTCTCTCTTAGTCATTGTTGGCAAAATTCTTACTAGAGTCCTCCTTAATAGGCTGATCCTTCACCTGGAAGATGGTCATATACCTGAGAGCCAGTGTGGCTTCAGAAAGGGTTGAGGAACAGTCAATATGGTGTTTGCTGCCCCACAACTCCAGGAAGAGCAGAACAGAGGTCTATACACAACGATTGTAGATCTGATCAAGGCCTTTGATACTATTAGTCATGACAGCTTATGGAAAATTATGTCAAAATTTGGTTGGCCAGAGAAGTTTATCAATATTTTATGTCAATTTCATGATGGCATGTTTGCCCGGGTTGTGGATAATGGGCGAAGCTCTCATGCCTTCCTAGTCACCAGTGGAGTGAAACAGGACTGTGTGCTTGCTCCCATGCTTTTTAATATGATGTTTTCAGCCAAGTTGACAAATGCTTTTAATGAGGATGAATATGGCAGCAAGGTCAACTACCATAATGACAGTAAATTCTTCAATTTGAAAAGGCTACAAGCCAAGATCAAGGTGGAGGGAGTGTTGGTGCATGATTTTCTGTTTGCAGATGATTATGCATTCAATACAGCCTCTGAAGCTGAGATAAAACAAAGTATGGATCAATTCTCTGCAGCCTGTGCTAATTTTGGCCTAAGAATTAACACCAAAAAAACACAAATGCTCCATCAGTCACCACCACACCATACATATGTGGAACCAGCAATTACAACAAATGGAGAAGTTTGAATGCTGTGGATAAGTTCACTTACCTTGGTAGTGTACTTTCCAGGGATGCACACATTAACAATGAGGATGATGCACACATTGTCAGAGCACCAAAGAAATGTTTGGGAGAGGAGAGGTATTAGACTGACTACCAGATCAAAGGTCTACAGAGTCATTGTGCTGACCTCATAGTTGTACGCCTGTGAAACATGGACAGTCTAGCAGTGCCACACCAGGAAACTGAATCACTTCCATTTGAACTGTCTCAGGAAGATTCTGAGGATCACCTGGCAGGGTAAGATACCAGACACTGAAGTCCTTGCTCGAGCTGAACTACCAAGTATTCAAACTATGCTTCAGAGAGCACAACTCTCTGATGGGCTGGCCACGTTGTTGGAATGCAAAATGTACACTTGCCAAAGACTATTTTATGGAGAACTTGCATGGGGCAGGCGATCACAGGATGACCAGAAGAAACAATAAAAGGACACTCTCAAGGTCTCTCTCAAGAACTTTGGATTTGACTGTGCAACATGGGAGAAAGGCACAGGACTGCTCAGCATGGCATGCCCACATAAGAAAAAGTGCTGTGCTCTTTGAGCAAAGCAGAATTGAGACAGCACAAAGTAAACACAGAATGCACAAACTGGGGATATTCACCCCAAATATTCACATGGACTATCTGTGCCCAACCTGTGGTAGACCATTCCAAGCTCATATTGATCTGATCAGCCACAGTGGGACACACTGAAATTTCACTTTATAATGGTGATGTCATTTTGGTCCTCTTTGAAGACAAAGGACAACAACCATTCTGTTTAGAAACTTGAGTGAACTGACTGGTGTTACTTGACACTGTAGAGAATGCAGACTCTCCAAATCTCTCACTATCTTTATCAAATAGGATTATGCAAATTAATGTGACCATAACTTGAACTTGGTCAAGGAGAAAAAGAAGGAAATAAAAGGGTCTTGAGAGGAAAGTCATAAGGATAAACAGAATAAGTTTATGAAATCTAAAAGACAGTGTAATGTAACACTGTGTCCCTGTTTGCCCAGCATACCCAGATATTCCTGGCAGAGGAGATTTGTCAGGGGGCTGTTACAGGAAGTAAACTGTGGTACATATGCCATAGCTTTGGCAAGCAGATGTGCCATTCAGGATCACTGTAGGAAATTGTAAGGGCAAACAAAGTAGGATCTTTCACTGTTTTTGTTTTGGTACAAAGTGCCTCTGATTGAATAATGTGATTAGAGAAGATCTTCTCTATCCATTAATTGGCCTGCCCATTAAGGGGAGTTTAATTAGGGAAGATTTGTAGGAAGGCCCACACCTTTTGTTAATGAGGCACTGGTTCTCAAGGGTTGTGATGCTCTCTGGCTATAAAAAAGGTATAAGTACTCTGAGGGTCAGGTTCTACTTTGGAACTTAGTTTTTGGAAGAAAGTTTTTGTGACAAATGAGACTCTTGGAAGCCACTCTGCAGTGCCCCCAGTTTTGAAAACCCAGATGTTGGTGCTTCCCTCTCTGATCTAAGAATCTGTGATACACCCCCAGTATATGACAGGGTCCTTATTGTTACAGAAATATACTAAGGAAAGGACAGAAGCAGGCTTCTCTTTGCTGAAATCAGTCACTGAATCCACTAAACCTGCTCCATGACGTCAGGGGTATATTATAAGAGGAACAAGGGATATCATGAAAAATTAGTCCAAAAAACTGAGTCCTTTCTTCAGAGTTATCTTCCTTCTCAATGACAAGATAAACAGGGCTGAGTTGCACCCCCCAGGATGAATCAACATCCCTGAGCCTGCCTGAATTCTAAGTTCACCATTCTGTGAGTCCCAGATACTGTTTTTCTCTTTAACATCTGCACGTACTAACTGGTTCAAATGGCTATGAGGCATGTATCCTGTGTGAACCGCGTTGTTATATCTTTTGCCTGCTCAAAAAAGTACTCAGACTTCCAGTAGTCCCTTGATTCAGATTGATCTTATATCTAGAACTGGAATGATGTGGTGAGAAGGTTCTGGGCTGTAGGAGGGATGGACTCACAGTCAATTGGAAAATGTTATTTTTAGTGTGGCCTGTGTGTTAGCTATTTTATACCATTTATTTATTTGCAGTTTCTATCCTTAGTAAAACCTAACTGTATGCAGTATCCAAGTCTATATGAAAAGCAAGTCCATTATCCCAAGGTCACATGACCTGTCCTAGCCCTTAATGAAATATAGCATGTCCAAAAAAGAGAGAAGTGGTGTTTCACCAGTAGAGTGGGAATTACAGCTGATTTTGATTAGGCAGCTATACAAACGCCTTTCTCCTAGTGACAGTGATTCAGAGTTGACCTGGAGAGTAAGACAGAGCTAACAGATAGGGATTCGGAGGCACACAGGGTTAAGTGACTTGCCCAGGGTCATATAGCTACTAAGTGTCTGAAGCCCAATTTGAACTTATGAAGATGAGCCTTTCTGACTCCAGGCCAAGCAATCTGTCTAATACACCACTTAGCTGCCCTGGGTAGCTCTGTACAGAGCACTTAAATGAACATGAGATTCCTCAAAGAATGCCACCTGGTGGCTCAGTTTAGAAGGGAAGAGGGCTTTCTCATGGACCTCTCATAATAATAGAATTGAAGTAAACTGCAAAATTGTGGGGGAAAGGGGTAAATGATATGGGAGACAGGCCTGGTATAGAGAGCCACAGGACTCCTCAGAACCCTATTTGCATCACAACTATGCCTTTCATCAGTTTTGTATCATGTTCCATGGCTCCTTCTTTCATATTATATATTATATATATTCATATTTCAAAGACTTCCATAATATGACTCTACCCTATCTACCCAACCCCATTTCCCATTTACTAATGCTTAATATAGTCTCCAAACAAGTATTCTCACTGTCCCACAAATAGTATATTTTTGTCCCATACTTACATCTTTCCTACCTCTACAAGTTTGATTTAAGAAAAAAAATGTCTTTAAATAGCAACAAAAAATAGCCAGAACAGCAACCTCAAAACTGAACTTTTTTTCTTTTTTTACCCTAGGTCTTTGAATAATTGAAGTAAAGGTCAGTCTAAGGTCAAAGAGATAGTAGAGTAGCCCTAAGGATTTGCCTCTCTTTATTCTCTAGCGGAAACAGTCTTGACTCAGGAATCAGGAAACCTGGATTCCAATAATTCATTCATGCTTATTCTCTACATGACCTTAGACAAGTCATTTAACTTTCTTGGGCCCTGTTTTCCTCATCTATAAAGCTGGAGAGTTGGTCCAGATCCCCTCTAAAGACCCTTTCTGCTGGAAATCTAGGATTCTTTTAAAACCCTGGTCTTCTGACTCCAAAACCAGCCCTCTTTCCAAAGCCCTGCTAAGCTTCTGCTAACACACTTAGTCATCCAGACCATCCTTTCTTTCCAATGCCCTCAAACTGACCTGAGAAAAAATGCAAACTACACAGTTTTCATTTTTCAGCCTTGTCTTTGATTTCTTATTGGACTAAAACATGCACTTCGACTCACTTGACTTTGAAAACAAGTGCTTTAGCTGGTTTGAAATGAGCCTAGAGCATGAAGGAATTGCTCAGCTGTACATTGCTTTACAATTTACAAATTCTTACAATAACCTTTTCAGGGAGGTAGTCAAGTATTACCAATACCCCCAATATTACAAATGAGAAAACTGAGTATCAGCAAGGCTTAGACGACTTGCCCAAGGTCATACGCTAAGGAGTGCCTTAACCGAGTCTCCAGATCCATTGTCCAAAATCCAAGGTCAGTACTCTTACCTCTGCTCCAGGCTGACTTAAATTCTTTTGATACATTTTAGGGCTGTTGATTTTTAAGTCCAAAGCTTTACATAGCATATCCATAACTGAGAAGGCTTCCTACAAGTTTGTAAAGTATATCATTAGGACTTTACAAAAGGAATAGTGGCTAAAGCCATAGACTTGAAATAAGAAATATATATTCAAATATTGCTTGAGTCACCTTGGTTCAAATCCTTTTTCAGATGGGTAACTAGCTCTATGAGTATAGACAAGTCTCAATCTTTCCAAGCCCCAGACATCCCTCCATATTATAAAATCAGAATAGGTTTATATCTTCCTGGTTGCAGGAGTTCCCACACCCACAGGTCCTATATATTTATGACCAGTTACCTTGCAGAACTTTTTTGAGATATTCAATGATGATCCAATTCTTACAGACAGGGAAGTTGAGGAAGTAAAAGAGTCAGGGATCCATCCTGGCTTATTCAGTGAATGAACCCCTATCATGACTTCTGCTTTAGCCAAAAATAAATCTGAGAATCCCTGCTTCTTTCTTAGATAAGAAGCTGCCTTACCGTAAATAAACGAGTCTTTCATTTAACTACTTGCTTTGGACAATATGAATCATGGCTGTTCTAAGGCCCTGGGAAAACACACACACACACACACAAATATATACATACATACATATATATACACACACACACACACACACATATATATATATAGTCTTACAGCTCTGGAACAGTTAATTTTCTTGCAGAGGGAACAACAAGTGAACATTTTGTTCACAGGGAATGGTTCCTTCACCTTAACATCAGGCTTGCTGTGCTAGAAAGAAAACTATTTTTATTCTTCCTCTGGAAAGAAAAGTCTCTTCTACCCCTTACATGGAGAACAGTTTAGTCACATAGCAAGGACATTGCTTTTTCCTCCTCCCAAGGTATTGTTGGTTTCCTTGCACCTTGCCTGTGATGCAGATAAGCCTAATTAAAGGTGTTTTGGTGGCGGGCTATTTAGGAAGATGCTTACAAATTGCCTTGCACTTCAACAAAATCAGAATTTGCTCTGCAAAGTCAGATTATTGCTGAAACATTAAATTAAACTTGATTTGAGGCTACAATTTAATTACTCAGAGCCAGGATTCTGCAATGTTCAAATTCTTTGGGGCATTATTTTTATGGTAAAGAATCCTACCTTAACAATAAATTGTTCTTGGAACCATTCCATTCAACATAATAATGTCTGTTCCCCGCTCTGTGGAAATACCTATGGTTGCTCTAGATCAGGCTAGGACAAAATGCAAGCAGGAGAGCAGCTTCAGTTTAGGCCTATAAGGGTCTTGGGAAGTCAAATAAGTCTAATTCTCTCACATTACCAATGTGAAAAAAGAGACTGGCAGAAGTTATGGGTCACACAGCTAATAAAAAAAGGTAGGATTCAAATTCAGATCTTCCTAACTCCATGTCTATCTTTCTATCTACTATACCACCCTGATTCTGTATAGCAATGTCAAATGACATGCAGTTCATACTATACTTCCATGCTTGGCTCACTTCCCCTCTTTCAACCTGACTTCCCTATCTCTCCCATCTCCCGTCTCCTACACATCCTTGGGAGCCATCCTATACAGCTTCCATACATCCAAGCAACTGTGAGTATTCAGGGTTAAAGGAGTCAACCCTGCAGCATTCTACACTTTTAAGTCCTGATGTTTTTATACAGATTAAATCAGGTTAAAATGATCAAAGAGCAGCCTGGAAGAGATAACAAGTTCCCTTAGGAAGAATGGAAACGAACATTTATTAAATATCTGTTATATGCTAATTGTTTTACAGATCTTTCATTTAATACTCATAGAAATGCTGAAATGTAGAGACTGTTGCTTTCCCCATTTTACGGCTGAGGAAACTGAGGCAGAGGATAAACAATTTGCCCAGGTTCACATAGCTAATAAGTGTCTGAGGTCAGCTTTCAAGGTAGATCTTCATTACTCTAGGCTCCGTGCACTGTGCTGCCTAACTGACTATGACTGTCTTTGGGTTATGTGATGAAAAGTAGTAGATCCATTCCAGTCCTTGGCCCTAGCGATGGAGATGGAAGAAGTTGAAGATGAGGGGAGAAGAAGAGAAACTGGGATTACTTGTTTGAATGTGAGCTACAGGTCTTCCTTTCTTTTCTCTACCAACTGCCTTCATGCGTTTGTCCTTCGTTCTTGAAGAGGACCGTGACATCAAGCTGAAGGGGACTTCACGAATCACCACCAAGTGCCAAAATTCAGATCCATAAATCAAGGAAGCCCTAGGTCTGGCTCAAAGGGTTGCAGTTGACTGTATAACTGAATGTTTACAGTATGATTAAAAAACAGAAATCTCAGTGACCAAATTGAGAGACAACTACCCAAGTGATTGCATCTGGAAGGGACTTACAAGATTGTAGGACATAGTACCCAGGTAGCCTCAGCATTACAGAGAAAGGGAGGGAGATGATCCCTTCTCCTGTGGACATGTGTATCCTTCAGGAAATGCGGAATAATGGGGTGTCTTTTCTGAGTGTTTTTCTTAGAAACTCAGAAATTTATAGGATCACAGAATTTACAACTGGAAAGTAACTTAGAGACCATCTAGTTCGATCCTATCATTTTAAAATGTGGAAAATAATGTATTTGCATAAAGCCACCTAGCTCATAAATGTTGGAACTAGGATTTCAACTCATACTGATTCCTAGGCTCTTTCTTTACTTCACATTAATGGATTCCAAACATGTAGGTATCATGCTGGTGTCCCAGCTCCCTATCTGAACCTCATCATTTGTCAACTAGTTACAGCTACATACTACAGTTTCTCTAAGAGGATGACATCAACAGCTTTAGAGGTATAAGGGGTAATAGAGGACTACTCATCCAAACTCCTTGCTTGATAGATGAAGAAACTAAGGGTCAGATGATGTGTCCAAGCCTATACATATACTGAGTGGCAGAAGCAGGACCCAGGTCTTCTGACTTCAAAGCTCATGTTCTTTCCATGATACCATATTTCCTCAGGTTAAAAGTTACAGACGCTGATTTGAAGAAAGTGTAGGTATAAAAGCATCATGACCAGGGACCATCTCTCTGAACTATTCCATATTTCAGATGTTATGTTATTTCTTCACACTGGTAATAGAGAAACCCTTGGGTAAAATGAATCCACATTCATTTTCTCTGTTTACATGTTTTTTATACTGTGGAACAAATAGAAATTTAGAGCATCAAACTGTGTTCATCGATCCCTGGTTTAGCACAAATTCAATTTGGCAAGAAAGAATGATTATTCCAGTAGAGCTTTGCATTTGTAGAGCAACCTTTCTTTTAAAGAACTCATCTCATTAATTCTCCCAGAATCCCAACAAGGCAGGCAGGAGGTTTTATCTCCATTAATAAAAACATATTCCATAGAACTGCTGATTTAAAACCTCATAATGAGATCAACAAGTGCATGACACAAACCCCCAGTGAAACCAAAGAGACAGCAATTAACTTAAAAAAAAATTTCAGGTTACTATGACTCAGACTGGAGGACTTGGGAAGGAATGAAATGTGGAACGCAGCTGCTGCAGGGAAAAGAATAAGGTAGCAAATGGGAAAGGGAAGCATAAAGGGCTGGGGTCGGATGAGTCTGGGTCTCTTAGCAATCACCACAGCTCAAGAACTGACCAGAGTTTGACAGATTTTTGAGCTGAGCTTAACCCTAGATAGAGCTAATAGAATAGAAAATGTACAAGATTATGATCATAAGAACATAGAATAACACCCCTTCTGGACCACTTCCCTAGTTTGCACTAGTTCTTACCGGTTGTTAGATTCCCAGAATGGAGCTGCTAAGGAGGAATGTACGAATAACCATGTGTGTGACAATTCTTAATACTATCGCTCAGGAGCCCCCAGTAGTCTGCTTCTCCTTACCAATTATCCAGTAGACTTAATTCGTTTTTAGCTGAGGCATTTGCTAAGGTGGTATAGTAAGAAAAACTGGCATAAATCATTCCTCTCAAAATCCCACTGTGCAGTCTGCCACATTTTAAAACAGCATCCACAAGAAGAAAGGGTTCAAACTGAAAGTACAATGGCAGTAGGGCATACACGTGCAAAGGTAATACACAAATCCTGGTACTACAAGACCTTTAAGTCCTATCTCTCCATTGAGTTTTCATTCAGCTTCCCTTTGGTGTTGTATTTTTTGTCTTTGGGTTAATCAACCAGTCTTGAAAAGGCTACTCCTTTCTTGAGCTCTCTCCTCAGAGAAGAACCTTCTTCCCTCTGGCAGCTGTCTCTCGATATCTGGATCAATCTGCTACATATATCTCTGTTGCTCACTGTATACTGCTTTCTACTGGTCCGGTAACTCTGAAGCCATACCTGAAGGAGCCAACTCACTTACTTTCCTCTGGTAAAGGATAAGGGTCTCCTTCTGCAATAACCTCCAACTCTCAAACTTAAGTTCTTCTACTTAGGAGGCTAAGCCAGAAATCAAAGAGTCAATATGTAAGTGTGACTTTTCTAGGGGAAAAATGCATGTGAAAAAAGACTTGTAAGAGATAGTGATTTGTCTTCAGGTGAGAGGAACCTGAAAAATTGAGTGTCAGATCATAAAAACAATAGCTCGATGAGGAGAAATCATTTCAACAAGCCAAATATGCACAAAACAAATCTCCACATGAAGTGAGAGGTCATGAATATAATATATATGATGGAAACTTCAGTGTAGCACCTATCCTTTTACGGACAGTCCTGTTCACCCTTCATTCCCTCTGACCCTGTGTTCTTCTCACCACAGATTGTTACCTTACCCCTGCCACCTTCTCTGTCTGGAAAATCACTATGCCTTTGTAGCCCCTTCCTCTAATTGATCAGTTCCCTCCTGGAATTTCCATTTTAAGGAAAGTGTTCATCAGCCATTTTCCCTCCTATGTTCTTCTCTAGGCTCCACCCCAAACTCTCCAGACTTATTTCTCCACTTTCTATTCCATACTCCAATCCCCTTTCATCACTTTTCAGCTCATTTTTATGTATTTGTCTTCCCCTGTGAACATGTAAATTCCTTGAATGCAGAGACTATCTTTCTTTTTGCTTGTATTTGTGATTGAAAAGAATAAAAATTGAGAGAATGCCCATCAACTGGAAATGGCTGAACAAGTTGTAGTATACGATTGTAATGAAATATTATTGTGCCACAAGAAATGACAAGCAGGATACTTTCAGAAAAACCTGGAACATCTTTTAATCTGATGCAAGGTGAATGTGCAAAACTAGGGGAACATTATACACAGTAACAGTAATATTATAATGATGATCAATTGTGAAAGACTTAGTTATTCTACTGTGGTCAATGCAAAGATACAATTCCAAAGGACTCGTGATGAAAAATGCTATCCCTCTCCAGAGAGGAAACTGATAAACTCTGAGTGTAGATTGAAACATGCTTTTTGTTCTTTCTTTATTTTTCTTGCATGTATATGTATTCTTTTGCAATTTGGCTAATGTGAAAATGTTTTCAGGACTTTATATGTATAATCAATAGCATATTGCTTGCCTTCTCAAAGTGTGGGGAAGGAACTGGAGGGAGAGATGGAATTTGAAATTCAAAATTATATAAAAAAAGTTTAAAAATTTCTAAATGTAATTGGGAAATATTTAACAAAATAAATAAAAATATTTTTTTAAAATAAGCAAACTATAGACAAAAGAAATTTAGCAGGATGGAATTAGCAGGATGGACTTTGGAATGGTATTCTTAATTTAAAAAAATAATCCATAAAAGAAGAGGCCCTTCAGATCCTTAAATAAGGAGAAAAATTTGACCTCCTAGACATCCTTGAGACTTATTGGGATGAGACTTATAACAGAGAATGTCTCTAGAAGAGTATAATTTAATTAAAAGAAACATAAGCAATAAATGTGCAGAAGACATATAAAGGTCCTTATAACGTGAGTATTCATTATGAGACTTCATGTTGAACTTAACCTGTGATACACTGGAGTAAGAAACTCACAGTAAGAAAATCCTTGCTTCTAATGGAGATCAACAATTGCTCTTTATTGTCCTAGAACTGTGAAAATAACTAAGTTAATGATTTTCTCATACATATCAGAAAAGGACTTGAACCCAGTTCTCCAGACTCCAGGTAAATTTTCTATACACTGCATCATGCCATCTCCGTATATGAGTTTGCATAGGAAAGCAGAAGGAATCGTAACATGAAAATATTCAATAATGAACTGACCCCTTAAATTTGTGCTCACTCAAATAATCCCTCCTATTTTAACACTGTAGTCTACATTTATTCATTACTGCCTGTAATTCATGTTTTTTCTTTTCAGTCTTTCCCTAAGTGTTGGTAGGCACTTCCAAAGAGAATAATCTAAGCACCAAATGATTAAGAAAGGTCTTTGGGAAACTCAATATTTTTTAAACAGTTAACCTCTTAATGATGATTGTTCAAAAGTCAATCACGAAGTGTAGAACTCCTAACTGTACAATGAGACAATTTTGTTGGAAAAATTGCACCCAAAAGACAAACAATTCATTCTTCATTTATCCTCATAATTATCTGCATAATCATTGAAAACATAATTTTGTTGCATTTTAAGACAAATTCCTTGTCAAATATTTTATCATTACTAATTATCAAATATTGGTCCTTTTTTAATGGATTTCTTTAAGTGGTCTTTTTCCAGAACCAATTTTTTTTTTTGTCACAAGGGCACGTTCGTGTAAAGTCAGCCACCAGATGGCATTGCCAAACATCAGCCTAAACCAATTCAACAGGAAGGCTCAGTAGCAATGCTAATCCCACACTCATATATGTTAGTTCATTTAATTTTCACAACACCCAGGTGAAGTAAGTACTATAAATTGCATTTTATACATGAGGAAACTGAGCCTAAGAAAAATTAAATGATATGCCCATGGACACACAGTTAGAAAGTACCACAGGTGAGGCTCCAACACAGGTCTTCCTGACTACCAAATGAACTGCTGACTACATAGAAAGAAATAAGAAAGAGATGTAGAGTTCAGGAAACAGAACGTAGACTTGTTACAAAGTTCTGATGTAGCACTCATAAGGTAATTATAATCATAAGTCCCCTCTCCCTCTTCTCTTTCTCAGTCTTAGTCTCTGTCTCTCTCTACCTTTCTCTCCCTCCCCACTCCCATCAAGAACAGAGTAGAAAATCAAAAATTTCTTCCTTCAACAGGTGGAAGAAGCAAGGAGGGGAATTTTTGTTCTTATCTTATTCTAAAAAATTAGGAAGAAAAGATATGATGGAAACTTTGGGAAATTCTATACTAGAATTTATCGCTTCCCCCTCCCCCAAAAAAAAGGAAAGATAAGTAAAATCTAACATGTATTGTGGATTCATGGAGAAAAGATTTCAAAAGACTTTTAACCTGAGATCCACAGATGGATTTCAAGAAGTTCCTCAACTTGGGTAAAGAGAAAAATTACACTTGTATTTTTACTAACCTTTGATTTTCCTTGTAATCCTATGTATTTTGTTCTATGCATTTACACATGATTCGGAGAGTAAGTCCATAGGTTTCAACACTCTGCCAAACGACCTCATGGCACAAAAAAGGTTAAGGATTATTGGTTGTTAAAAATGGTAAGTTGAATTCATAGTCTAAAAAGGGAAGTTGCCCTAAGAGAGATGGAAACATTTCAAGAATGAAACTCTGAAGACACAATCAGAAACAATCCCGATGAAAGAAAAATAGAGATATCAAAAAAGAGTGGTTGCAGATGCACAAAGAATCTATTAACTAAAGTAATTTTAAAGGCACATATAGCAGGTGAGAAAATTAACATAAAAGTTAACAATCTTATGAAAATTGTATTAGGAGATTAAAGCTTCAAATGTTCTGTGTCACTTGCATTTTGTAACTCAGCTACATTATATAAACAAGCCCAAAAAGGCTATCTACTCTCTCCATTGAAATAGAAAGTGGGTGGGGCAGCTATTGCCATCATGAAAACATCTCAAGATGTTAATAACTTGTTAAAATCCATGATATCACAGTACTTGGGAAAATAGAAGAGGTTTAGATGGTAGGTATAATTTTTTCTCTTGTATTTAATATGCAGTACATAACCATCCTTAGGCTTTTGTGGCAGATGGAACCCATCCCTGTAGATTCACACTGAAAACCAGTTAGTTGTGGGTGACACTTTTCTTTCACTTGTCTTGCTCTGCTATTTCCCTAGTCAACCTGTTTGTTCATATTAAAAATCTGAAACCCGATCAGCCAGAGCATAAGGTAAGCCCAGGAGCTACATTAGCTAAACACTTGCTGTCTGTGCCAGTAAAAGTTTACATTTTAAAAGACAAGAGAGACCATTCAGAAAGCATTTAGCAAATGTGTTCATATACAAAAGTTCACATTGAATTTTAATAATTGAGGTAAATGCTTTGCATCTAAGGTTTTTACAACTGATGAACTGAAAATAGGCAGAGACAAGGAATATTGAACTTCTGCCAAAATAATCAAACCCAAAGAGATGACACTTTTAGATCAATATATTGACAGAATTTATAGTACAAAGAATAAATAGTTTATTTGAATAAAACATTTTCCCTTTAATGAAATATCTTTTTCTATACTTTGGGGAGCACTTTCTTGGTCATTAATCTTTTGTTTCAAGACTATAAATATCTGGGAGACCAGCAGCGTATAGCCTCCCAAAAGACATAACCACAAACATTTATTAATTGTATAATATGTGCCAAGCATTGTGGATACAAGAGATACAGAGACAAAAATGAAACAGTCTCTGCTCCCAAGGAGCTTCCATTCTCTTGGGTGCTCCACACATTTAAACAAATAAGTTAATTTATGGTCATTTTAGAAGGTACAGCACAACAACTAGGCAACTGAGGAAATGTTTCTTCAAGAATGCAACACCTGAATCAAGACAAAGATTGGAAGAGGTAAAATGGATAATTAGGACTTTTGTGTTATTATATAGAATACCTAAGAATAGTCTTCAAAACTCATTAAGGCATCAAAAATATTATTGTATCTATGGCATTCACTTTGACCCTGATCAGTTTTACCAGTTCTAGCCTCTTCCTCTTGAACAAAAATAGTTATTAACAGTTAGGTGTCAACTTGGAAGAAAACGTCTAACAAAATTCCTAAGCAATCTGCCCTTGTCCCTGAGCTCTTTAATATTTTTTCTAGTGCCTTGCAGAGAATACATAACACTCGTTAAATTTTCAGATGGTACATTGCTAGGAGAGATAGCTAACGTGTTAGATGATAGTGTCAGGATCAAAAAACAGCTTGACAGGCTAACACATTGATCAACGAATCAAAAGGTAAAATGTAATAGACACAAATGATAAAGGAATACCTCAGGTTCAAAAAATTAACTTCATAAGTACAAGGTACAGAAGCTATGAGTAGCTAGATGTTTATCTGAAAAAGATCTGCTAATTTTAATGGGCTATATAGTAAGCTGAACATGAATCAACAGAGCAATATGGAAGCTAAATAAATCAATTTGATTTTAGGCTGCATTAAGAGGAATAATATCTATCACACTGGAGTTGATTGTCCTACTATACTCTACCCTGGACAAATCAATGCCATACGGATACTGTGTTTAGCTCTGAGGAAAGGCATTACAAACTGAAAACATCTAGGAAAGGAGCCAGGATGGTGATGAGCTTAGAAACCATAAGAAATCAGGATCTGTTGAAGGAATTGTTGATCTTAATGCAGAGGAAAAGATGAACATGATAACTATATTCTAGTATTTAAAGAGTTTTTACACTGAAGAGGCATTAGATTTATTCTGCTTAACATATGAGAGTAGAACTAGCTGGATTAGACAAGAGATGGGCATACCTATATCAACTGAAATCAGAAAGCTATCGAAACAATTTTATTAAACAAATCCAGACCGTGAGTGAAAGTATTCATTTCAACATGAATTTATGTTATCAGCTTTCAGAAGAAGTTCAGCCCCACTTCTTCTAAGCAAGCTTCTTCAAGAGATCTATATATAAAGACTTAAAGTAAGTACTTGCACCCACGATAGGAGTTTAACTCCTAGAGTCAGGCAATAAAGGAAGGGCACAGAATTCTCATTCCTAGAGAACTTAGATCATAAAAGACCACAGACTGATGCTGATGTAAGAGGTCAGACTAAAGATTAATGGATTTTGCATTCACCTAATTTTCAAAACTGTTACTTGAAAATTAACAGCAATATACACCAAGCTCTGGCAACCACCTGGAGAAAAAATCCTGTGATTATCAGAGACCTCAAATCACAGAGCCAGCTCACCAGAAATCTCACTGATGAAAACTGAAGTTCTCAGGTGACTATAAACTAAGAAAACAGAAATTTCAGGTATATTGACAAGTCTGAAAAGCAACAAGAAAGCCTAGTCAATAATTCTGCTTCTCACTTCAATTCATTCCCTGTCTTCTAGTTAAACTCCTATCTTGGGTGCAAGTACTTACTTAAGTTAGTGGGGATTAAGGGAGAAGACATCTGTAGACACAATAAGCTAGGGAACAGGATGTTTACAAATTCACAAATAAGGTCTTGAGGCTGCAACTGCAGCTCATGGTTTCCCTTGAGGCAGTTAAGCTGAGTCAGCAGTTTCTGGCAGCTATCGGCATCTCCAAGTTTGACTAGAGTTCACTCACAAAGGTTTACTGCCGTGTTATGCAGCTCTGAGCCTCAGAAATCCTGCTAATTGACTGGTTGCTGGGTAACTCCATTGTCCTGCTCCCCTGTGAAGAAGGGAAGTTCTAACATATAGTACAGTAATTATAAAGCCCATGTTCACATCATCTAAGTAAAATTGATGAGCAAGGAGCAACATCAAATTCAAATAGCAGGATCCTTGAAGGCTGCATATTAACCTAGAAAACCACAAATTGACATTTTCTATTTTGTATTTTTATTTATTTTATTAAACATTTCCCAATTATATTTTAATCTGGTTCATAGTGTTGGGAGTTTTGGTGACTTACCATTAGCAGAATCTGTTACCTCTGAGGTAGAACCTCAGAGGTATTTTGATTTGTATTTCTCTCATCATTAGTGAATTGAAGCATTATTTCATATAGTTATAGAATAGCTTGTATTTGTTTATACAGGACCTATTCATTTCCTTTGACAACTTATCTACTGGGGAATGGCCCTTATTCTTATACATTTGTGTCAATTCCTTGTATATCTTGGATATTAAGCACCTTGAGAGTAAGGATTATTTCATTCTTTATTATTTGTATCCCCCATGCCTAGCACACTTCTTGTCACACAGTATGTTTGTAATAATTGCTTGGAGATCAAATGAATATTAGATGTGAGGCTAAATTAAATTTTTACTTTCTGATTCAGACCATGTTTTTCCTTGCACAAAAGTTTTTCAATTTTGTACAATTAAAATTCTTTGTTTTATCTTTTATGATCAACTTTATCCCTTATTTAGGTCAGAATTCTTTCTTTGCTGTAGGTATGAAATTATTTTCTTCCTTTGTCCTCCACTTTTTTTGTGATATGACCTTTTACATTTAGGTCATATATCTATTTGGTGTTTATTATGGTAAAAATTATAATTATCACATCTGTCAAATATATGGTTGGTGGCATATATGCTTTGGTCTAAACTTAATTTTGTCCAGACTTATTTTCAGATTCCCAAGCAACTTTTATCAAATAAGGAATCATTGCCCTACTAGTTAGTGTTATGAAGAATCACATTTCTAAAAGTAAATAATAAGAGTTCATCTAGAACCAGAAGGATACTTCAAACCATGCTTCACACTGAAGAGCTGAGAGAACGGTGTATATTAAGCATGTAGTAGAAAAGACTTAGGAGGAGCAGGATAGGCATTTTCAGATATTTGGAGGATTGAGATAGGATAGAGATCAGATGTATTCCATGCTATTCCGAAGTAGAACAAATGGATAGAAGTGATAGGAACTCAGATTTGGATCAATAACAGAAAGAATTATCAAAAAATGAAAGCTGCTCAATCATGGTCCATGCTACCCTTTTAAGTAGTGAGTTCCCCATAACTGTAAATATTCAAGAAGAAACTAGAGAACCCCATCTTTCAAGGATAAAATCCCTTCCAACTATAAGATTCTATTAGCTACAACAGATTTTTTTCTGAGAGAAGATTCTGATAGAAGAAGAGAGGAAAAAGCCTAAGGGAACTAGTTACCTAAGAGGGATTGTACGTTTATGTGAAAGGCAGGGTATTCGCTGATAAAATTCTTGTAGAGCGTTCATTTCAAGTTTGGCTAAAGTAAGATAAAACCCTAGTGATCAAAATAAGTGCAATTGTTTTCAGCTGTTTACAGGGTCCACTAAAATAGCAGGTTTACACAGAAATATGTAGCTTGCTTCAAAGAACATAAAACGAATGGAAAGAGGAGGTGAAATGTTTGTAAAGAAAGGAAACACTCTCCCCTTTAAAACCTTGGGAGGGAATAATTTCTATGCTGCTCTAGCCCACTCCCTATCAACAAATTATTTCCTTCAATTTCCTTACTTCTTTAGAAGGGTTAGGACTCTGATTTTCCATTTCCTGGTGTAGCCTTTAAAATAAGCACCATATGTTTACTAACCCACAATGATAGGTATTTTTCCATCCTCACTATATACAGTAGAATTAATGAATCTGTGAAAAGGTACTTCTTATTCTGAGCAAGTGCCATTATGGAAATAAACAATATTCAGGAAGAATCTACACACAGAGGAGCCCACAGTCCATGCAAGGTGATTCCAGGAAAATGGAGAAAGAGTTGCTTTATCTCTTACTGAACAAACTCCTTCTGCCTCCAAGACACTGCAATATTTCAGTGGATCTGAGATCTCATTTATGTTGGCATTCATCAATGATGGTAATCACACTCAATCCAGGTCTTCTTATCCTGTGCCACTCTTGCCCATGTTCTCCTATAATTCCTTCACACAATGTGTTTGGGGGGTGGATGTGTAGATCCAGAGCTACTCCATTTTGAGAATCATTCCATTATGTTCACACATATATGTCTGTACTCTCCCCCATAGTACTTGCAATGCAAGTAATCCAGAAAAGAATGTGTCAGGGTATCTGGCTGTGCAACCTGGTCTGAGGGAATAGCCTAGCCCCTCCACCTCCTGTTACGCTCCATTCTGGCAGAAATCCTTAACTTTGAAACTAGGTTAAAAGGTTATTGCACCAGATCAGCCTAGAACCTCAGCAAAAGAGACTTTGCTTTTGCCCTCTTCTTACCCCCTAAAACTAATATAAACTACATATGCCATTCATTTGAGGAATCTGTCTCTTCAGGTGACATTCCTCAGTGGCAGACTCAATAAATCCTAACTGGTCCAAATTCCATTTTATCAACCAGTTTGTTCTTCCCAGCAATTACAGGGAGGTTCTAGACCTCTTGACAGTATGTACACACCAACGCAACATATAGGCTATCTAAGCCTTAACTCTTTATTTTATTTACTTTATCTTTAATTTATGAAATGAAACAAGCCATTTCCTTAGCATAGTAGAAAAAAACAGATGTGACATGTAACTTGTTATTCCTTTTAAATATATTATAAAGTTATCATAGAAATTTTTTCCCACTTTTTCTACCCTCTCCCCCCACCACCATCCTGGTGATGGCTACCATTACATACAAATGTGTGTTGTGCATACATACATATGCATATATCTGCATATGTGCATATATGTACATGTATATATACATCTATAAGTAAAACCATCCTATATCTACTTCTGTTTATCACTTCTTTCTCTGGATGCTGATAGCATCTTCTTTCATAGACCCTTTGTACTTAATTTGGGTATTTATAATAGTCAAAATAACTTAGTCACTCAAAGTTGTTCTTAAAACAATATTGCTATTACTATATGCAACATTCTCCTTTCTGCTTACTTCTCTTGTTATTTGGTACGAATCTATCCATGTTTTTCTACAGTCAACCAGCTCATCTTTTCTTATAGCACAATAGTATTCCATCACAATCATATATCACAACTTGTTCAGTCATTCCCCAGTTGATTGGCATTCCTGCAATTTGCAGTTCTTTGTCACCACAAAAAGAGCAACTATATTTTAGGACATATAGGTTCTTTTCCTTTTGTCCCTAATCATCTTTGGGAACAGACTTAGTAGTTGTATTGCTGGGTAAAAGAGTAAAGGTAATTTAATAATGCTTTGGGCGTAATTCCCAATAGTTCTCCAAAATGGATTGATCAGTTCACAGTTCTATCAACAATGAATTAGCATCCCAATTTTTCCACATCCCCTCTAACATTTGTCACTTTGCCCTTTGATCATTTTAGACAATCTGATAGGTACAAAATGCTATCTGAAGTTTGTTTTAATTTATATTTCTCTAATCGATAACTTCAGAGCATTTTTTTTCATATGACTATAAATTGCTTGGATTTATTGGTTGGGAAAACTACCTGTTCATATCCTTTGACCATTTATCAATAGGCCTTAACTCTTAATACATGGTACTCCCCCCCCTCCTCCAGTCAAATAACTCTTTTTGCTATCTGCAAGGCAATTCCTGTGAATTCCTTTGCAACAGAGATAATAAGAGAGCCTCCAAACAGCTGTCCTGGACTACTTTCCATAGAGCTGGGCATGTGCTTTGTATCTGAGGAAGAAGATGTGACAATCAATAAACATTTGGTAAGCATTTACTGTGGGTCAGACGCTGTGTTAAGCACTGAGGATACAAAAAAAAAGGAAAGTATTCCTCTTTAGCAAGACGAGAGATATCTCCACACATGCTCATTGGGATAGTCCTTGTCCTTCCATAGTACAAGTCCTCAAGGATCAATAAGACATTGCTACATCATCCCACAGTGTAAGCCCACAGGGATCAATAAGTTGCTGTGTTATTCAAAAGCACAAGTTCTTCAGACCAGAGTATATTTCTCTTGCCAACAGAGCCAGAGCACATATGACCAGCTCCATGAAAGGAGATACAATCTAGCAGATCAGAAATTTTCCCCGATCCCCCATTACACTTTTTAAGTCATTAATCACTCTTTCATTACATTGGTCTGATCAGCCACAGTCAGACACATTGTATCTTGCTTGACCCCAAACAGAGTAATGTCATTTTGGTCCTCTTCAAGGATGAAGGACAACATACTATCTTCATCATACAATTAGAAATAAGACCTAAGTGGGAAACTACACTTGAGTTACCAACCCAAATGAGACGTTCCAGATAAGGAGGCTTGAAGCATGAAACTGCTAAGACTCATTGGTTCCAAAGGATGTCCCCCGATAATAAGACCACAAAGCAGGAAGATGGACTAGATGAAAGAGTGTGAGCTGCCCAACCTGGATGAAAGGCTCAAGTGACAGGTCAATTATATTTATGAGGTTCTCTAACCTCTCCTAACACTGGTGCCTTTGAACTAAATGAATAGAACCCACACAAAATGGACATCAACATTTACTATGATTTGGGAAAAGGGAGAGAAAGAGTACAGCCAGTAGAGGACATGTGATAAGATGGCAAGATGCAAACCAGGGAGGAAAGAAAGTCATCTGGCAAGGTCATGCAAAAATCATCATTTTCTTTGAGCGTTGATCCACAGGCTCCATGCAGCAACTTTGACTTATGCCAAACCAAGTAAGGAAAGAAACTGCTTCATACAAGTTCAGTTTATCCTGTGATTAAGTTTTTAGACTGGAAACTGACAATTTCTAGGAATCGTTCCACTTTTGTTTTCTTAACTTTTCTCTGTAGCTTCAACATACTCTAATCTCCTGAATATTTCAGTATTGTGCCAAAATTTTGTATTTTCCCTCTATTACTTGCCCAAACTATAACTCTGTACTTTTCTTCTATACCATAGTGAAGAAAATCCAGAAAAAAAAGACCCTAGCGAAAATAATTTGCCTAAAATAGCAAAACAGAAATTTCCAGGTCTATAATTACCTACTCAAATTATATGTGTTGGTATCCATCTAATATTGGACTTCAGTTGACAACTGAAAGATTTCTTCAGAGATGTTTTCATCCACATCTGCTATCCCAGTGCTCACACTAAGATAAGAAATGAGCCTTTCCTATGTGCAACTGGACGACAATGGGACTAGGTTGAAGAGAAATCGATCTCACTGAAAAAGGTGAATAATACTTGCCAGGGAGGTAAAACAGAAGTTAGTTCTTTAAAAGGCTAAACCAAATTTACTTTTTCCTAGTTTTTTAAACCTCTGACTACAGAGGAAGTAAGAAGGATAAATCAGGATACCTGTGCCCATCACTCAGATACACTAGTCAGTGAGAAAGAATATAACCAAATTATGTTCAGTCAAGAAGTAATTCTTAAGATTTCATAACCTATGAAAGAGTAACAAATAAAGGAGCTTTGTCTACTAAGTCCCTTTTTAATTTAGCTGTATCAAAATGGCCCAGATCAGTGGGGGACTGGCTGTGGGAAATTGGAGACGGGGAAGATTTCTAGTCTACTTATAGATTACTCCCCTGTGTTCTCCATTGTATGTTCTCTATAGCAGTACTGGCTGCCCCATCCCTGGGGCATTATTCTATGTACTTTCTTTTTGGAATTAAAAAAAAGTTGGCTATTTACAAATGCTGCTTTTTGTTAAGGCCAAAGTTTGTTGTGCGAAATGTACATTGGGCAATGTCCAACACAAAATGAATGTAAATACAATAGTCTTCCTTTTTCTCTTCCCTGAATGCAATCATTTACAACAAAAAAAATTAGAAAGAAAAAGAGGAAACAATAACAAAAACAATTTTATACATACATGTGTGCATATGAAATTACATGGAATTTTTCACATTTGTAGATACCCCACTCTCCAGGTTATACAAAAGGAGTGGGGAAAGGCATTTTCTCTTACATATTCTCGAGGGCCAACCTTATTCTTTATATTTTTGCTACATTAATTTTTATATTGTTTCAAGCTGTTGTTCCTTCCACTTAAGTTATTGGAATCATTATGTATATTGTTTCCTTGACTCTGCTTACTTCACTTTTGTCATTTTATGTAAATCTTTCCATGTTTCTCTGTATTTATCATATTCATCACTTCTTATAGCATGGCAATATTCCATTATGATCATATACAACAGTTTGTTTAACCATTCCCTAATCAATGAGAAACTTTCAAACTGTTTGCTACAACAAAAAGTACGTATATATAATACACACGCGCACACACACGAATCTTTTTTTTTTTAATACGTAACCTACTTGGGATATTTGTCTAGCAATGGAATCTCTAGGAGAACAAGTATGGACATTTTAATCACTGTATTTGCACAATCCAAATTGTTTTCCAGGAACATTCATTAATCCACAGTTCTATTAAAAACGCATTTGTATGCTTTTCTTTCTACAGCCACTTCAAAATTGAATATTTCTTTCTTTTGTCAACTTTGCCAATTTGTTGGATTTAAGGTGAAACCTCAGAGTTATTTTAGCTTTAATTTCTTTCAATTAGTGATTCAGAGCATTCCTTCATATAATTATTAATAGTTTGTAATTTTTTGGAGAACTAATTGTTTATATCCTCTGACCAATAATCTACTGCAGGGTGGCTTTTAGGCTTACATATTTCTGTTAGTTGTCTGTTACATCTTAGATACCATGTCCTTATCTGAGATACAAAAAAAAAAATTGTTTTTCAGTCTACCATTTCCCTAGTTACCCCTTAATGTACCAATTTTATTCATACAAAAGCCTTTCATGTAATTAAATTTTCTATTTTATCTTTCGCTATTGCCTCTATCACTTCTTTAGCTAAGAACTTATCTCCTAGGAACAAAAGGTCAAGAATCTTGAGAGAAATAATGAAAATAAGTGGGAAGAGGGCCAGGCAGTATCAGATCTCAAAATATACTACAAAGTATAGTCATCAAAATAATTTGGTAAGTGGTTAAAAAAAGGGAGGTTAATCAGTGGAATGGATTAAGTATATAACATTCAGAAACAAACAAACCTAGTAGACTACTATTCCATAAACCCAAAAAATTCCATCTCCTGGGCATGGACTCACTATCTGACAAAAATTGCTGGGAAAACTGGAAAGTAGCATGACAAAAGTTAGTTTACACCAGCACCCCATACAGTATACGAAGATAAGCTCCAAATAGATACATGACCTAGACATAAAAAGTCACATCATAAATTAATTAAAAGAATAAGGAAGACATTCTCTTTCAGATCTGTGGATAAGGGAAGTATTCATGACCAAACAAAGAGTAGAGAGACTCACTGAACATACAATGGACAATTCTGATTACATAAATTTTAAGATTTTTGCTCAAATAAATTCAATGCAGCTAAGATTAGAGAGAAATAGTTAATTAAGTTGGGAAACCTTTGTAGTGCAGTTTTTTCTGATAAAATTATTATTTCCAAGGAAATGACTCAAATTCTTAAGAATAAAAACCACTCTCCAGTTGATACCAATAACAGCAATGATAGCTAGCATAGAGTGATTGGGAGTTTGCAAATCTCTTAACAAATATTATCTCATATCTTCACAACAATCCTGGGAGGTAGATGCTATTATTATTCCCATGTTATGGATGAGGCCACAAAAGGAGGGGAGGGGAGGAGAAGAGAGAGGGAAGGAGGTAAGGAGGTAAGGAAGGAAGGAAGGAAGGAAGGAAGGGAGGAAGAGAGGGAGGGAGGGAGGGAGGGAGGGAGGGAGGAAGGAAGGAAGGAAGGAAGGAAGGAAGGAAGGAAGGAAGGAAGGAAGGAAGGAAGGAAGGAAGGAAGGAAGGAAGGAAGGAAGGAAGGAAGGAAGGAAGGAAGGAAGGAAGGAAGATTGTGAAAAACTTAAGAACTCTGATCAATAAAAAGTTCATAAGAATAGCAATGACTTCTTTAAATACTAGCTAACCCCCTTCTAGACTACTGATCTATGTTATACAACCTCAACTGCACCCTCACTATGACGAGGAAATTCTTTTACACTTCTCTGTTAACTCACTGTTCTACTCACTACAAAATCTTTTCCAAATCCTTTCATTCCTTCTCAAACTTCCCGTGGATCCCTGTCTGCTCATCCCTCTCAGTTAAGAATCTTGCCTCATATTTCACTGAAAAAAAAATGAGGCTATTTGTCCAGTTTCTTCTCCTCCCCTCATCTTACATGATCCAGATACCTTCTGCCAGTACCTCCTCCTTCACCCTTGTCTCACATGAAAAAGCATCCCTTCTTGCCAAGTCAAACAATCTGCGTGCACAAGTGATTCTGTTATCTACAGAAGACTGCCCCATCTATCATCCTTACTCTCACTTATCTTCAACATCTCTTTGCCTACTGTTTCCCTACAAATGTATTTGTCTCCATCACTAAAAAACCCTCACACGATCTAGCCATCTGCACTACCAACTTGTTTTCCTTCATAAGTGCTTTAAGAAGACCATCTGCAATAGATGTCTACTCTCCTTTCCTCTCACTCTTTTTAATTCTTTAGAGTATGACTTCTCACTTCATCATTCAACCAAAACTGCTCTTTCCAAAGTCACCTCTGTTCTCTTAATCATCAGATGTAATGGCCTTTTCTCAGTCTTCATCCTTATTGACCTCTTTGTAGCGTTTGACACCCAATTACCCACCAGCTTTATAATATCTTCTCTCTCGGCTTTTAGGACAATACTCTCTCAGTTCTCTTCGTACCTGACTATTCCTTCTCTTTTTCCTTTGCTGCTTCATCGATGCCATGCCCAATAAACATGGGGGTCTCCCATGGCTTGGTCCTGGGCTCTTCTCTTTGCCCTCAGTATTGCTTCACTTGATGATTTCATTAGCATTCATGGGTTTACACCCTATGCTGATAATTCTTGTATTTACTTATTCTGCCCTAACCTCTCTCCCAAGTTCAAGACTCAAATCCCCAACTGATTGTTAGACATGAACATTGCAAATTGGGTATCTCGTAGGCATCTTAAATTCAACATGTTCAAAATTATATTCATTATCTTTGCCCAAAACTCTCCCCACTTCCAAATTTCCCTATTATTGTTGAAGGCACTACCAGTCTGCTAATCATCCAACCTACATGTCCCACAACCTACATATCAGCCTCATTTTCTCACCCCTCAAACTCAAATTGTTGCCATGTCCTGCAGATTTTACCTTTGCAACATCTCCTCTCTGACATCGCCACAACCCTGGTTCACACCTGGGCTATTGCAATGTCTACTGATTCTAGTCTCTCCTTGCTCTAATCCATTTTCCACATAGCAGCCAAAGTAATCTTTCCTTAAGGATGGGACTGACGATGTTATCCACCTACTCAGTAACCTCAAGTGGCTCCCTGTTGTTTCTAGGATTAAATATAAACTCTGGCATTTAAAGGTCTTCACAACCTGGCCCTTTCCTGATCTTTCTAGTCTACTTATAGATTACTCCCCTGTGTTCTCCATTGTATGTTCTCTATAGCAGTACTGGCTGCCCCATCCCTGGAATGCTTTCCCACTACATCTTTATCTCTTGAAATCATGGGTGTCTTTCAACTAAGCATCATCCCAAATATGGCCTTTCCTGGTCCCTCTAGCTACCTTCTCCTCCTAGGCCACGATGTGTGTATATGTATGTATATATGATGGGAGAGACAGCATGCATGTATTAATAAAAAAAGTAAATGTATGAATATATAGTCATGTGTAGATAGATAATATATGCATATACATCCAGACATACACGTGTCTGTACATATACATACTTGTGTATGTGTAAATATATACTGTCTACACATATATTCACACATGTATGTGTATGCATACCTTATATTCACACATGTATACATTGACATATATTTGTGCACATGGATGCACATGATGTCTCTCCCATTAGAACATAAGCATATTAAGAGCAGGGATTGTTTTGCTTTTGTATTTGTCGGTGCTTCGCACAGTGCTTGATGCATGGTAAGCAGCTAATAAATGATTAATGATTGATCCGTTAATTGATTCAGCAAACCAAGAATACATCAGCATTCAGTCAAGACTGTTACATTAAAACACTGAGAAGCACTCTCACAGGAGCAAGGTTTGTCTATGCCTTGGTACTAGGTGAGAAAGATCTGACATGGCTAGATCTACTTTTTTTAATTAGTTAAATTTGTTTTCTCTCATCTGCCCACATACTAGATGGTAGAGGAATTGAGCCTAACCTGTGACTTGGACCTTTATTATACTACAAGATACAATCTTCCCTAATTGATCTTGTATAAGGTAACAACAAAAAAAGGTGGCAGTCATCTATGAGAAGCTGTACATCTGTGCCTTGTCTTGGATGGAAAAAGCTAGTAGCTGAGAGAAACTAATTTCTAGGAAGCAGAAATTTCAGCAGAAAGGCAAACTCAAAGCATGAGTTGATTCCTGGGGAATAGAAATTTAAGAAGAAAATAAAATCACAAGTACTTCATTAACATGCGTATAGGTAAAAATTGGTTTAGGCATTATTCAAAAATGGTGGAGACATTAGCCCAGTCATGTAATATCTGTCTACCACGGAGCAAGTGAGAGACAGAGAGAGATTTTATTGAGCAGTCCCCAAGATTGAGTTTGTTCCATTAACACAAATCTTTAGTTGGGGTCCATGGGTTGCAGAATTGGTCAACCACAAACAATAGCTTTTCACGAGAAAATTTTCTCTTTGCAAGTTTTAGAATGAAGAAACCTGCAGAGAATCACAGAGGTATTAAATTTCAAGCTGATCAGTTTCAAGGACTGAAATGTGTTCCTATCACAAGCACATAGTTCTCTAACTTATTTCTAATAAGAAATTACTAGCTTTCTAATAAGAAATACTCTGCTGCCCCTATATTTGTAGTAATTGTAATTATTTTAAAGCATATTTGGAGGATGTATTAGTGATCTCCTGTTTTATTTAATGACTTTGCCTCCACTTTATTAAAGCAGAAAAGACAAATGTCACTGCACTGCTAAAGGGAAGTAGCTTGGAGTCAATTCTTGGTTCATACTAATAGATTAAAGTCCTAGCTCTAAGCCAAATAGTTGATAACTTTACATTTGTATTCCATTCTCAAGGGCATTTTAATACTATTGTAAGCAGTAAATAGATTTCCTTCACGAATTATGTCTGGCTTAGAGTGATATTGAAATTAGCTTTAATTCCTAGAGTATCTATCAGCTCTCTGGTGGTCGATTTATTGCAGACAAAGAGGGATCCTGGGTTTTGAGTGAATTTAAAATAAGACTGAAAATTGTGAAATATAAGATTCCCCATGTGCAAATCAACAAACTGAATTCTTCTGAATTATCTTTTTAAATTTTATTTTTAATTTATGAAATAAAACAAGCATTTCCATAGCATAGTAGAATTTTTAAAAAGATGACTGCACGTGAAACTGTAAATATGTTATGCACAGCTTGGTATTCCTTTTAAATGTATAATTAAATTGTCATGTTACTTTCTCTTTTTTCTTCCCTCCATCCCCACCTTATAGATGCCTGCTACTGGACACAAGTGTGCGTGTGCGTGTGTGTGTGTGTGTGTGTGTGTGTGTGTGTGTGTGTGTGTGTGTGTAAAATCATTCTATACATACTTCTATTTCAGTTCCTTCTCTGGATCATGTATAATTACATTTCCATAGACATTTCAAACTCAACATGTTAAGATATAACTCATTATCATTTCTTCCAAGTCTTTTCTTTTTTCACTTCCCTGTTACTGAGGAGGTTACCACCATTCCTCCTGTCACCCAAGTTCATAACCTTGGCTTCATTCGCGACTCCTTACTTGCACTTACCTATATATCCAGTCTCTTGCTAAGGCTTGTTACTATCTTCCCAACATTTCTCCATTTGATTTTTTACCATGTGAATTATTGAACTTACACTCACTTGAGTCATTGCAGATTTCATTTAGGAGGTTTTAGACGGCATATGTATGTCACATCCCCTTCTCTCCACTCACATAGCTGTCACCTTCATCTACTGATATCTGAACTAATGTAATATCCTTTGGACTAATTAAGCACTAATTAATGAACAAATTAGAAGTCCCTGCTTAAGTCTCTACCCACTCCAATCATGCTTCATAGAGCTGCCAAAGTGATCTTCCTAGAGGACAGGTCTGACTGACATTTCCCTACTCTTTAAATAGTAGTGACTCCCTATTACATCCAGGATCAGCTTTAAAGTTCTTTTCAACTTGAACTCTCCTGGTTTGCACAATCTTCTTATACCTTACCCTTCTCCTCCACATACTCTGTGATGTCACAACATTGGCTCTCTAGCATTTCCTCACATATAACACTCTTTCTATCCCTTTTCATTGACTATCCCCAGTGCTCCTCCTCCTCCTCCTGGCTGCCTTAAAGACTCAACTCATACCCAATTTTCTGTGAGAGGCATTTTCGGATTCCATTTCCAATCCCTGACCCATTTACTTGCATGTATCTTGTATGTATGTAGTTATTTGCATGTTGTTTTCTAACATTTGTTGACTATTATCAACTGTCATCTAGCCCACATGTTTCTATCTTCTCAATAATAATAGCATGAGATACTTTATCAAAACTTTTGCTGAAATCTCGATTAACTTTATCAACAGATTTCTCATCTATAGTAACCATATAGGAAAGAGGCAGCAATAGCAATAGGTAGCATTTTTTATAATGCTTCAAGTTTTGTAAAATGCTTTACAATATTATCTTATTTTATCTTCATAATAACCCAAGGAAGTAAATGTAATTATTTTCCCCTTTTTTTAGATGATGAAACTGAGGCAGAGGCTAAGTGACTTGCCCAGGTTCACCCAGCTAGTAAGTGTCTGAGGCCAAATTTAAACTCAGGAAGATGAGTCTTCCAGACTCCAGGCCCAGCACCCTATCTACTATGCCACATAGTTGCCCTAAGCATCAGAAGCAGGATTACATTAAGCCTACTATGCTGCCCCTACTCAAGATATTGTAGCCCAATCATCCACATAGGAAAAGTCAAATGGATAAAAATTTTCTATTGTCCGGACCATCATACATTGAGCTGTTCCCATAGTATACATGATAGACACACATTGCAAATGATTATGAAAGAGCTATAATTAAGAATTCTTTCATCTAGAGTAAAAACACTTGAGCAAGGGCAGAGAGAAGAGGAAGGGAATGGGGTAGCAACATCACAGAAGATAGTTCAACCAGGAGAAAGCAGATCCCCTAAATGTTGATGCCCTAGCAAAAAGTTCCAACTATTCAACTCTCATTAGAGCCCTGGAAAATGAACTGTATCCTCAGTTGTATAGGAGAAGAGAGAGGAATGGACTGTATTTGGAAAGCTGCATCTATTTAAGTGATTAAAACTAATCAACAAACATTTATTAAGCAGCATATCAACTCTATACCCAGCACTACACTAATCCTTGGAAGGGGTTACATGGGGTGTTCAGAGAGGACTAGTACCAATGGTGTGAGGGTTTGCTGAGTCCTTTTTAGGACTGCTGATCTACCTTTGGTGGCCACTTTCTTTCTATTCTTACCTGCAGCTCCAAGAAATTATAGCATACACAGAGGCTAAACCCTGGTAAAAGCATCTCGGCAGATGGGATAAACCAGGTTGAAGGTAACAGGCAGCCCTCAAGTTCATCAGTGAATTGGGGGAGAGAGTAGTCTACCCCAAGCATGTGAAAGCTCCCTCTGGAATAGATAGATGAGAACAATTTGTTCCAAATGACCGTGAAGGTAGCTGAAAGCAGGCACTGTGGAGCACTTAGAGTTTGGTCAGACATCAAAGATGCGAAGGTCATCCACTTCAACCAGGGCTATCACCAGTCATCTTGTCTTTTATCATGCCACTGTCAACATAGGAAGAAAGGATTCATTTAAAGGTGTTTAAATGTTAAACAGAGGATTTTTTTATTTTATCCTGGAGGCTTTAGGAAGTCACTGAAACTTTTTAGGTGTGTGGTGGAGGCAGGGAGGTAATATGTTTGGACTTCTCTTCAGTATGTGTTGAGAATAAATTGGAAAGGAAGAGACGTGAGGAAGGAAGACCTCAGGAAGCTAGTATAACAGCACAGGTGAGAAGTAATGAGGACCTGAACTAGGATGATGACTCTGATATCCAAAATAAAGGGACAAATATTAGAGATGTGGAAGCAGAATTGACAGAATTTGTCAACAAGTTGGAATGTGGGGTAAGGGAAAGTCAAGGGTTGATTAGTGAGGTTGTAAACCTGTGTGACTGGAAAGATAGTGGTATCCTTGATAGAATATGGGAGTTAGAAAAGTGGATGAGTACGGGGGAGGGGATCATGGAAGGAAGTAAGATAATTAGTTCTCTTTTAGCTGAAATATTCATCCCTCTTTAACCAGTCTTGTGATGAACTTCTCTGAACTTAGCTGAAACTAGAGGTATACAGGACCTCAGTAGGCTTGTACCTGAAGCCTTTTAAACTGAGCAAAACCTGCCAGAGATTGCTGTGGAAGGCTGAGGGTCACCTCCACACCAAAGTAAGGCATCAGAGTAACACTTTAGTAGTAGAAGCCATTAAAAGAAATAAACAGTAAAAGGAGGTGCTGATAAAAAGAATATTAATTGAATTCTTATGCTCTCTGGAAAGATTTGCTAGGAGAGGGTTAGGCCAGCAAGATAAACCTCAACTATTCAGCATCAATCAGAACAACAAGTGAAAGACCCGCTCAACCATAAAGTGATAACACCATAAGCAAATTAAGAGAGCATGGAATAACTTATCTCTCAGATTTAGGGATATGGGAAGAATTCAGAACCAAAGAAGATGTAGAAAGCACTGCAAAATGTAAAAAAGATAATTTTATTTATACAAAATTAAAAAGGTTTTGCATAAACGAAATGAATGCAACTAAAATTATAAGGAAAGCAGAAAACTGGGGAAAACATTTTTGCAACAAGAATCTCTGATAAAGACCTCATTTCTCAAATATATAGAGAACTGAGTCTAATTTATAAAAAATATGCAAGTCATTTCCCACTTACTAAATGACCAAAGGATATGAACAGGCAGTTTTAAGACAAAGAAATCAAAACTATCTATACTAATAATAAAACATACTCTAAATCACCATTGATTAGAGAAATGCACATTAAAACAATACTGAGGTGCAACCTCACCCCTATCAGATTAACTCGTGTGACGTAAAATGAAAATGTTGGATATTGGAGGGAACGTGGGAAAACTAGAGCATTAATGCACTATTAGTAGAGTTGTGAACTGATCCAATCATTGTGGAGAGCAATTTGGAACTATGTCCAAAGGGCTATAAAACTGCACATTCCCTTTGATCCAGCAATACCACCACTAGATCTATATCCCAAAGATATCCAATAAAAAGGGGAAAAGGACCTATTTGTACAAAAATATCCATAGCAGCTCTTTTTGTGTTGGCTAAGAATTGGAAATCAAAGGGAAGCCCATCATTTGGGGAATAGTTAAATAAGCTGTAGAATATGATTGCAATGGAATGCTATTGTACTATAAGTAATAACAAGCAGGATGACTTCAGAAAAACCTGGAAAGACTTACATGAACTAACACATAGTGAAGTGAACAGAACCAGGAGAATGTTATACACAATTAACAGCAATATTGTTCGAAGAACTGTGAATGAAAAACTCTTCTCAGAAAAACAATGATCCAAGACAATTCCAAAGGACTAATGCCTTCAGAGAAAGAACTAATATTAATTGAATATAGACTGAAGCATGCTATTTTTCACTTTCTTCCACTCCTTTTCTTTTGAGTCTTTTTCTTCAAAATTACTAATATGGAAATGTTTCACATAATTGCACATGTATAACCTATATCTGATTGCTTACAATCTTGGGCGGGAGAGGGTTAGAATTTGGAATTCAAAAAAAAATTTATAATTTTTTTTAAATTTTGTTTTAACTTGCAATTGGAGAGAAAATAAGATGTATATTGAAAGTGGAAAAAATAAGATGATCACATTTCCTAACTAGGAAATACTACAAACTACCAGATATCTACATAAAGATCTCGGCAACAACTACAATGCATTGACTAAGGGTATTTCCTAAATAACCACTCTTATGGGATGTGATCCTGTATTTAGGAGAGAAAAAAAAACAAGGAAAATATTTCTCAAGAGACTGGGAAAGACTGAGTATAAAAGTTCTTGCCTAAACTTTCTTTGAGAAAACAGCAGAGCTGTGCTGAAGCCAACATGAGCTTATCTGAGAGAGCTAATTGTTAAATTTTTGAGGGTGAGTTTTTGCACCTTGGAAATCATAAAATTTTGTAAATCAGAGTTTGAATTATTGTTTGTTAATTGTCCAGACTTAATAAAGTGATGGGAAAATGTTAATAGTACAGATTAAGCTTCATAGCATCCCCTACGTATTTGGAAATCTAGTTTTCGAACATTTATCAACATACTACTGAAAAACAGGCTGTATAACACTATACAGTTCATTCTCCTCTGCCACAAGAGGTGAAGTGGACAATAACATTTTTCAAGATGCACAGTTAAAGGTCTCAGTTTTGCCACCCCCTAACAGATGAGTGGTCAGAGGACACAAACAGTTTTAAAGGAAGAATTACAAACTAAAAATAAGCATCTTTTTTAAAAAACACAATAAGAAAAATGAACATTAAAACAACTCTGAAGTTTCACTTCACACACTTTGAAGTGGTAAAAGTAACGAGACTATATAGTCAATGCCGGAGGGGCAATGGGGAGCAACACACTAACTTTGTCAGTGGAGCTATGAATTGGTCTAATCGTTCTGGAAAACGACTTGCAATTATACAGGACAAATGATTGAACTGTTCAAATGCTTTGAGCCACTGATTCTACTATCGAACATGAATCCCATGGAAGTTAAAGACAATAAGAAAAGATAAACGTATCAAAATATTCCTAACTCTACTTTTTGTGTTATAAAAATTATTTGAAATAAAGTTCTTTTTAATTGAAGAAATGGAACAAATTATAGTATTGTACTCTAAGGAGTTATAAATACAAGGAATTTAATGGGATAGATAAATTTGTTTCTAAACTAATACAGAACAAACTAGAATCATAAAAGCAATATAAGTAATATTTTGTTAGTGTATGTTTTCAAAAGATTTTTTCATCTGAAAACTCTATATCTCAGAAATTTTAGTATGTTGTCCCATTATTATAATTCTCTTTCACACAATTATTGTTTCCATGATTTTCTCCTTTGACCCATTTATTATTCAAGATGTCATTATTGTCTCTATCTTTTGCCTATTTCTTTCTAATTAATTACTATTTTGTTGTGTTCACATTTATAAAGGATATGTTTAGTATTTCTGCTTTTTATATTTATCTATAATTTTCTGAGACTTATCACCTAGTCTGTTTCTATAAAGGCAACATGTAGTGCTGAGGGGAAAAAGATAAATACATACGTGTATGTATATATGTATGTGTTCACATTCATATATAATGCTCCAATTTAGAATATTCCACAGGTCTCAGTTCTACGTCATCCAAAAGTTTGTTCACTCCTCCTTTTTCTGTATACCATTCTGTTAGATTTATCAAACTCTGAAACAGGAATATTGAAGTTTCTTACAATTATTGTAAATTATTGTAGTTATTGTAAAAAAAATCACTATGATTTTTGCAATGCAACTAATTAACTTTTCTTTATAAAGTTAGATGCTATGCCATTTGATGCATACTTGTAGCAGTAAGCACCCTGGCATACACAGGAGAGCCTGCTACACAGGTTGTTAGATCTGCTTTTCTAAAAGGAAAGCAACTTTTGAGGAGTCAACAATCACTTTAATCAAAGTAAACCAACAGAGAAAATACAAACAGGACCAACAGAGAAGGCTTCCAACTGTCTGAGCATAGACAATACATACATCATTACCAGAGAGAGAAGCACCATCAGGTAGGTTATCAAAGTTGGGCATCTTCTTAAAACAGCTGCCCGGAGTCTCATCTAGTACACAAACCTTCTTCCAAAACCTAAGCCCCAAAGCAAATCCTCACCTCAGAGTATATAAACTCTTTTCAGAGCTGGAGGGCACGACCCCTCATGATTCAGTGCCTCATTAGCAATCAGCCAAATGTGTAGGCCTTCATACAAAACAAGCCTTTCCTGATCAAGCTTCCCTTAATAGCCTCACCTGAAGCCTAATTAATGTGTGGGGAAGATTTTAAACTCCCATTACAACATTTAACATCAATATTGTTCATTTTTATGAATCCTTTAAATATAATGTAAGTTTTCTGTTTTCCTCTCAATGTGAGTTTTTATTTTTGCATTTTTTGATAGAATGATTATAGTTCTTTAAAATCACCTGAAGCATAGTAAATTTTATCTCAACCTCTCATTTTTCAGTCTGCATTTTCATTATCTTCCCCCCAAAAAAAATTACTTCATATTTATTTGGTATGTAAGAGGCAGCACAGCATGAGTAGATAATTAGCCTGCTAACCAAGAAGGACTATGCCTAAGTACTCTTACTCATAGCTGTGTGACATTGGACAAGTTATTTAATCTCTCAGTACTGCAGGCAAGTCTTATAGATTGTAACTGAAGAGAAGGTGTTAAGCTTTACTGATACAGGGAATTATTTTATCCAAGAGCTCCCTATGCCATTGAAATCACAGACCCGATCTCTGTTCCTATATTTGGGGACAGAGACAGTTTCATTTTTATCTTTATCTCCCCAATACCTAACATCTTGCCTAGCAAATCATAGCTGTGTAGTAAAGCTTGATGGGTTGATCAGTTTAATACTTTCACCTTGGTGGGGAGGGAAGGAGAAGATCTTATCTGTGGAATCCTCTGTAATCATCTGCTGAATTATTCCTTTCCTTTTAGAGTGAAAAGTTTTAAATAAATTATCTATTCTATTCCATTATCTTTGCTGGTCACAGCCATATGTATTGTTTGATGAAATGTGTGGAGGAATTGTTTTGTTTTAAAAATGGAGGGTGGCATTATTTCATAAAATGTTAAAACCAGAGATTTGGGAAGTGTCTCAACTATGGCTCCTAACTATAGACCAAATACTACTTCTAAGACCTATTTCATTTTTCCAAAAGCTTTGAGCATCTCATCCAAAGGTTATGGTTTCCTGTGTAGCTTACAGATTTATGGTAACTGAGTCAGACCTTCCCCTTTTTTTCTATCCCCATTTCCTTCCTAAAGAGAAGTTTTTATAAAGTGAAACTGTGCCTCAAGTACTTTATGAAGTTTTTTCTCAAGTTGACAGTCTCTCAAAGGGGAAAGTGTCAGCAAATAATCATTTAAAAAAGAGAAAAAGAAGAAAGAGACCATTTAGTCATAGAGAACTTCACCCCAAGAAATGTCTACTAGGGAAAAGGGGTAAGGCCAAAGAAAGCAATCTATAGCAAGTACTTCTGAGCATATCATGTAGACCTCTGGGATGTTAGGCTGATGATGCTGACACCAAACACAGTTTATTATTTTTAGTCCTTCCTAAGGACAATAGAAGCTACTCTTTCAGAAGGCTTCCAGGGCAATAGGTGAAAACTCACAATTTGCAGTAGGAAATTTAGTTCTCTCCTATATCCCATGAGTCACAAACTGGGTCAATGGTTCACTTCCAACTTTTCCAGCATTGCTTAGGTCAAATTCCCTCCAGCAAAATTTAGCCCAGCATTAGATTCTAGCTAATGCAATAATATGATTTTGTCTTAGGTCAACTATTAAAAACACTGACATAAACATAAAAGAGAGAGAACCTGGCAACTGACAGACTCTTAAATAAGCAAAAATATCCCAGCCAGGGAAAAGGCAGGTCTCTACTCTGAATCATGGGGATCTTAGATTTAGAGGTACCATAGAGAGGATCTAATCTAACCCCCTCACTTTACAGATGAGTAAACCAAGGCCCAGAGTTGGCCAGGATGACATAAGTAGCAAAGGTCAAAACTGAGATTTGAACCCAGGCCCTCTGATGCCAAATCCAGCCCTCTTCCTCCTGTATCATGCTCATGTATCTACTTTACACACTCAGAGAGCAAGACTACAGAGATGGAATAATTGTACTTGTTTTACAGCTTTTTTTAATGACCTTTTGTGTGTTCAATAAATATGCTGGGTTTTGTCTTCATCCAAGTGTCTTTCACTTTTTGTTACTGAGATGAAATCACTTCGGGTTTCAAAATGTCAGAGCAACATATCCTTGAATGTTTGTATATCATACAGAAGCCATGACACAGTCTGCCTACTGTGTTTAGCAATTCTCAGTCTTCCACTTGAGTTTATTGTCCGTCATTTCATTAGGGCATGAAGAACCTGGACAGAGAACAAAGGAAGATACGTACAGTCCAAATTATAATAAGAATTTATGTAACACTTTAAGATTTGAAGAGCACTTTACTTTCTCATTTAATTCACACTATAACCCTCAAGGTAGGTGTGATTATTATCCCTGTTTTATAGAAGAGGAAACTGAGGATGAAAGAAAGTAAGTAACTTGCCTGGGGTCACCTGGCTATTAATTTTTCTTAAGTGGGATTTGAACTCAGATATTCTTGACTCTAAGCCCAGTACTCCATTCAATATACTAGTTAGTTGTCATTAGTTAACTGGAAGACGAGCACAGTCTAATCTTAACTTGAAGGACTATCACTGGGAACAAAGGTTATTTATTCTCTTAGTCCCAGAGGTCAGAAGTAAGAAAAATGCAGAAATTGAAGGTGACAAATTCAGGCCCCATATCAGGAAGAATATGAAAAAACACAAGGAAAAACTTCCCAGTAATTAAACCTTTCCAGAAGTAGAATAGGTTACCTTAGGAGATGATGGGTTCCTTCTTTCTGAAAATTAAGTGCAAGCTGGATTACCATTAGTAGGAGAAGACATAGAAGGGATTTTTATTTATGTACAAGTTGAACTGGATGCCCTCAGAGTTTTCTTCTACTTCTAAGTGTCTTCAATTCATAGTGAATCCAAAATAATCCCTAGGTGCCCTATGAGGAACATCCAAAGTAGTTGAGATTGTTCTATCTAAAAAGAAAACTGAAGAAGGCCTAAATCAAGTATACAGGCATTTAAAAGGATTCATCTTTGATGGAGTAGCTCATATAATCGGGGACTGGTCAAAAGACTCTAGTCATTAGAATATATACAGTATGATTTCCCAGCTGGCCATCTGAATGAAGACTTTATGAATCAACTTCAGGAAAAGTATGATGGAAGGGTCTCTCCTTGCCTCATCATTTCAGAGTATACTCAGGTATCTTCTTGGTTTGTTTGCTAGTAAAGGAAAGCCTTTTAAATGACTGCTGAACCAGAACCAAAAATTCATACAAAAAGTAGAAATAGACTTCTCTGAGGGCTTTCAAGAGAACAAAAAGAACAGTCCTGAGTAGGAATAGTAACAGCCACTGATACCCATCACCCTAATATGTCTGGAAGCTCATGACCATATCTGTTGCTCAGTCATTGTTTGCTGATCTGAAGTGAGTAAGTTTAAGGGATAGCATTGTCAAGGCTTAAGAATTACTGGACGTCCTACAACTGATAGCATAGCAGATTTGAGCCTGGTTGGTGGGGAGTCAGTCCTGGGTTATCAGACCTCTTTATTCAACCCAGCAATGAGTCAGAGTAGCAGCCAAGATGACATGTCCTGCAAGCAAGGAATTAATTTGTCTATTGCACATGCCACAACCAGAAGTGAACTTGAGAGGGTGAAGAGGAGGAATGCTTTGTAGAAAGCTTTAAAGCAAACTTTTAGTTTGAGCCCACTCTGCTCAGAAACTAAGTGTTTATGTAGAAGAGATAATGTGTCCTGGTTTGGGCAGATGTTTTTGTAACTCTGTCCTTGTTTTACTTTCTCAGTATAGACCCCTGTGTTAAGGTTCAGTGATGTTAATTGGTTGGATGACATGGAAATGATAACTGGTCAATTGACATTTGGACAATGAGAAGGAGGAGGAAATGACGATTGGAAATAATATTGGAAAATACACTAGATTAGGGCTCATGAGTTATAAAAAGAGAAAGCATGCCTAAACTACAACGTTACCCCTAGAACTCTGAGGGGAGCAGTAGTAGCCTTACTCTGATGACCAACACTGTCAAAAGGAATATAATTTGGAAGAATGAGCCCAGCACCTTTACGCACTTCTCTGCCATGATCTTAATTCCGCTGACAAATTTGAAGAAAATACAATGAAAAACATGAACTGAAGCCAGAAGTCAGAAGCAAATAAAGTTAATAACCTGAGGACAGATTAAGTCCAAAGTCTTAAATCTGGTGTTTCAAGGCCTTCATGTCATCTCTGTTTTCCCAAGCTAAAATATTGAACCTAGGCCTCTACTCTCTCAAATATGTTTACTCTTCTTAGTAGAATACAAGCTCTTTGATGAAAGAAATCATCTTCATTTTTACATTTTCAGTGCTTGTCATATACTAAGTGCTTTTTCATTCATTCATTCACTTAAATTACCTTTCCAGTAGAAAAAGTGCCAGATCAGGCATCAGGAACACTTAAATTCAAATGTAACTTCATACATCTATTTGGTGTGTAACCCTAAGCAACTTGTTTAAACACTATTTGTCTCAGTTTCCTCTTCTGTGAAATATGGATAACAATAGAATCTATTTCCCAATGTTGTAAGGATAAAATAAAATATCTGCAAAATGACTGGCAATCTTTAAAGCACTTTGTAAATTCTAACACAGTTATTGTTATTATTATTAATATTCTTTTGTTCTTTAAAATAAATCTTCCATTTCATTGAGATTAGTTTGCTTAATATCTCACATATACATATATATAAAATATATATATATATATATATATATATCACACTCATTCCTGCCTCAATGCTTTTTGTAAGGAAACCACAGCATAGCAAAGTGTTGTTTTTTAATTGCTTTGTTTCATCTGACATTTTAAAATGTGCAAAATAAAAAAGAATATTTTTTGAGAAATTTAAATGAAGAAGCTACAAAGAACTTACAAAGATTCATAAAATCAAGATGATACTTTTTTCAGGGATAGAGAAGGGCTATTTATTAGTAGCTGCTCATAATGGAGGAGAGCCCTATATTTTCCCTTTTTGTTATTTTATTATTTTAATAATTGAAATAAATGATTTAAAATAAGAATCAATTAAATAATTTTATATTTATTTAATTTAATATTAATTACTAATTAATTAAATTAATATTTAATAATTTAAGATAAAAATTAATTAAAATACATTTCACTGTAGATGTACATTCATGTCTAATCCTTGTTATCATTATTTTATTTTATTTCTTATTTTATTTTTTAAAAATATATTTCACTATAAATGTACATTCATGTCTGACCCCTACATTATATTCTCCTCTATCCTAGTTCATTTTTTAAATAAAATTTATTGTTTTCACTTAACAAATTCCTGTTTTTCTAACCCTTTCACCTCCTCCACATAAGCTGAAAAAGAAAACCAAACCCTTTTAATAAATATTTATAGCCCATCAAAACAGATTTGCACATTGCCCATATCCAAAAATGTATGTTTCATTCTTCATTTCAAGTCTACCAATATTTTGACAGGAAAGGGGTGACATTCTTCATCATCACTACTTGGAATAATCAGAGATCTTAAGTCTTTCAGTGTTGTCCATTTTCACATGACTAGTGTATTAATTGCTCTCTTGTTTCTGCACACTTCACTCTCTTTCAGTTAATGCATGTCTACCCAGAAATCATTCCTTTTGTCACTTCTTGTAATATAACTGTATTCCATTATATTCATTTGTCTATAATTTGTTCAACCATTGCCAAAGTGAGTTTCTAGTTATTAGCCACCATGAAGAGAAGTGCCATAAATCTTTTTTGCATATAACGCTCCCTTTCCTCTTTCTTTAATCTCTTTGGGGTTTAAGGTCTAGTTGTTTCCAGGTGAAAGGGAATGCACAGTTTAGGACCTTTGGGGCAATAATTCCAAATTGCTTTTCACATTGGCTGGACAGATTTCACAGCTATACCAATAGTGCACTAGTGTATCTGTTTTCATACAGCCTTTTCAACATTTGTTATTTTTTTCTTTCCTGTCATCTCCAGCTATTAGAATGAATGTAAGGTAGAACATCACAGTTGCTTTAATTTATATTTCTCTTATAATAAATGATTTGGAATACTTTTTCATATGGCTAGTGATAAGTTGAATTTCTCCCCCTGATAACTGACTTTTCATATCTTTTAGCCATTTATCAATTGCACTTTTTCCCATAAATTTGAATCAATGCTTTATAAATCTTAGAAATGAGATCTATATTAGAGAATTTTGATGCAAAAGTTGTTTTTTTCCATAACTAAGGAAGGAAGGAAATAAGATTTATGAATACTTGCTGTGTGGCAACCACTCTACTAAGCACCTTAAAAATATCTAACAATCCTCCCAACGGCCCTAGGAGATAGGTATAATTATTATCTGCATTTTACAGTTGAGAAAATTGAGGCATACAAAGGTTGAGAAATTTGTCAAGGGTCACAGAGCTAGTAAATATCTGAAGCTGGACTTGAATCAAGTCTTCCTGATTCTAGTTCTAGCATATCCACTTCACCACCACTGCCTTCCCTCTCATCTTAGCTATTTGATTTATTTGTACAAAGCCCTTTTAATTTTATGTAATCAAAATTGTCCATTTTGTCTTCTGTGATCTACTCTTGGATTAGCTCTCTCATACGCTGTTTGGTCATGAATTTTTCCATTATCCATGTATTTGGAAGATAATTTCTTCCTTATTCCTCTTTGTTTAAAGATGTGGGCTTTTGTATCTGAGTCATATATCCATTTGGAGCTTATCTTGGTATATTATGTGAGGTGTTGGTCTAAATCAAATTTCTGACAGGCTGCTCTCCCATTCCTTCATTAAACAGAAACAATAGGCTTGCTTGCTAGGTACCAAATCTGTTCAACTTACTGACCTCAGTGGTTTTTTTAGCCATTACTACATCATTTTGATGATCATTGCTTTGTAGTATAATTTGAAATCTGATACTGCTCACCCCCTTCCCATTTCTTTTTACTATTTTCTTTTTACTATTTCTCTTAAGATTCTAAACCTTGTATTCTCCCAGATTAATTTCATTATAATTTTTCCAGCTCTATAAAGTAATTCTTAAGTAGTTTTGATTAGAATGACACAGAATAAGTAAATTAATTTACATAGTGTTGTCATTTTTAACAATATTATCTCGACCTTCCAACTGGCAGATGATATCCCTCCAATTGTTTAGGTCTGCTTTTATTTCCATGAAGTTTCATTTCCTTGTTGTTCAGTCATTTTTCAGTTTCATCCAATTCCTCATGACTCTACTCGAGGTTTTCTTGGCAAAGATACTGGAGTGCTTTGTCATTTCCTTTTTCAGTTCATTTTACATAAGAGGAAATGGAACAAACTAAGTCAAGTGACTTGCCCAGAGTCACGTAACTAGTTAAGTGTCTGAGGCCAGATTTGAACTCAGGAAGATGTCTTCCAGACTCCAGGCCCCAGCCCTCTATGCACTGTACCACCTAGCTGCTCCAGAATGTTTCATAGTTATAAATATAATGTTCCAGTGTCTTAGAATGTAGACTCCCAAGTATTTTATACATTAGTAAGTATTTTAATGCAATTTTCTTTATATCTCTTCAAGATGTATTTTGTGAGTAATATACCTAATGTTGAGAATTTAAGCAAATTTATTTTGTATATTGCTACTTTGCTACAGTTATTGTTTCAATTAATTATTAGTTGACTCTAGAGAGTTCTCTAAATAAAGTATCATGTAATCTTCAAAAAGCAATAATTTTGTTTCTTTTTTTCCTGTGCGCATTCAATGCTCAGGTTATTTTTCTTGTCTCATTGTTATTGCTAACATTAGCATTTCTAATATTATACCAAATAGTAGGGATACTGGATATTCTTTCTTTTCCCTTGATCTCACTGATGTTGGCTCTTTATTTTAGATACTTTACTTACCATATTAAAGAAAGGTCCATTTATTCCTACATTTTCAAGTGTTTTTAACAAAAATAGATGTTGCATTTTTCAAAGGTTTTTCAGAATCTATCGATATAATCATATGATTATTGTTATTATTGCTAATAATATAATAATATTAGTCTGCATCTAATTTGTTTTAATTTTTACATGCTTTGCCTTAGCAATTCTAAATGTATGAAATGTCCCTATTGATAGAAATTAGCACTTAATGTTTGAATAATATAGTATTTTCACATAGAAATAATATGTTTCACTGAGGTAAAGATACTTGTTTTCCTCTGTAACCTGTATTTGAGGAAGCTGTTGGACTATAGAGATTCTAAATTTCTTTCCACATCTATGGTTTTGTAGCTCCATAGGGTAAACTCCAAAAGGTGAGGAACATATCTGGCCTTCTTGTTGTTCTACATATATGGCAATTCACTGTAGGCAAAAAAATGGGAACTAGGCATGTGTTGTGAAGAGAAAGTGGGTTTGGAAATTATACTTGTAATGAGAGAAAACACGGTGGGAGTATATTTAAGATTGTAATAAGTTGAAACATCAGTGGATAAATGTATGCTATAGTTAAGTAATCCATCCTTCAGTTGGTCCAATGCTCAATCCACCAAAAGGTCCCAAGTCAAATGTTGTGTTGTTTCAGATTCATTAGTCCGGAAAGGTAAGCAATAAAAATTAAATGTATCCTATTCATCCTGAATTATCTACTCTAATTGGATAAAAGGTGGACACTGTGTTGAGGCAGTGAGTATATGGAGTTCATTTGATAACTGAGTTTGGAATATTTCCATTATGTACTTTGGAGGGGGGAGGCATATTGCTGTTCAAAATTCCATGATCCTTTTATTACCTTTGTTATTACGTTTTATTTGAGCTAATAATAAAAATAAATTTTGAGCCTACACTAAATGGTGAAAGGGAACTCCTGCATTCATAAGTTTAACCTGGTTTTGATGTTTCAAGTGTGGTTTTTATATGGAACACATTGTTGAATACTGCTTCATAATCCATTCTATTGTCCTCTCATTTTATAAGCAAGTTTATCCTATTCATATTTGTGATCATTAATGGTACATTTTCCTCTATTCTGTCCTCATACTTTTTCCTCGCTTTATCCCATTCTCCATCTCTCAGAAAAAAGAATTTAATATAAATAATATTATTTGTACCTAAAAAGAACCATGTGATAGGGTAGTACAAGTTTTATCCTCTCACTTTTACAAATGAGGAAAGTGAGAGTCACGGTGGTGAAGTGCTTTGTCTGCAGCCATGTAACTAGGAAAGGTCAAAGGCAGGATTTGAAGCAGTCTTCCTGACCCAGAACTTACATTCTATCTACTATGCTATACTGCCTCTATTATGCCATGACATAAGCTATAGTTTAAGTACTGATTGATACTAATTTATTTTAAAGAAAATAATATTAGTCTGCATCTAATTTTTTTTGTTTGCTCTCCAAGGCAAAAATTCTACAAGACCTGCCTTCCTCAGAAGTACCTTCCCTCCTACCTTAAAACCCATCCTTCCTCTTCTCTTTATTTATACTTAGCCCACTTAGAACCCTGCTCTCTTTATTCCAAGATACCTATAGGAGGAATGAGTAGGCCTCTAATGTCCCCTCCAACACTAAACCTTTGAATCCTATAATGCTACGACTCTTAAATTTGTCTCTAACCCTGACTTCTCCCCTGAGCAATGTATCTGTTCTTCCCACTGTAGTTTGGATAGCTTCATCTAAATGCCCTAGTAATAGCATTTGAGGAGGGAGATGCAGCTAAAGACAATGTGGTCTGAGATTTCAGTAGGATCAACTTTCTCATGAAGATGTCTAACTTTTCTGTACCTCTTAAAGAGTTGTCTGGGCTACGTAGAGGTAAAGTGACTTGCCCATGATCGCACAGCTAGTATGTGTCAAAACAGACCCTCAAGAGTCCCAATCTCCCAATCATTGACCCAAAGAAAAAGTATTTATTAAGGACTCACTAAGTCCAAAGCACTGTGCTGAGGGCTACAGACGAATAGAAAAGCAAGACAAAAAGAAAGCAAAAGTTTTTCCTTTCATGGAACTCTCATTCTAATAAATGGAAACAACATACATTCAGGCTTTATGGAAAGGCCCGGTGATCCTTAGGACATGGCAGCAGAGACAATGGTAGGGTCTAGGGGTCCATATGGCAAGTGATCCAGTTCAGCTGGAATAATAATAACAGCAGCTATCATTTCCATGACACATTAAGGTTTACAAAGTAATCTCATTTAATTCTCATAATGACACTTTGAGGTAGGTGCTATTATTGATGTGGATAAAAACAGTGCCCTATAAGAGTAAGTGACGGTCATTTACCCAGGCTCTCTGAGGGGGTTTGAGACTCGTTATGTGGTCCATCCTGTGACTTGAGGGTATCCTAATGCCCTTTCACCCTTATCTTGAAATACCATGCACCTTGTACCAAAAGAATTTCTTTTGTCCCCGTTATCCTGTGTTCTCTGTCCTGTCATTCATCCTCCTCATCCTGTGTCATGACAACTTCTCCTTATCTTGCAAAGCAACCACCTTCCTCACCTTGTTTGTACCTATCCTGTCCCTAAATCTCCAACCCACATAAGAAACCCTAAAGTTATATCACTTTCTGTGTACATAAGTCTGGTTATTTTCCTATATCAATGCCTATGTTTAGCTCCTTACTAAATCTCAGGCCCACTGCTTTCCAGTCAATAAAACTCCCAATGCCTACAGAGAAGGTCTAAGTGAATTCATTCACATCTGAACCAGCTCTCCCATCTCTCTCCTCAACATTATTTTCCTCAGTTTATAGGCAAGGAAACAGGTGGACAACCAAGGTAGATGAGCAGCCCTGGAAAGGCTTAGCAAATACTCACACCAGAAGTACTAGTCTTCTTCGAATAACCCATAAACCCCACAAAGCAAATATAAAGAAGTTAAATACTAGGTGGTTAAATATAACCAGAAGTTGGGGGATCATGAAAGGAATTATGCAGAAAGTGATGTTGAGCTGTATCTAGGAGGAAGAGAAGGATTCTGTGAGGTGGGGTTGAGAAAGAGGTGTGTTTTAGGCATGGGGGAAAACCAGTGCAAAATCAGAGAGACAAGAATTAGAGTACTAGATATTTGGGGCGGCTCATGACTCTGGCTTTGATGTCATTGGTCAACTTAGGAATATCTATACCACATGAAGCAGATTCTGCTCTCCTGTTCCTCAGCACTTGTAAGTGGGAAAACCCTCAAATAAGCTCTTTCAACTAGCAAGCACCCTCAAAAGGACACTAGAAAGTGTTACTGTCTGGAATTGGCTAGCAGTTCCTTTAAGTCAGAGAACTTTGAGGCTTAGCAGGTGATCCTCTGGACCAAGTAAACAAAACTAGTCAGTTCGTCATTCACCAAAATTCTTCATTGTCCATTAGATTTCAAGCATTTCTTCCTTCTGAAAAAAGCTGTTAAAAAATCTTTCCCAAGGGCAGAGCCAAGATGGCAGAGTAGAAAGACACACATACGCAGGGTCTCCCCCTACAACCCATAAAATACCTGTAGAGAGGGACTCTCAACAAATTTTGGAGCAGCAGAAGTGGAGAACAGAGTGGAGGAGATTTCCAGCCCAGGGTTACCTGAAAGGCCCATGGGAAATGTAGGTTGCACAAGATATGGAGCAGAGTGTGGAGCCCAGCCTAACCTTGGCCACATGGCACGTGGCTGGAGATCAGCCCTTGGGGGCAGAATCTCCAATTGCGGAATCCCCAGTCGCAGCAGCAGCAGCGGGTTCAAAGATCCCTCAACCCACAGACACCAAAGCTCAGTGACAGGGTATTTCCAGCTGGCCAGGAAGGGAGAAGAGCCTTCCAATATCTCCAGCAGCAGGCAGCCACTTCACAGGCTACTTGCAGGGGCAGCAGCCACATACATTTTTGGAGCATAAAAACCCTGGAGGCATTGAAGAGCTGATTCTTGCCTCTGCCCAATGTAGAGGCCCTGGACAAGCTGGTCTTTGTCTCACACTGAATGGCAGCCCTGCCCATCCAGCTTATCTGAAAATCAGCCCCCAGTGCTGACTTGGGAACTGGAGGCCAGATGGTTGTGGAGAGGTAAGTGCTAAGATTCTGGGCACAAAAATCCCTCTCTACGTCCAGACCAGTACACGCTTGATCGTACCACATTGGAGGAACTGAGAGCTCACAGATTCCCAGAGTATACCCTACTCTTGACTAAGGACCCAAAAGTCAAGTAACTGGTTGGGAAAATTGCCCAAAAAAGGGGAAAAAAATAAGACTATAGAAGGTTACTCTCTTGGTGAACAGATATCTTCTCACACCCTTTCAGATGAGGAAGAACAATGCTTACCATCAGGGAAAGACACAAAAGTCAAGGATTCTATATCCCAAACATCCAAAATAAATATTCAATGGGCTCAGGCCATGGAAGAGTTCAAAAAGGATTTTGAAAATCAAGTAAGAGAGGTGGAGGAAAAATTGGGAAGAGAAATGAGAGAGATGCAAGAAAAGCATGAAAAGCAGGTCAACACATTGCTAAAAGAGACCCAAAAAAATGCTGAAGAAAATAACAGCTTTAAAAATAGGCTAACTCAATTGGCAAAAGAGGTTCAAAAAGCCAATGAGGAGAAGAATGCTTTCAAAAGTAGAATTAGCCAAATGGAAAAGGAGGTTCAAAAGCTCACTGAAGAGAATAGTTCTCTCAAAATTAAAATGGAATAGATGGAGGCTAATGACTTTATGAGAAACGAAGAAATCACAAAACAAAACCAAAAGAATGAAAAAATGGAAGAGAATGTGAAATATATCATTGGAAAAACAACTGACCTGGAAAATAGATCCAGGAGAGACAGTTTAAAAATTATGGGACTACCTGAAAGCCATGATCAAAAAAAGAGCCTAGACATCATCTTCCATGAAATTATCAAGGAAAACTGCCCTGATATTCTAGAAGCAGGGGGCAAAATAAATATTGAAAGAATCCACCGATCCTCTCCTGAAAGAAATCCTAAAAGAGAAACTCCTAGGAACATTGTGGCCAAATTCCAGAATTCTCTGGTCAAGGAGAAAATATTGCAAGCAGTTAGAAAGAAACAATTCAAGTATTGTGAAAATACAATCAGGATAACACAAGATGTAGCAGCTTCTACATTAAGGGATTGAAGGGCATAGAATATGATATTCCAAAAGTCAAAGGAACTAAGACTAAAACCAAGAATCACCTACCCAGCAAAACTGAGTATAATACTTCAGGGGGAAAAACTGGTCTTTCAATGAAATAGAGGACTTTCAAGCATTCTTGATGAAAAGGCCAGAGCTGAAAAGAAAATTTTACTTTCAAACACAGGAATGAAGAGAACCATGAAAAGGTAAACAGCAAAGAGAAGTCATAAGGGACTTAACTAAACTTGAACTCTTTACATTCCTACATGGAAAGACAATATTTGTAACTCTTGAAACTCTTTTTTCAGTATCTGGGTAGTTGGTGGGATTACATACACAGAGGGAGAGAGAAGGAGAGAGAGAGAGAGAGGGAGAGAGAGAGCGCATAGGGTGAATTGAATAGGATGGGATCATATCTTAAAATAATGAAATTAAGCAGTGAGAGAGAAATATTTTGGGAGGAGAAAGGGAGATATGGAATGGGGCAAATATCTCTCATAAAAGAGGCAAGCAAAAGATCTTTCAGTGGAGGGAAAAAGGTGAGAGGTAAGAGAAAAAAACATGAAGCTTATTCTCATCACATTTAACTAAAGGAAGGAATAAAATGCATACTCATTTTGGTATGAAAACCTATCTTACAATACAGGATAGTGGGGCAGAAGGGAATAAGCAGGGTTGGGGGGATAATGGAAGGGAGGGCAGTGGGAGGAGAGAGCAATCTTGGGGAGGGATACGATCAAAAGAGAGAATAGAAGAAGGGGGGGCAGGATAGGATGGGAAGAATTATAGTTAGCCTTACACAACATGACTATTATGGAAGTCATTTGCAAAACTACACAGATATGGCCTATATTGAATTGCCTGCCTTCCCAAAGGGAATGGATGGGGAGGGAGAGAGGAAGAGAAGCTGGAACTCAAAGTTTTAGGAACAACTGTTGAGTATTGTTCTTGCAACTAGGAAATAAGAAATACAGGTAATGGGGTATAGAAATTTATCTTGCCCTTCAGGACAAAAGAGAAGATAGGGGTAAGGGAAGGGAGGGATGTTAGAAAGGAGGACAGATTGGTGATAGGGGTAATTACAATGCTCCGTGTTTTGGGGTGGCAGAGGGGAAAAATGGGGAGAAAATTTGGAACCCAAAATTTTGTGGAAATGAATGTTGAAAACTTAAATAAATAAATTTAAATACAAAAAAATAATCTTTCCCCATTCTACTTTTCCCTTTCAAATCAGAGAGGGCAGACAAGAACACCAGTCACTTGTAAGAAGCTTCAACTCCTTCGAAATCTAGGTGGCACTGAAGGACAGTAGCTAATACTGATGCTTTCATTTGATGAGCTCTGATTTCTCTGCAGCCTATCAGGAATCTCATAACTGGAGTCTTTAGTCATTTGACTGCTCTGTCATTTCTTCACACAGTTTAGACAGAGCTGAATTATCTACCCCCTACTAAGGATATATCTTAAATAAACCATACTGTATAAAAAAATAGCAAATGATTGAGCTTCTGGGAAAAAAATATTCAGTTTTAGGAAATAAATCACAAAGTCATGCTGTCCTTATGGATAAGATGAAAAGATAAGGGCTAAATGTTAGTATAGTTTGTTGGTGTTAACATGGTCTCTGTAATGACTATATATACTATAGATATAGATATGTCTCTTCTTCACAGGGAAACAGAACAATAGAGTTATATAACAACCAGCCAATTAGAAAAATTTCTGAGGCCCAGAGCTGCTTGACATACCAGTAAACCTCTGTGAGTGAACTCTAAGCAAATTTGGAGATGGCTGTAGCTGCCAGAAACCCCAGAAGTAGCCTTGACCAGCTAAAGGGCATACTCAAACAGAAGCTGCTGACTCAAGACCTTGCTCAGGACTTTTTAAATGTCCTGGCTTATTATGTCTACAGATGATCCCCTCCCCTTACTAATAATTCCTGCCCAAAAGCCTCTAGAAACTATATTATCGCACCCTTTGAGCAATCAAGAACTCTCTCTCTCTCCTCTGCTGCCTTGCAGCATCTTTTCTCCCCTACAAGCTTTTTTTTTCCTCAGACAAAAATCTCTTGGTAATCTGTGATTGGACCCTTTTATTTCAGGTCCTTTTATGGACCTGGGAGGTTTTATGTTGACAGTGAACTCAATATTGGTTAAATGCCCAGACTCAGAAAGAATGCAAGTTTCTTGATGTCCAGGATTCTTGTTTCTGTCATTGTAACCCTACCTGCTTAGCAAAGCATATGGCACTTAGTAAGTGCTTTAATAAATGCTTCTTTAATCATATTATCTCATGCACATATGTCTCATTACAAACATTGCCCTTTAAAATATTTAATAAATTTTATTTAAGATTCTTTTGAAACTTGAATCTTCAACCAAAGGCAAAGAGTTAGCAATGATAGGAAATTCTAGTCCTGTGGCAACTGATTTGAGGAGGTAGACCCTAAAATTAAGACATACAACCTCAAAATAAAGTGATCTTTGCCTCTGAAACTAAATCACTTCCTCATTTGAGAGTTTCAAGTATCTTTTCATAAGCATAGGCTATCTCATAACCCCTTATAAAAGAATGACCACTCTTCCTTAAATTGCTGGTATTGACAGCTGGCAGCAGTACAGGATGCGAATGAGAGTTGTTGGCTCTATATGATAAACAGATAGTCCACTGTGCTGTTTCTACTTGTTCCCTACTCTCTCACCTCTATCCACACACTTCATTTATTCCTCAACCATTCAAGCTGTCTCTCAGCCACTAACATATTCAACTAAAAATATTGACCCAATCAGTCAACTTATCCACCCATCATTTCATTCAACTCCAGATAACTATTCTATTTTTTAAATTTGCACAACTAAGCTATTCATCTTTCTCTAAAAGTGCATGGCAATAAGTGGCATGTTTTCAAAATCAAAAAGGAAGAAAATAGCATCCATCATGAAGTCTCTTGTTCTTTAGCAACTCTCAATTCTGCTGCTGTCCAGGGTCCTACAACCTGCAGTTCCATAACTATTCCTTTTCTCAAGCACATTTCATTTTTTCCAATAAGAAAAAAAATGATTCAGCAATGTTAAATTTCTTTAAATAAATGCTTCACTTCAGGTGCCACCTTCTCCATGAAGTCGCATCTGACTTTCTTCTCTCCTTGTTCTCTTATCACTGCACCTAAATACATCCTTTGTTCTTACTTCACTCTCCCTTGTAGCCGTTATTTGTATGCAATATTGAGACTTCCTTACATCAAAAGGTGGTTCAGAATGGAGATTAGATAGAATATCCAATGTAGAGTCAAGAAGATCTAAGTTCAAATCCTTCCCTAAGCAGCTACTAGATGCATGAACTGGAGCAAGTCACTTAATCTCTCTCAACTCCAATTTTCTCATTTGTACAATTAAGATAATAACAGCCCCTACCTCACAAAGTCATCTTCATAATAATGTAAGATAATCTAAGTAAAGTAAACCTGAGAGAGAGAGAAAGAGAGAGAGAGAGAGAGAGAGAGAGAGAGAGATAGGAAAATGCATTTTATCAAATGAGATAACATTTGAAAACCTTAAAGCATCAGAATGTTAGCTGCTGCTGCTGTTGTTTCATCCTCCAAACCTGGTATAGTGGTCAGTTATTGGTACCAGAATGAATGAATGGAATTAATGACCAAAAACCAAGTTCATTTGTTTCTCCTAAATCTGCTCATCCTAATGACTTCTGTCTAACTTATTCAAAATCTTAGGGATTATCTTTGACTCTTTTCTCACCATTAGCATCTAGTTCCCAAGTCTGTTTAACTCTGTCTCTTTATCATCTCTCAAATCTATCTCCCTGCCTTTATTTCAACTGCCACTAATCTAATAATAAATCTTCCTGATGCCATTCTCTACCACCCTCACCACCCCCAACCTCTCCTTCATACCATTATCACAATAGTTTTGTTAGGCATAGATGTAGATGTAACATTTTTCTGCTAAAAAAAATTCAGTGGTTCCCTTTGCATGGTGTCCAATAGACTCTACAATGTGGCACCACCCTAGCTTTCTAGGCTTATCTCAAACTGCTAAAGAGTAGGGCTGACTATATTACTCCCTTATGAAGCAAGCTCCAATAGCTCTCTCTTGGACCAAATAAAAAGTCTTCTGTTTGACATTGAAAGCCTTTCACAATCTTATTCAAGCCTCCTTTTCCAGACTTATAAGACAACAGTCTTCTTTGTGGACTCTGTCTCAGCCACTCTAGCCAACTCGTTGTCCTTCACATGTGACATTTCAATTTCAGGCTCCATACCTTTGCATAGTCTATTCCCCATGACAGGAATGAACTAACTTCTCACTTCCATTTTTTAGAATTTATAACACCAGTGAAGGTTCACCTCATGGCACCTCCTACATATGATTTTTTCCTAATCTCCAAACTCCTAATACCTACAGCCCAAAATGATTTTGTACATATTTTGTATAAACTACTATGTGTACCCATTGTTCTCCTGATAGAACATAAGCTCTTGGAGGAGAGGAATTATTTTATTTTATTTTTTGTATTTATATCCCCACTGTTTCACAATAATAAGCATTTGGGACTGTAGATTGATTAATTAAATCCATATAGTCTATAGAACAGGAAAATTTGAGTAATCAGGCCCAAATAAATGTCTTCCCCACCTCTATGCCTTTCCTCATTCAGTTTCTTAGAATCCAATATTTAGAATGTTTAATTTTTACCTATTTTTATTTGTTTTAATCTATCATTTTTTATTTATTTTAGTCTCTTATACATTTGATACATTGATCCATATCAAAAAGTAGGAATCATCCATTTGTCACTCTGTAGAATGAAACTGTAACATCAACCTTGCAAACTAATATGAGTTGAAAAACAGACATCAACATTCAAAAATGAATTTTCAACTCAAGCAATTCACAAAAGCACCACCATATAGAAAAGTTGTCAGGGTACATAGCTATAAGAATCCATAATACCATATGGTGACATATGAGAGCATTTCAGGATTAGCCAGAATTGAAACTATATGGGCAGACAAATGGCTCAGCGGATACAGCACTGAGGCTAGAGTCAGGAAGACCTGAATTCATGTCTGACCTCAGATGCTTGTTGGTTATGTGAAGCTCAGCTACTCACTTAGTACTGTTTGTTTTAATATGCAATTAAACCACTCCAGTATCTTTGCCAAGAAACCCTCATGGACAGTATGGTCCATAAAGAGTTGGACATGACTACACAACTGAAAAACAGCAAGGCACTGTGGTAAACACTGGGGATAAAAAGAAAGCAAAAGAACTGTCCCTGCTTTCTAGGAGCTCAATCTAATAAGGAAAACAACATGCAAACAGCTATGTATAAAAAGAATATGTACAAGGTAAATTGAAGAAAATCTCAGCAGAGAGAAGAAGCAGGTCTCTGAAAGGTTTCTTGCAGAAGGTGGGGCTTTAACTGAGATGAAGAAATCTGGAGGAAGAGATGAAGAGGAACAACATTCCAGGTATAGGAGCAGCCAGAGACAACAGTCAGAATCAATAGGGGACAAACTACCAAAAAAAAAGGATAGAGTTAGAAAAGAATAACAATAAAATTCTTCTGGAGGAACAAAAGGTCAAGAATATCTAGAGAATTAATGAAAAAATACAAAGAAAGATGGTGCACTAATACCAGCTCTCAAACTATATTATAAAGCAGTAATCATCAAACCATCTGGAGTGATGGATCAGTGAATACATTAGGTGCTCCAGATATAATACTAAAATAACCATAATAGCCTATGTTTGCAATAGATTAGGTATACAAGACAGTAATAAATGACCATGGTAACCTGACCTATGTTTGATAAACCCACAGACCCCAGCCTCTGGGATAAGAAGTCATTATTTGACAAAAACTTCTGGGAAAGTAGAAAATAATAGGGCACAAACTAGAGTTAGACCAACATCTTACACAGCATACCAAGATAAGGTCAAAATAGGTACATGATATAGACATAAAGAGTGATACCATAAACAAGTTGGAAGAGCAAGAAATAGTCTACCTGTCAGATCTTTGGAAAAGGGAGGAATTTCTGACCAAACAAAATAGTATGAAAAATAGATAATTTGGATTATATTAAATTTAAAAGTTTTTGCACAATTGAAACCAATGCAATAAAGATTAGAAGGAAAGCAGAAAGTTGGAAAACAATCTTTACAGCAAGTATCTCTGATAACAAGCCTCGTTTCTAAATATATAGAGAATGGAATCAAATTTATAAGAATACAAGTCATTCCCCAACTGATAGATGATCAAAGAATATGAATAGGCAATTTTTAGATGAAAAAAAATCAAAGCTATTTATAGTCATTTGAATAAGTGCTCTAAATCACTTTTGATTAGGAAAAATGTACATTAAAATAACTTTGAGGTACCACCTCACACCTAGAAGATTGGTTAATATGACAAAAAAAAAGGAAAATGATAAATGTTGCAGAGCATGTGGGAAAATTGGGACACATGCACTGCTGGTGAAGTTGTGAACTGATGTAACTATTCTGAAGAGCAATTTGGAAGCCTTCCCAAAGGGCTATAAAACCATGTCTATCTTTTGATCCAGCAGTACCACTACTAGGTTTGTATCTTAAAGAAATAATCAAAAAGGAAAAAGGACCTACATGTGAAAAATATTTATATTTTTACCTTTTACATGGTGACAAAATATTGGAAATTGAGGGAATGCCCATCATTTGAGACATGGCAGAACAAGCTATGGTATATAAATGTAATGGGATATTATTGTGCAATAAGAAATGATGGACAGTCAGATTTCAGAAAAACCTGGAAAGACTTGTACAAACTTATGTAAAGTGAAATGAGCAGAACCAGGAAAACATTGTAACAGCAACAGCAACATTGTGTGATGAACTATGAATGACTTAGCTCTTCTCAGCAACACAGTGATCCAAGACAAATACAATGAGCTCACTGTGGAAAATGCTGTCCATATCCAGATAAAGAAAAAATGGACTCTAAATGAAGATCAAATCACACTTTTTAAACTTTATTTTTTTCATGGCTTTTCCCCTTTTGGTCTGTTTCTTCTTTCATAACTGTGACTGATATGGAAATATGTTTTACATGGTTGGACATATATATTCTATATCAAGTTGCTTACCATTTTAGGAAAGAGGGGAAGGGAGTAAGGGAGGGAGAAAAATTGGAATTCAAAGTCTTGTAAAAATAAATGCTAAACATTGTCTTTACGTATAATTATGAAAAATAGAACACAATATTTAAAAAAGAATCAACAAAGGACGTGTTGCATGTGAGAAATAGTAAAGAGGTCACTTGTCACTGGATCACAAAGCATGTGAGAATGAATAAGGTATAAAATAACTAGAAAGGTAGGAAGGAGCCAGATTATCGTGGGCTTTGAAAGCCAGAGGGTTTAAATTTTATCCTGTAGGTAGCAGAATTTACTGAATTTGGAAAGAGAGTGTAATGTGGTCAAATTTGCGTCTAAGAAAGATCAGTTTGAGAACTGAGTAGCAATTAAAACATCATTGGTAACTTCAGAGAAAGCAGTGATGATGAAGTCAGAAGCCACACTTAGAGTTAAGAGAGTAAGAAAATAAAAGGAGGCACCTGTTATAGACAGCATTGTCTACAAGTTTAGCCATAAAAGGGAGGATACAGAATGATAGCCAGCAAATATGGAGGGATGGTATTAAGGAAGGGAGGGGAGGAGAGGGAAAGAAAGAGAGAAGAGAAGACAGGACAGGAGAGGAGAAAATGCTATCTACCTCCAGAGAGAGAAATGAGGAACTCTACATGCAAATTGAATTATAATTTTTCTCACTTAATTTTTCTTCTTTTTTTTGCAATATGCTAATATTGAAATATGTTTTGCGTGATTTCAAATGTATAAGTGAGATCATATTGCTTGCCTTCTCAGTGGGTGGAGGAAGAATAGGAGAGAGGGAGAGAATTTGGAACTCAGGTTTTTAAAAGAAAATGTTAAAAGTGAATAATCAAATTTTGAGTGAAAAAAATACTTGTTAAAAATAAGAATAATTAGCGAGTGTAGGGATGATGGAGGAGCCAATCTTCTGGAGAAGACAGAATGGAATAGGATCACTAGTCCATGTAAAACAATTTGGCTTGGGCAGGAGAAGAGCCAGTTTCTCATGTAATTCAGTATTAAAGGAGGATTTAGTGACAGAAGTCACTACCAGGAAGATGGAAGAAAGAGACGTAGCTCTCAGCAAATGGCCTCAATTTTTTCAATGAAATATAAGGCAAGGTTTTCAGTTGAAAGGGAAGAGGAGAAGGAGACATAAGAGGTTTAAAGAAGTATGGAAAGTTTGGAAAAACTCCCTAACAATTAGAGCTCTCAGAAAGCATGTAGTATGAACAGCTTCTGAAAATGGTACATTGTAAGTCTTCAGACAAAGTCTAGATGGCAATTTTGCAGGGATGTTGGTGCAATGTGATTTGCAATAGATGTGTGGCGTGTGTAATGGTTGGCACTCTGGACATGGACTCAGTCATCCAAGTGAATATCCTGATTCAACCTGCAAAGTGTTGCTTGCTGGTACCAGAACTGGTCCTTTTCTTCCTGTTGTTTCTGCAACTGATATTTCTGAGGCAGGGTTGTACAGGAGAAAGAGGATTGGAATTCAAGTGAGAAGACACTAGTTCAATTCTGTCTATTCTATAACCTGTCTGACTTAGGCAAGTCATTTATCTTCTCTGAAACTCAATTTCCTTATCTGTCAAACAGAGAGTTTGGACTAAAAGATGTCTGTGGACCCTTCCAGCTTTAAATCTATATATAAAATGAAATCTATCTCCATGGCTAGTTTTCCAATCCTGAAATTCTGGGATCCTGGGAATCCTTTTAAGCTATAAAATAGTATGGCTTCTCAGACTATTTTTAATGCTCCTTAATATGCTCTGCATAATATTTAAATAGATATATATATTATTACAGTCCATTAATAGATAAGCATTATGGCTATCAATGTGTTACCTCTTGAATATAATAATATCTCACTTGAGGCCAAAAGAAATGAAGGCTTAACCTCTAATTAACCCATTTTTAAAGCAATTGACAAAATGGATTGTTTCAATGGTAAAGTTCAGTTTGTCCCAGTAGAGGAGCTTATCTACTGCATAATATTTGAATTGAATTGATGCTTAGATAACATAATCACTAGCACACTAAAGAGGAGTTACTGACAAACTCTCTGGGACAAGTCCAACTAAAGAGAATCTGGAGCTCAAGATCTGGAAAGCTCTGAGTTCTTCACTCACTGAAATATCATGGGAGTATCTCAATCCTGTCCTCAAAACTTAAAATCCCAGGAGGCTTCAAGGAACCTGCAGTGAGGATATGACTCTTGGAAAGCCAAGTCACTGCCAATAAGTGAGAATTCACAGAATCCAAGAAATTCATCATTGGAAGAAACTTCAGAAGGCTTCAGTTACAACCCATACCTGTATAGGAATCCAGCATTAAACATTTGCAACAACTGTTCATGTAGTCTTTGTCCAAAGATCTCTAGTGAGCGGGAGGAACCCAATACCATGAGAAGGTATGTGTATTCCACTTTTGGATAACACAAATTGCTAGGAATGTTCTCTGGGTAACTCAGGGCAAGTTAGTTAACCTCCATATAAGTTTATTCATCTGTAAAATGGGAATAATAGCACCTGCCTCACAGAATTTTTGTATCGAATGAGGTATTTGTAAAGCACTTAATACTGTGCCTGATACCTAGCAGATATTTAATAAATGCTTGTTCCCTCCCTCCTTTCCTGATCCCTTCTGATTCAAGTCATCCCCTAACTATTGTGGTGCCATGGTAGACAGAGTCCTAGACCTGGAATCAGGAAGACCTGAATTCAAATCTCACCTAGGCACTTACTACCTGAGTGGTCCTGGGCAACTCACTTAACCTCATCTGCCTCAACTTCCTCCTTTATAAAATGAGGATAATACCGTTGCCTAACTCCCAAGGTTGTTGTGAGGATTAAATGAGATATACATTTGACAAACTTCAAAATACTATATAAATACTATTACTATTATTATTTTAATTTTATTATGATCATATACCAAATCTTCTTCTCTCTTTACTTCTACTCACTCTTTCTAGCTCTGCTGTTAGATGACAGGTACAACAAATCTGAACACTCTTCACTAATCTCTTCTGGTTCTCCTCCAACACGTCTGACTGCTCCTTGGTCTCCTTTGCTGGTTCATCATCGATATCACACTCCTTAATTGTGGTTCTATAACCATAATACTTTCCTGGACCCTATTTTTTCCCCTCTATGCTCTTTCACTTGATGACTTCATCAACTCCCAAGAGTTTAATTATCATTTCTCTGCAGCAAGCTCTCAGCTCTATATATGCAGCACTGATTTCCTTCCTGATTTATTGTCCCACATCACCAACTGCCTATTGGACATTCCCAAAGACATCTCAAACTCAGATGTCCAAAACAGAACACATTATTTTTCTCCCAAAATTCACCCCTCTCTGAACTTCCCTAGAGATCCAAGGGCACAGCCATCTTACTAGCCTCCAGGGCACAACTTTGGCACCGTTCTTCACTATTCTTCTCTCCTCATATGTCCATTCAATGGATAAATCTTTTCATTTCTACCTCCACATCTCTCATATTCCATCTTTTCTTCTTATTTACATAGCAACCATCCTAGTTCCAGCCCCCATCACCTCTTACCTGGACGATTGCAATAGTGTCCTAACTGGTGTCCCTTCCTCAAGTCTCTCTCCTCCTAACACAACTGCCAAAGTGATATTCCTAAAATACAAGTCTGACCATGTCATTGCCCTACTCAATAAATTCCATTGGTTCCCTTTCACCTACAAGTTAAAATAGAAATTCCTCTATTCCTGGAAGTATTTACCACCTTTCCAACCTTATTACACAATACCCCCTGTCTTGTACTCTGTGATCTGACCAAACTGACCTCCTTGCTGTCTCTCTCTCACAACACTAGATCTCCTTTCTTGATGCCTTTTTATTGACTGTCTTCCATGCCTGGAAAGTATGCCCTTCTCAATTCTATCTTCTCAAATGCCTTATTTTTTTTTAAGAAAGTTCAACCACCTCCCTTATTACAATACCTTTCCCAGTTTCTCTAGCTCTTAGAGCCCTTTCTCCCCTAATTACCTTGTATTTATTTTGCATCTATTCTGGATATATTTATTTGTATAACTTAATAAAAATGCAAACTCCTTGAGAGCAGGAATTGTTCCCCTTTTTTTTGTCTTTGTGGTCACAGAGTCTAGAAAAATAACACAATAGTGTAGCACATAATGAGTGCTAAATAAATTCTTGCTGATTTAACAATTTTAGTCTTCTTCAATGAAAGATGTAATGAATAGTTTTCAAGTTTCCTGCCCTTACGGTTGCTGAGGTGTGCCATATTCAGTGTGCAGGCTCAGTCTGCCTCTCTGTTATGTCTATATTTCACATCTCACTCATCATATACCTCCCCATTCAAAGCTTGCTCATCAAGGGCACCAGAAATGGTATGCCCAGTATTGAAAGTCCTTGTTCAATTTAATTTAAAAACTAAAATTCAATTTAAAACCTGACATACTACACTTTTTTTAATATTGATACTTCTCATTCTAACTTAAATTGCTATACAACAAATAACAATTCTTAAGTATACAATAAACAAACTACATAGATACATTATAAAATAAGAGCACTAAAACTTATCAGCATAAATTCAAGGTACTTTGAAAAATTCAGATAAATAAACAAAATAGTATGTCTGTAATAAAATTAGGCATCAGCATAAATTCAAGGTGCTTTGTGACAGTGAAATAAAAATACAAATGCCATATATTTTAGCATAAGATTAAGAGAGTAGCAGAAGTTCAGGTACAATGAAATACAATATAGGAAAACTAAATATTTCTGTAGGATAGGAGAGTGTCATAAACTCAAGGTGCAATGAAACTGAGCAGTTCTCTTAAACAAATAAATTCCCAGTAGAAAACCAAAAAAAATAAACATTTTTGAAATTTATTCCCCTCAAAAATTGCAATATTTTCTTCATGAAAAAATAAAATTCTAGGAAAGTCCTTAGAATTCTCAGATCTGTAACTGTTCTTACACATTGAAAAGGAAAAAATCCACATGCAAAATCAATCTGCGATGACCTCCATTTATAACCAACATCTGACACTGATAGTCTTTCACCAGACACTGTTCAGTGACAAAGGTTCTGGTCCTAGGGAGTCCCATCCCATCCCCAATTTCACCCTTACTTACACTGGCAGAAATATACCCACATCCTACAAAGTGCGAAATGTTTTAAGGTTCTCAGAGATGGAAGATCTCCTACTTCTCGTCTTACCTTCTTTATATAGGAGAATATTAATTCACTATCTAAAGGTAGAGTGGATAATTATGAACTTACCCAATCAGAAATCAGTTGTCCAGTTGTGCTCCTATGATCTCCAATTGTTGCAGAGGAAGTCTGCAGAGAGGAAATCTATACTAAAGGTGATATGGTTTTGAGGACACTGAGCAATTGATTCTAAGAGTGTCTGAAATGGTGAAGAATCCCAAAGACTGGGGTAGTGGTGATGGGGTGCTTAGGTGCATGTGCTTGGGCCCAGATTTTAAAATCTCATTTCTCACTAGCCTCAAAACACTTTCCCAGGCAGTTTCACCTCAGCCCAAGGACACAGCCTGCCCAATAACAGGACATCGATGAGAGCAACCTGGTATTTCTGAGCCAGCATTGACTATCAGTTGACTTAGTGACATTTCAGGCCTAAAATCACACCTCCAGGTGCCACACACACACACACCATGGGCTATTTCCCAGTGAATTTTGGGCAAAATACTTGCACAATAGATACCAAAAGTTCATGTTCCTTTAAGAACTGACAATTCCTTCACCGCTCCCTAATTCCACTTCAAAACACCTAGTTAGCATATTTGGCATGTGTTTCACTATAGAATATCCTGAATAGACTTTACCTGTACCCCTCTAAGGTTACAGGTTCTCTAAGAACTCTTGCCCACTGAAAAGTATAATAAATCTTTACCTTGATCTCAACAATGCTTGAGTCTGTGAATTCTTCTCCAGGCAACCTGCCCCTGGTACCCCAGTCTTTGTGGAGGTCTCACCACCACCCCCTTCCAGCCCTCATCACATTTTGGTGCCCAATGTGGGGCACAGTCTGAGGTCTTAAGCATTCTTCAAGTCAAGGTAAGATTCCCTTCTCTTCCCCTTTCCCTTAAGCTTCCCAAGCCCTCTCCCTCTCCTTGCCCTATAGTCGAGGTTCACCCCTTAAGCACCTAGGAAGACTTACTGGGGTTTAGGTGGAGCCTTCAACAGGTACTGGCACTATCCCCTGGAGTCAATGGATGCATTGTGGGAATCTGTGTAGGCTCCTCACTCTTGGGATGCCCTGAAGTAAGCATATAGACTATAGGCACTGTATTTGTACCCCTTCCCTTCTAAACCCATCTCTAAGTTTTACAGGCAAAAGGATGGGCCAACTCCCCTCCATTCACCCCTAGGAAACTTGGTCTCTAAGACTGCAAAGAACTTGTTAATTAGCTTCCACTATATTGTTCTGGAAAACCAAGCCAAAGGTCTGATTTGTGCAGAGGATTTCTGAAAGTCCTCTCTGAGTTTTTGGATTCTTCTTTTCATTGTTTGTGTTTGTGTACTGTCTCTATATGTTCTGCGTGTGTGTGTATGTGTGTGTGTGTGTGTGTGTGTGTGTGTTAATGCAGCCAGCTCCACTGCAGCTGGACTTTGGAAGGCAGTTATCTCTTTCTCTTCCCCTTCTCTCTAAATGCTGCTGCATCAGAGGAGCAGATATACAGGAGATAGAAATCTTACACTATTTAGTTTATATGATTGCTACAGGTAGTTTCAGGTCAGAAATAGAAAGAAATAAGGTACATACAGTGTTAAAGGGGCTTTAATCAAAGGCCACCAGAAGGAGAACAGCATGGGTGGAAAGTTTAAGAAAAGCACAAAAGGTCTGGAAATTGTTGAAAAGTTGTTGGTAAAATTCTCTCTCTTTCTACCTTCTAACCCTGGCCAGGTTGTGAAGGTGGGAGGAAAGACAAGAAAGAAATCGGGGACACTTTTCTCCTCATATCAGAGGGGAAGATTAACTAGCATTTAACCATTTCATGCCTCACCTGAAGGAGAAAAGTTTTTTGTGTAATGAGAAATAACCAAAAGGTAGTTTTTCTGGTCATATTTTAAGTGAAACATGTTGCTCCTAATTTGATGTTTAAGATAGGTCAGAATTTATTATACTATTTGGCACTAAGACAAATTGGGGAAATGCATAGATCTGAAAAAACAAGAGATACCTCAGAGATAAAGCTTCGAATTCTCCAGTAGAGAGGAGGGGACTAGATACCACTGGATCTTTTTCCAGAGTCTCCCTCACTTCAACTGGCGGATTCATAGCCCACTCTTTCAAAGAAGTTTTTAAGGAGTGGACACAGAAGTGAAGTTTACTTGAGTAAAAATTAGAACCATTAAGATCTTTTACCCTGTGGTCCTGACTCTGACCACTGAACTAGGGCTGCAGTGAATAGGTTAGGACAGCTAAAATCATTTTAGCAGATTCTGTTAACTCCTCTCATCCCAGATCAGACCAAGGAAAGAGAGTGCTAAAGAATAGTAGGAAATTTGAGTTATCCTGCCCCACTTGGCAAAAGAAAAAAAGTGGGGAGACATAGCAGCTATATTGGGACCCCACTGACAACAGTCCTGGGTCCCTGGGCTCCCTGAAACCCACTCCTCTAGGCAAGCAGAGGAACCTCTCCTCTCAAACCTCACAATCCTTTCTCCCATACCACCAGAGCCTGAAGATTCTGATCCAAGTTCCCTGAAGCTGAGCAACCTCTATCAGGAAGCTCATAGATTCCTCAAGGACCCTTCTCCATATCTACCAAATCCCCCTCCTCAATAGCCCCCTGGACATTTAATTCAGGTGCTAGATTCCTCCCAGCACTCCCCAATCCTTAGTCCTTCTTTCTCCCCCTTCCCAAAGCCCTGCCTCCCCCACAACCAAACTCTACAACTGTGGGGAGAGTAGATGATAGGCCAGGGCAGTATGAGATCACAAGCAAACCAGCCTCTGAATTTGGTAAGCCCAATATTCTATTAATAATTTTTATATATGATGATTTGGAAATGCAATGAATGTCATCTAAAGTTTATTGTCTGTGTTACTATTGTGTATCTAAAATTCTTATACTGAGTGACCGCTGTGATCCAGAAATAGTGTTAGACAAAGCAATTTTTAATCTGAATTTTGTTGAAACCATATGATGTTGGGAAAGTTGTGTAAAACCTGTTCTGTTATTTTATCAGTCCTGCTAACCCTGTTTTATAACTGCCGTTTAGAAAATCAGGTATTTTCACTTTTGCATGTTAAAGAGGTTACAGTTAAAACAATTTGGCTATCACTTATGAAAGTTGTAAGCTTGTTAACTAAGTTATTTGGAATTACTGGTTTTAATGATGAAACCTAAAATTGTTAATTGACTTCTGTATATGGAAAGAAGGGAATTGGGCGAAAACTTTATTTGGATTGGTTCTGTCCATTCAGAACAGTCCTCCTGCATGTTTGGGGGTTGGCAGGCAGGGGCATTAACATCATTAATCCTGGGGTCCATGCCAATTCCCCTTATTTTGTAAAACTATCAAGGCCCCTGGAAACCACCTGTGGGGGCAAGATCATCAGCCCTAGGAAAGAAATTTGTTTGGGTCAGGTCGTTCCTAAACAATGAATATGAATTCCTCAGAAGTTGTAATAAATAGAAAAGATTTTTAACAATTGGCTTTTATATGAGGACAAGTTCTAAATTTGAGAAGGAAATGTCTTAAATGAAATCTCTTATGTGTGTGAGTCCTGGTAAATCTTTATTGCTTGTTGCAACTCCATGAGAATAAAAAATAACTGTATCTGGCTCTAAGCTGTGATTAGTGAGACTTGCTATTTAAGGTAAAAGGCATTTGGGACCATAACTATTTTTGGTTTGAGTTTGTATTTGGGTATAGTTGTCTGCATTAAATCAGTATCTGAGAGAAATGCCACTAGCTACTCAGAGGGAATGTGATCCTGTACTGTTAACAGGTAAAGTTTGTATCTGGAAAGGAAAGGCTGAGGAGACAATTCTAGCCTCAATCTGGGATGGGATCCCCTGACTCAGTTTTCCCATTGTATTCCTTTAAGAAGGCATATTTCCCACCTGACTATTCCTGAATCTGGCTATGAAACAGATACTGAATGTTTTGGGAATTTCACTCTTTTCTGAATTCAAACAGAGTCAAGGATGTTTTATCCTGTCATATTTGATATGTCACATGTCCCTGCTTTTCTCCTTCTGTAACAAATTTCTATGATCAATAGCAAGTAGTCAGTAAATGTGTGGGCTTTTTTGTGTGATCTTACTGGGAAATCTAATATTACTTTGATCTGAAATTAGAACATGTGCAGAAATGTATGTAAATTACTTAAGATCCACCTTAAGATGTTTCCATTGTTTAAAAGGATTTTAAAAGCATTAGTGTTTTGCTGTGATCAGTCTCTGTTACCAATGTGAGATTCCATTAGAATACCTTTTTGACTAAAGTGTTTTGTGATATCTAGGAATTCTGCAATAACTAAGAATTTAGTTTGTTCTAATGTTTTGGGAATTCATATTACTTAAGGACATTTTTATACCAACTAAGCCTTAATGAATTTCAATTTAAAGTTTTATTTTTGCTTTAATGTGAAAAGAGAGCTACCATTTTAAAAGGTTTCGATTAATTTTCTTTATAAAAGTTTAGTGACTCTTAATATCAGGATAAATTTTAAACTGTTTAAAAGAAAAGGAAATATTTTAGAAGAAATGAAAAAACAAAATCTCTCCTGTAAGGTCTACTAAATTTTCATTTGCAAGATAATGTATTGCTAGATTAACACAATGATCTATAAAGCAGAAAAGATTTTGCTGTTTTGATCTGAATTTGCAGTCATTTCATGGCCTAAGCAAGAGTTAAAATTACTGTTTGAACTTACTATATGTAAAAAAAAAAATCACAATTTCTAAAGTTTCTCTTCCAGAATGAATATAATCACAGAAGGATAAACAAGCCTGTGAAACAAGGGTGTGTATGTATTCAGTTGTGAGGTTCAAGTTAGAAACCTCTTTTAACTCAATACAGCTATGCTTGTGAAGAGTAATAACTTGTGAGCTCTTTTATCCATGGTAAAAATATAAATGAAAGCAAAGTAGTCTGAGTAAGGGGTTCAATAGATTTGGAATAAATAAATGCTTGATCAAAAATATGGAAAGAAGATAAGAAGGATGGGACAAATGGGGGTCATCTAAGCCCCTCCTATCCCTGGATAGTTACTAAGTATGTTAAGAGGGTGTGAGGAAGTCTGACAGTATTCTCACACCCACCTCACTTCTAGTCATTTTGTCCTTACTTCTTATTGGTCCTTGTTTGTTTAATCTCTTTGCCAGATTTGCGTCTTCTAGGTTCAGTATCCTCCGCTTGCAGATGATGGCTCAGACTGCGTACTCTCCTATCTGTCCAAGACTATGACCCATCACCCTCTGGACCTGGCATCAGCCAAGTTCCCAACACTCACTACAGACCCAACCCCCCAGCCCTAATGGCAGGACTCTGCGAGGCAGGGACGGTTCTATGTCCACTCTCAGCATGAAGCAATTTCAGAATCTGAGATCTTCATCTCTTTCCCCAAAAGATTTTGGGTCCCATTTGTTTAAGGGGGAAATGATGGGGTGATTTAGTCCCAATTCTAAAATCACATTTCTCTTTGAAAATCACATTTCTCATGTAGTGGGAGGAGAGAGGGTGAAATGGAATGGGGTAAATTATCTCTCATTCAAGAGGCAAGCAGGAGACTTTTAGTGGAGGGAAAAAGAGGAGAGCTGAGAGAAAAACATGAAGTTTACTCTCATCACATTCGACTAAAGGAAGGAATAAAATGCACACTCATTTTGGTAAAAAAACCTATCTTACAATACAGGAAAGTGGAGGAGAAGGAGATAAGCAGGGTGGGGGGGATAAAGGGAGGACAATGGGATGAGGGAGCAATTTGAAGTCAACACTCTTGGGGAGAGACAGGATCAAAAGACAGAATAGAAACAATGGAGGGCAGGATAGGATGGAGGGAAATACAGTTAGTCTTACACATGACTATTATCAAAGTCATTTTCAAAACAACACAGATATGGCCTATATTGAATTGCCTGCCTTCCCAAAGGGAATGGGTGGGGAGGGAGGGATGGGGAGAATTTGGAACTCAAAGTTTTAGGAACAACTGTTGAGTATTGTTGTTGCTACTAGGAAACAAGAAATACAGTTAATGGGGAATAGAAAGTCATCTGGCCCTACAGGACAAAAGAGAAGATGGGGACAAGAGAAGGGAGGGCTGATAGACAAGAGGGCAGATTGGTGATAGGGGAAATTAGAATGCTCAGTGTATTGGGGTGGGGGGAGGGGACAAATGGGGAGAAAATTTGGAACCCAAAATTTTGTGAAAATGAATGTAAAAAGTTAAATAAATAAATTTATATTAAAAAAAAAGAAAAAGAAAATCACATATCACATTTCTCACTAACCTCAAAACACTATCCCAGTTTCTTCCCAGCCCAAAGACACAGCCTGTCCAGCAACAACCCTTATCTCCCTTCCTGCTACAGCAGCCAGCTGAACCTGTAGAACTTATTAGTTTGAACCAGGTGTGTACTAGCTGAACAGACTGTGTACTGGGTCATAACAACATTTACTACTCACTGACCAATCATATGTATCCAAAATTTAGACACACTTATACTCTCTTACATTTATCTTGTCTAACAAGACATTGATGAGAACAACCTGATATTTCTGATCCAGCCCTGACCACTAGTTGACTTAGTGACATTTCAGGCCTAAAACCACACCTCCATGTAGTCCCCCTGCCCCCATAGGCTATTTCCCAATGAATTTTGGGTAAAATATCTGCACAGTAGGTACCAAAAATGCATGTTCCTTTAAGAACTGACCGTTCCTTAACCACTCCCTAATCCCACCACAAAACACCTAGGTAGCATATTTGGCACTTGTTTCCTATAGAAATTCCTATATAAACTTTCCCTGTACCCTTTAAGGTTGTAGGTTCCCTAAGAACTCTTGCCTGCTGAAAAGCATAATAAATCTTTACCTTGACCTCAACAATGCTTGAGTCCATGAATTCTTTTCCAGGCGCCCTGCCCCTGGTATCCTAGTCTTTGTGGGGGTCTTACCACCCCCCTTCCAGTCCTCATCAGTGGGGAGGTAGAACTTAGCTCTTATTATTATCAAAACATAGGCGACAGAGAACATTCATGAGCCATACCCCTACTTCCCATCTCTGCAAACACAGGCATAAAGAACATCCTTCCAGAAGGTATGAGAAGGAAATAAATAGGATTTGACAATCTACTTCAACTTGAAAGGGGTGGAGAATACAAGGTCCCATCATATTGTTTGTTGACCATGAAAACTTCATAATTTAATTAGTTTAGCTTAATTTAATTAATAGTTTAATTTAGTAATTAATCTAGTAATAGTTTCATTTAGTTGAGCGATACTTTAAAGCCTTTCTTCCAACAGTTGGTTTCCCATGAGTATATCAGAATTATGCAGGATTCCTTGAAAAGTGTGACACTGAGTTAGTTCTGTTTAATGACCTTCTGATTATTATTATTAGTTGTTAGGGTTATTGTTCATCCTATGTTTGTGAAGAGGACCGATGACATCACAAGGTGAATTAGATTTAAGTGAGGCAACATTGCACAAAGTGGTCAGCCTCATTGTCTCTTCCTGCTTTGCTGAAGTCCAGCAGCAGGACAACAATTCAAGATGACTAGTGATGGTTCAGGATGCGATGGATGACCATGGCATTTTTCATGTCTGACCAAGCTCTAAGGCAGGGTAGGGAACCTGTTGCCTTGAGGCTACACATGGCCTTCTAAATCCTAAAGTGAGGTCTTTTGACTGCATCCAAATTTTACGGAACAATTTCTAGAAAGCCACGTGTGGCCTCAAGGTTGCAGATTCCCCACACCTGCTCTAAGAACTCCACAGCACCTGCTTCAATCACCTTCAAGGGCTCAGCAAACCCTCACTTGAGATGTGCTAGTGTCAAGGAAAAGATAGAACAGCAAGATATATAATAACTATACTTTCCAAAGTATAGTTTGCCACTGTCGTGAAGGCTATCCAGGGCAAACTATAAATGGAAAAAAGAAGCTTTTGACTCTAAGGGGTAATAGATAGAAGGGTCTTGAGTGTTCTAGGGAAAGTATAGTAGAAGTGTCATTTGACAATTATATTCTACATCTTCCTTTTATCCTGTTGTCACAAAAGTGGGGGCCACCAAAAAAATTTGATGAGGACTTCAAGATCTTCCTATTTACAAATTGTATTGATTGATTGAATTAAGCCCTACATCATCGCCAACCTTCCTGAGTTTCATAGTCACTCAGAAATGTCTACTGTAATTATATCCATAAGAAAAACCAAGGAGTAAAAAAAATACCCGTTGTTTAGACAATTATATGCAAATGAATAGACATCTCATTGACCTGGTGCCAAAGAGAGGCACTTTGCAAGGACAGTGAGCTGAGAATAGATTTGAGTAGTAGGGGAAAGGGATTATGCTGGATTGGCTTTAGGAAATTACACAGTAGATGTGTTTTGTATTTACATAACAAACATTTCCAGACTCCTATAGTCTCTTGTAGTAAAATAAAATTGTTAATAAAAACTAAAAGTAACTTCATCTGAATATGCATGCAGCATTTCCTACCTCCCTATTTTTTTAAATAACCAGAAATCTATTTTTCCTCCATCCTACTAGAAAAGAAAAAGAGAGAAAAATTTCTTATCACAAATATACATAAACGAAACAAATTCCCTCAATGACTGTATACTATACGTATGTAATTCTATACCCTAAATCTAGCCCTAATAATTCATTTTGGTTATTGTATATTAAATCCATCAGGGTGAATGGGCTGTTCAGGGAGGACTAGCACTTCTAGTGGGAGGGCTTGCTGTACCCTTTTCAGGGATGCTAATCCACCTTCACCCAACTCTGAACCTGTGACTCCAAGAAGCTGGAGCATCTTGGCAAATGGGATAAACCAGATGGCAGGGTAACCAACACACCTCAAGCCCACTGGTGAGTTAGGGAAATGTCTACCCCAAGCATGTGAATACTCTTCCTCTGGTGGAATGGGCAGATAAAAACAATTTGTTCCAGCAGCCACAAAAGTGGCTGAAGTGGGTACTATGGAGTCCCGCATCCAGGACTTTTAACATTTGTCCTGCCACTGGACTTTGGTGACTCTGGAAGACAGAGTGAAGTTGATGATTTTGTGCAATTCTGCCTCACTTAAATCCTATTTACACACAAATCAAGATGCCATTGGTCTTCTTCAAAAAATGAAGAGTAAAACCACATTAAATCCATCACTTCTGTGTAATAAATAGCATATTTCATTATTGGTCTTTGGAAATCATGAATGGTCCTTGCACCGATCATAGTTCTTAAATTGTCAAAGTTGTTTTTATACTGTCACTGTTATTGTATAAATTGCTTTCCTGGTTCTTCTTATTTCAATTTTCATTGGTTTATAGTAGTCTTCCAATTGTTTGCTTTTGTAATATTGGTGTTATATCGTAAACTGTTCTTATTCTACTACTTTACTCTACATCAGTTCACAGAAGTCTTTGTTTTTAAGAATCATCTATTTCTTCATTTCTTACAGCACAATAGTATTTCATGACATTTATGTCCCCCAGTTTATTCAGCAGATCCTTAAATGATGGATAGTGCTTTTTAACGAGCCTAAATTTCTCCCTCAAATAAAGGCTCATCTTTTAGCATTAGTCTCCTACTGCAGCCATGAGTTATGGGATACCACAGTTTTTAAAGAATAAAAGTTTGGAGTCAACCATAAGGCAGTTGGAACGATGCAAAGTGGGGGGTGTAGCCTGTAGCACTTTATCAACAAAAGAATTGTTCAGGGGAAATAAAATATAAGATGTCATCAAAATGGCGTATGAACAGAAAAGAAGATGGTCACTTGGTAAAAGCAAGGAATAACCAATGGATAGTCCACTAGTATCCAAAATATTTCAAGACCTATAGAGCCTCATATTGAGTTGGCCTCTATGAAGGATTTATGAAAAGATAAGGACAAGAGTTATACAGGATGTGAAGTCCAGGAGATTCACTGTTGGATTCCATGTCAATGAGATCACAGATGCAAGTTTAAAAATCCCACTGTTGACTCACATTTAACTCACCAACCACTAAAACCTTTAAAAAAACGTTTCTACATAAACTGCCTCACCTCCTCCACCTTGAACTTTCAAAGTTGGTTTTTAATATTTTATATTTATTTTATTAAATGTGATTGTTGGATTCAGTTCAACTTTCTGTAATCTGTTAGCCACCTATCACAGATTGCTATCACCTAAAAATGTGATAATCATGCCACCTATATCTCCATCTAAGGCACTAACAAAAATAGCAGACAGCACAAGGTCAAGAACAGCTATCTAGAACACCCCATTAGAAACGTGTCTCTAAATTCACATTGACTGATTAATGACTACCCTAGCCAGGGGCAGCTAGGTGACACTGCAAATAGAGTGCTGGACCTGGAGTCAGGAAAACTTGAGTTCAGGTCGAGCCAGTCTCAAGACTTATCGGCTATGGGACCTTGGGCAAAGACCCTTGTCTTTCTCAGTTTTCCCAATGGAAAATGGTCATAATAAGAGCACCAAACTCACAAAGCTGTTGTGAAGATCAAGTGAGATAATATTTGTAAAAGTACCCAGCACAGAGACTGGCACACAAGATGTTTAATAAATGTTTGTTCCCTTTCCTTTCCTTTGGGTGTGGCTATTCAGCAAGTTCTAGATCTGCAAGTTATTGTTTAGCTTGAGTCTTTCTATCTTATCTAAGAGGCAGGCATGAGAGAAGAGCAGAATTCTATATGAAGAGATCTATGCTGCATTCAGTCTCAGGGGACTTAATTGTTGAAACATCTCAACAGTATTTCCACAATCTAGTATCTCCCACAGGTATTGGACTGTGGAAGACTGGCAAGTTCCAAGAGGTGTAGTGCTTCTCTTGGGGACTGTTAGGATACTTCAAAAAGACCGTAAGAATTTTTTATTTGAGTATGTATTTGTCTTTGAAACTGGGTCTCCCTATCTCCCCAAGCTAGAAGTATAATCACCACTTGCAACTCTCAGCCTGGGCTGATTATTATAGAAGTTTTGACCTGTTCCATTTCTAGCATGGGTCAGTTTGCTCTTCCTTTGATAGGTTGGTTTCACCACCACCCCAAGGGCATGGATTTCCTGCAGACCCTAGGGCCCTGTTGAAACTCAGAACTCCCAAACTCAAGCAGTCTACCAATGTCAGCCTCCCCAAAGGCAGAGATTACAAAGGTGAGTCACTGTGCCCAATTGTAATAGGACTCCTATCATGCCATTTAGAGAATGGGAAAATAGTAACAATAGCTATCATTTTTACAGCATTAGAAAGCTTACAAAGCATTTTGCAAAGATTACCTTATTTTATTTTCACAATAACCTTGGGAGGTAAATTTATCATTTCTAATTTACAGATGAGGAAACTGAAGCAGAGATTAAATGATGACCAAGGTCACACAGCCAGAAAGGGCTAGATTTGAATCTGAGGCTAGATTTGAACTCTAGTCTTCCTGACTCCTACCTACCTGGACTGGTATGGTCATTGAAGGCTTTGTGATCAATATAGGGTTTAAGCTGGTTCCTTTCTGTCTCCATTGGAAAGTTGGGTAAAGTTGAATATAAGTGGCAAGGTGGATATAAACTTGACCTTAGAGTCGCCTGGGTTTAAGTCCATTCTCTGACACATGTGTACTGTGACTCTAGGCAAACTATTTAACTTTTCTGTGTCCCAGGAGAGTCTCTAAGACTACAAATTGACAAGAAGGGTACTAATTTACACTGGTAGAGAAATTCATTTTTATATTTTATTTTTCTAATTATATGCAAAAACAACTTTTAGCATTCTTTTTTTATTTTGAATTCCAAATTCTGTCTCTTCCTCCCCTCTCATTTAGAATGCAAGCAATTTGACAATTTGATATAGGTTAGGTCATGCAAAACATATTTCCCTGTTGTGAAAGAAAACAGATCCTCCCCCCAAGAAAAAGAAAGTTTTAAAAAAAAATCTTCAATTTGCATTCAGAACCATCAGTTCTTTCTGTAAAGGTAAATAACATCTTTCATCATAAGTCCCTCAGAATTGTCTCTGGATCATTGTGTTGCTGAGAAAAGCTAAGTCATTCACAGTTGATTGTCAATATTGCTGTTACTGAATACAGCGTCCTGGTTCTGCCCACTTCACTTTGCATCAGCTTATGTAAATTTTTCCATTTTTTTCTGAAATCATTCTGCCTATCATTTCTGATAGCACAATACTATTCCATTACAATCATATAATCATATACCACAACTTGTTCAGCCATTCTACAGTTGAAGGACATTATCTCAATTTCCAATTCTTTGCCATCACAAAAAGAGCTGCTTTAAATACTTTTGCACATATAGGTCCCTTTCCCTTTTTCTTGGATCCCTTTGAGATCCAGAGCTAGTGATAGTGTTTATGGCTCAAAGGTTATGTACAGTTTTATAGCCCTTTGAGCATAGTTATAAATTCCCCTCCAGAATGGTTACACCAGTTCACAACTCCACTAACAGTGCATTAGTGTCCCAATTTTCCCAAATCCCCATCATTTGTCATTTTTTTTTCTGTCATGTTAACCATTCTGATAAGTATGAGGTGATGCCTCCTAGTGGTTTTATTTTGCATTTCTCTAATCAATAGTGATTTAGAGCATTTTTTTCATATAACTAGAGACAACTTTGATTTCTTCTTCTGAAAACTGCTCATTCATACCCTTTGACCATTTATCAACTGGGAAAAGATATATTCTTACAAATTTGACTTTTATCAGAGTAATGCTGTAGAAAATGTTTTTCTGAGTCTTCTGTTTTCCTTCTAATCTTGACTACACTTGTTTTGTTTGTGCAAAACATTTTAATTTAATGTAATTAAAATTATCCATTTTGCTTCCCATTATTTCATCTAAGAGAAATTCTCTATTGGGAGCTCCCTACACAAATGAAATAATAGATTTAAGCTAAAAATGATGGTAAAACAATCAGCACCCTGACCCAGTTTGCTTTTCAAATTCTTCTAGACATAGCTCATTCTTGGCGTCTAAAGGGGGTTGCAGACCTTGAAAGTATAGAGGAAGGACTGAGCCATTCAGCATGGTTCAACTCCTCCAAGAAGCCTTCATGGGTTTCTCCCAGGCAAAAGAAACTAGATGCCATAGTGGTTAGTTGGGGGTAGGGGGAAACTTGAGTTTAAATTGTGCCTCAGACAACTCCTAGCTGTGACTCCATGCAAATCACTTAACCTCTCTTGGTCTCAATATCATCCTCTATAAAATGGAGAAAATAATAGCACCCACCTCTCAGAGTTTTTCTGAGGCTTGAGACAACATATGCAGTGCACTTTGCCAACCCTCAAATGCTTTCTAAGTGCCAGCTATTATTATTATTGCTGCTATTACATGAGTTCTTTCTCTAACCTCACATAGAGCTTGGTCCATCTCTTAAAGTCTTCATATGGTCTATTCTGTGCCATTGTTATTCTAATGTGAGCCCCTTGGAACAATTTTTTTTTACCTTTGTACCACCAGCAACTAGGACACTGCCTTGCCCATTTGAAGCACTTACCCAATATAAATTCAATATAAATTGAATTGAAATCAATCACTCTGCATCATCATCACCACCATCACTATCAGCACCATCATCATCATTATCATCATCCACATCATCATCAGGGCTAATATTTATATAGTGCTATGTGCCAGGCACTGTTTTAAGTGCTTTACAGTTATCTCACTTTATTTTCGCAACCTGAGAAAAAAATTAATATAATTCTGTATTATTTAACATTCAATGTCCCTCTGCGTTCCTAATTTTTGTCACATCCCACTTCTGAAGGAGAAGCAGTTTCTAAAGGGAGTAATCAAGCAATGTGAATACTCCTAGCCCCCAAAGCTCATTAATCAGCTTGGGCTGGTCCCCTCCCAAGTAGACCCTTGCCTTTTGTTTACCCAGTAAGCAGGGAAGCCAGTTTAGCTAGGCCCTCCCCATGGGGATTTCTCCTGTTCTTGCTTTCTAATCAAAGTTAAGTGTGATGTGGATCTATACAGGAGAGACCAAACCAAGGAAAACCTGATTGATGTGTCTTCTGTTTTTCTAGCCAAGATTGGGAGAGGCAGCTGGGTTGCAGAGAGAGACGTAATCAACCACATCTAAAGGCCAGTCAACTTTTCCTAGCTGCAGACTACTACTTTCACTTTAGGATTAGGCCTACATACCCCATAACTCCCAAAAAAGATGAAGTAATAGGAAGAAGCTGAAAACTGTTAATGCACCTTCTCATTAAAATGTCTACAGACAGTGATTGCTTTGCCTTTCTTTACCAGGGGAAATCCAAGTGATGTAATTTCAATCCTGACTGTCATCCATAGTCAGTCAGAAGAAGACACACCTATAATGCTCAGGATTTTGCTCTGTCAACTTGCTAATTGTTGTATAAGCCCCTGTCAGTCCTTGCGCAAGGTCTTTGGTCATCTACAGGGCCAATAACCCAATCTATTGGCTACTGTTAGCCTAACTAATAGATTGATCATGTTTGGAACTTTGTCTCTTAGAAGTTCTATCATTGAAACACCCATCCTTTATTATCAGGTCACATTCCCCTGTTAATAAGTGATATCTTACTCAAAAAATTGCCTCTGTTTACTCTTTTGTTAAATTTCATTGTCAAGAAACCATAGCACATTCCAAGCACCGTGCTAGGTATGCAAAACAAGTACTGAAACAATCCGTACCTGCAAGGACCGTATATTCTAACATGAACTGAACTGCCCTGATGTGCAACAGAGCAAATCCACTGGGAGGCCATACAAAAGTAGCAACTCCAGTGAAGCAGCTGCCAACAGTGTTTTCCATGCCAAGCTACAGAGAGGGCTGCATAAAAGGGGTGGATAGAAAAGACTATTACAAATGAACCCATGTTTAAGGAGGGACTCCAAACCAACCTTCTCTTCATTTCCTTCTTTTGGACTTCCTCATCTTGCCATCATGACCCAGGAGCCTCATCAATGGGAAATCTCAACATCCAGCAAAATCTAATCAGCCTTGGTACTCACCAATCATTCGTAGCTTCTGTCATTCTGATAGGGAGTATACAGCCATGTACTCATGGAAGGTACAGCCAGTCTTCTCTTCATTTCCCACAGGACTACACTCTTTTGGACCTCCCTGGACTTTTCAATCACATCCTTCCACAGGGTATGTTTGAACTTCCCCCACCATTTGCAGCTTCCTTTTGTGTCTTATCTTCCCCCATTAGATTATAAGGTTCTTAAAGGCAGGGATGGTCTTTCCTTTTCATTTTTGTATTTGTATCCTCATCACTTAGCACAGTGTCTGACACATAGTAAGTCCTTGCTAAATGTTTATTAACAGACTGGCTGCAAATACTATAGGATTCTTATTCAAAGCTCTTTGGTGAATTGTACTGTAGAAAACTTGCCACTGGGGAGCATGATTCCCAGGATTCTAAGCAGTAGCTCCCTCCGAGTCTGCAGGCAACTTGGAAAAGGTGGAATAAAGAAAAAGTGTTCACATTATAGGGACCTCATTGGATGCTCCTGTGTTAATAAGTTTTATAACTGAGATGGTAATAATCTCAGCAGATGAGTTGGGTTTCAAATAGTACTTATGACATTTAATTCCTGTGTAACCTTGGGTAAGTCACTTTATTGTTATGTGCCTCTGTAATTGTTATTTGTAAAAGAAGGTATTTGAACTATGTGACCCTAAGGTTCTTTCCCTAAATCTATTATCCTTTAACTAAAATCACCTATCATAACACCAGTCATTGAATGATGTGGAAAGAATCAGTTGTTCCTGAGTTGGGGTACTCAACTAGGGATTTTTGTAAGAGAAGAATAACTCTGAATATCCAAGTTGAATCAAATCAAAAGGCACTTATCAAAGACCTACTGTGTGCGAGGCACTGTGTTAAGCTCTGGGAATAAAAAAAAAGGCAAAAAAAAGCTCTTCTCTCTGCTGCTCTAAAGAAGGTCTAATGAGTCTAATCCATTCTATAAATGATCAGTTGGGTATAGCCTTTCAGGAAATCTATGCCTTATCAGCAGAGAGACACCCCCCAAAGAATCTCCAGCCTCCATGTAGGTAAGAATGGTTGCCATTAAGGTAATGATTACAAGGCCATTGAGATGAGAGTCATAGTGGTAGAAGTAGATATCCTAGAAAGAGGTTCACCATACCAATTTACCGAAGTGACTTGCTTCGGTCTAGAAAGGAAGCCAGGGGTCATATGACGTGTCTCCCATCCTGACCTGGGCAAATCCAAAAATCCCAATTGAGGTTGAAACTGCTCCCTCAACCAATTTTGGAAAATTCAATGGCCGTTTCTCAGTTCTCATCCTTGATATCTCTGGAGTTTTTCATACTGTTGACTATTACATCACCCTGTATACCCTTTACTTCCTCAGTTTTCACTCTGCTCCTCTCTCCTTATTCTTCTTCTACTTGTCTCACTAGTGTCTGGTCCCTAACCATAATTATCACCAACCACATCTCTGTCCTGAACCCTTTTATCTTCTCCAGATATATCCTTTCTCCTGGTGATCTCATCAATTACCATCTCCATGGAGATGAACGACAAATTTGCAAATCCAGCCTTACTGTGTCTCCTGAGCTCCATTCCTGTATCACAACTACCTCATGAGCATCTCTACCTGGATGTCCCTTAGCCACCTCGAGAACTCATAAATTCCCCTCCCCAAAAAATGTCACTCCTTGTAAATTTCATCTTTTTCTAGTTAAGGGGACTAATATCTTTCAGTTATCCAAATTCATAAACTTGGAGGCATGGCTGCTAGTTGATGACAAAGGTAAGAGCTCAGGACTTGGAATCAAGGACACCTGAGTTCAAATCCCACCTGACGCTAGTCATGTGATCATGGGCAAGTCATTTAACTTCTCTGAGTCTCAGTTTCTTCCTCAGTAAAATGGAGACAATAGCACCTGCCTCACAGGTACTGTGAAGATAAAATGAAATAGTAAGTTCAATATTTTGCAAACCTTAAAATACTATATAAATGTTGGATATTATATTCCCTCTCTTTAACCTCCAATTATAACTTATCATCTGCCAAAACTTGTCAATTCTCTCTCCACACCAACTCTCCCACATCCATCTTCTTCCTTACAACCACCACCCTCATTCAGTCTCTCATTACCTCTAACTATGGTTGCCCTCCCACACGCAAAACAACATCAAGTGCAAGTCATGTCATCATTTCTGTGATGGCATAGTCTTCTTCGGCAGCAAAGGACAAACACACCTCTAACTATGGTAACACCTCTTAATATGAAAATGGCATTCTAATTGCCCTCCTAGTTTCTAGGCTCTCCCCTCGTCCTTCATATAGTTGCAAAATCTAGCACTTCCCTGTTCCAAAACTCCAGTGGCTCCCAATTGTCTGCAGGATAAAATACAAACCCACTCAGCTTGACATTTAAAGCCCTTCAAACCTGACTCCAGGTTACCTTTCCAGACTTATTTCACTTTACATATCCCCCTTCACACAGTTTTTATTCCAAACAAAATAGCCTACTTTCTATTCCGTTTTCAGGATACCATCTTTGGCCTCTGTGCCTTTGCAAAGGTTGTCTCACGTAACTAGAAAGAATTCCTTTCTTATCTCCATCTCGTGGAGTCCTTAGCTTCCTTCAAGGTTCAGCTCAGGTTCTTCCTCCAATAGGAAGTCTTTCTTGATCACCCTAGATGTTCCTGCTCCCTCCCCAAATAATCATGCACTTACATGTGTTTACATGATGAATCTCCTCATAGAATACAAGCTCATTGAGAGTCGGAGATCTTGTTCTTTTAAATTCTTTCATCACCAAAACCTAACACAACACTTTTTGCACATAAAAAGTGCTTGATAAATTTTGGATTTAAAGTCCAACATTTCTATTACACATATTTTTTCCAGATACATGTAGTCTAAATAATGTGTGCCCATGCCAACATCTCTAGGCATCTTTAAAATTCCAAAAGAATCACAAATTTGGAACATGGAAAAAAAGAAGAAATGTGATGACCTGTCAAATTAACAGGAAGATAATGCTTTAAAGAATCCAAGCCAGGCCTATTGTCCCCAGTACATGGACAAACAAAACATAGCTCTTTGGCATGAATCACTGAAACATATGTTGGCAATTGGCATATTCCTCCTTTTTGCCCCTTGGTGAGATTGTTACCCTTTGGAAAACAGGTTATTTTGCATTTCAATCTCTCCTCTTTCAGTACAGCTTGGGGTGGTGATGGTGGTGAGGAATATGAACACTTATTTTGACAGGAAGTGCTGTGAAATACTAATTTAACTCCCTGCTGGTTTCCGCATTTCAAGTGCAGATCCCTGTGACAACATCATCAATCCAGAGCCAGATGAGAGCGGTAATGAGTTGCAATGCTCAACAAAACTGTTACACACTATGCTTATCCTATTTTCCTCTATCTGTCAGCATCTTTGGTATTTCAAATGTATTTAAAGGCAATATGTGTGTATCCTCCTCTAAAAGTCGGTGAGAATTCTGTGAAGGGAGAAGTAGGGGATGTGATGGAAACAATTGATCATTTACATATGCCCACATAAAAGACTATCAAGGGACAGGGATCATTATTTCCTTCAGAACCAAATCAGTATTCCAGATAATGTATGTGAGCAAACTTAAGTCAGATTTATTTTTAATATCAGTGGGTTCTTACTTGTTCCTACATTACCACCATCACCATTATGCTTAAATTCTTAATGTTCGTCCAACTGTTGTATTGGCATGTCAGTGCTAACAACATGATAAATTGTTTTAAAAGTAGACATCATGTGTGTTCATTTTCATTTATCTACTGAGAAGCCAAGGCAGCATCACAAAGTGGATAGAGGGATGACCTTGGAACTTGAAAGACCTGAATTCAAATTGACTCTGACATATACTGCCTGTGTGACCATGGTCAAATCCCTTACCCTCTCAGTGCTCTAGGCAACTCTAAATCAAGATTATATGGAGATGTTAACCTGGGGGTGGGGAGGTTCCTTACCAGAGAGTTTCCTATGCCACTGAAATCACAAACTCTAGCCCCTTATCTCTGAGATCCATGCCCGTCAGATTTTTACCAATATTATAACATTTCCTTCAGAAATTTTCCTACCATTCTGAGCATTTACTTTGTCCTTTACAATGGTCTGAAATCCCAGACCTGTTCTGAAAAATGTTTCTCTTCTAGTTCTTGATTTTATATGACTCTAACAATAGCAAATGATTGGTGTGATCCTTAATTCAACCTGTATTGGAGCCATTGATTTTTTGAAAAATAGTTTGTTGGTTTCCTTAAGGAGAGTTTCTGGGATTTTTTCTTCTTTTTAGCAACATGATTTTTTCTCTCCTCTAATGAATCAAAATCACCCTTTTGATAGGTCTTACCACTGAGCTATGAGTGCCCCTGTAATAATGTTGTCAAGCTTGCTACCATTTGAAGATTCTGCTTTAATTTTTAGCCAGAAATTATGAATATGATTTGTTTCTTCTTCCCTCCTGCGCTACTTTAACCCAACAATCCTTTTTGTATTTTCCTGGACTTAGAGGGGTTCTGATCTTTGATAGTGACTGATCCTTGGGTAATTTAGAAGAAAGCAAGGGCCTCGACCCTTTATTCTTCAAGAGTGCCTGAAGATGTAGAAGTCTCCTTTTAATCCTATCAGTCACTTCAGGGGTTCAGAGGAAACAGCTCACTGAAGAGTGAAAGGGGCATTCAGTGGGCATGAATTAATGTCACTTAAGTATCTTCAAGTAATAAAAATGTGCTGGTGAATTAACAACTTAACCCTGGGAGAATATCGTGATTTATTGTCCATGTCATCCTGGTTGAATTGTGAAAATAATCTGCTACTTACCATAGGTAAAGAAGTCAGCAAAACAGGAATATGTACACATGTGAATATACAGTTTTTAGGTGGTTTCTGGGCACTCTCTAACTGGAATACAAATTACTTGATGCATAACCTTTAGAATTAATGAATTTCTATACAACTTTTTTTTCTGGAACGAACTTCCAAATCCTAGTGCAGCGTATTAATTCTCACTAAAAGCTGAGGGATATTTATAGTTTCCTAAATGAACCAACTTAATGGTGCCATAGGAATAGAAATGAACTTAACTGAATGTCTTCCACACCTGTCTCGGGAGTCTTTCAATTCTGGTGCAAAAAGATATAGTTTAACACAGATGCTTCATTAATAGATTATTCCTATCTTTCTTCTTTTTCTAAACAAGCTGTACGCCAAGAATTTACCCTCTCTAATGACTTCTATTCATTGTTTCCTAGACTCCATTGTGCCAAACAGAATCAAAACAATTCCTCTTGAGTCACTTAGAAATGCAGCCTGAGAGGTAAAATGTCTAGGAAATAGATCTCAAACTCAGGAGCCCTGAGTTTTAAGCTCATCTCATCATTAAATTAATTTGGAACTTTTTACTGGTTACTCACTCTCCCTGGACCAGTTTCGTCATGGAGGAAACAAGGTTCACCACAGAAATTGTGAGGAAGAGCTAATAGAAAATGTTCTACGCAAGCACCAGTCACATATCCAAACAGTGATGATGATGATGATGCCTTAATTCTCCATTGCCTTTTTGGAGAGCATCAAAATGTTTGTGCTTTTATGGTAGCACATATTCTTGAAATTTCTGCTGCTGGTGAGGCTGAGACTGGTGGATCCCTTAGGCTCAGGAGTTCTGAGCTACAGTAGGAAAGGAAGAAAAAGAGAAGAAGAAGGAAAAGAAGGAGGAAGATGAGCATGAAGAGGAGAAATAGGAGGAGAAGAAAGCATTAGAACAGCCCAGTGGAGGGTGAGAGCAGAAGAAACATGATATGCTCTAGAGAGACATAATAATACCCAATCAGGTACAACAAACATAACATCACCAATAGGGAATGTCGTCATCATCGGTTGTCATCATTGGAAGTATTCGTTGTCCCTCCACAACTGTCTGGGCTATGCATGTGTTTGCTCGCCCATATTTGATCTGTATGCATGATCTCTATAACATCCTCCCAGTGATAGTATATAGATAGATATTTGTCTGTGTGTGTGTGTGTGTATGTGTGGATATAACTATATCTACATGTACATTTTGGGAGAAATGTCTCCATTTTATTGGGGGGGAAGGGAAAAAGGGAATATTCTGCTGCCATTTTTTATTGTTACTTTGTTAAATGCTTTTTATTCGAAGTAATTGTACTCCTCTAGTTTATTAATAAAAGTAAACATGAGTGGGGGTTTGTGAGCTATAACTCTGAGTAGTTGTAGGTCCAAAGAGTATTTTTTGCAGTAGCTTTTAGCAGATCCACGTATGATAAAGAATGGCTCAAGTGCTATATCTACTACACAGGATTCACTCATGTCTGTGTTCATATTGTCCATTTTAGGTTGGAAAGTTGGAAAATTTATGTTCTTTTTTAACACCTAGCATTATTATTTGTTATCATGGGGGCAGTTAAGGAGAGAAATGGATAAAGCATTGGACCTAGAGTCAGGAAGATGAATTCAAATCTGGATTCAGACATCAGCTGGGTAACCTTGGGCAAATAATTTAACACTATTTGCCTTAGTTTCCTAATCTTCAAAATGATCTGGAGAAGGAAATGGCAAACTACTTTAGTATCTTTGCCAAGAAAACCCCAAATGGGATCACAAAGAATCTGACACTACTGAAACGATTGGACAACAACAGTAACATTATTGTGTACATATAGATTTCTACAAATACCTGTTGATAACTGATACAAGTTGGTCATACTTAACCCCTGCCTCCAGAAGGGACAGAAGACAAAAAATGTCAAAAACAGTCAAAGCGAATGGTTATTTGAGAGGTTTAACTACAAAGCACAGGAGTAAGTGTGCATTCCTTCTTTTTTTTTAACTTCTGATGGATAGTCACAGGTGCATAAAGCTTTTGTTCATTTGTTTATTCAAACCTTGGTGCAATCAGAAAAAAATTGGCCTGAGCTTAGGTGGAGGTGGGGAATACAAAGAAAAAAATGAGAGCCTGTCTACCATCCTAACAGACCTAGACAGTTTCTGGTTGGATCTCACATGTGACATAGTAATCAGGACAAATGGGATCCAGGGTGGAATTGTCACAAAAGGTAAACATTTCCTTGCTGTGTCCTTTGTTTTGATGTCATTAAAGTACAAATAAGTAAATTCCCTGAATTATGAACCATGTCTGAATACCTTGAATCCACAAATGAAAACTACATTAGAACGACCTTAAACCAAAGTGTTTTTTTATTGTAGTGAGAAAGCACAGATTGATAATTTTGATAATGTTAACCAAATAGATAACTGTTAACTAAATCTCAGTAATAAAAACATTGAACCTATGAGCATTTCCAATCACACAGTAATAGAAAATAAATCTTTAGAATTGGATTTCCTAATCTTGAGAATACAATAATCCTCTACCAAAACCTTTGCAATAACCAGAGTCTCTTGCCGTTATTTTATGTGTCTAGTTCCTGTCTTTGGAGAACTTCAATTACAGTATTTGTAAAAATCACCTGCAATTGTGGCCATAATTTCATTTGACCCTCATTTTCATTCTCTGGGCTAATAGATTGAGGTTATAAAATTCCTTGTATAACTTGAAAAGTGTTGTCGTCTAGACTCTAGGTGCAAATGGAGTCTCAGCTCCTATTCCAGAAGCCCAGGCAACAAGCAACATTTGATTCAAACGGAAAATTTAAATAATGAGATAGATGAGACTTAATAGGTGATCTCAGTGTTCCAGTTGATTTTTGTGTGTTCTGAAAAAGTAAAGAATTTTAGATCTTAATTCGTAGTAGCTGTGTTTTTCCCAACCACAAAAAAAAAAAGAAGGAATATTCAGAAAAGGAAATTTGGCATTCTTAAATTCCTGAGATGGGACTATGAATGACCAAGCAAATGCATATGTACAGACATCAAATAACTGTGCAGCTTGGAAAGATTCCATCTGGCTCTTATAAAAAGTGCTATATCTATGCTTGAAAAGTCTTCATAAATTATTTTGTGTAGTTTTCTATGGGTGACATCAGATTTTTTTAAAGTGAGAAAAGAAAATGTTTCCTTTTTCTAACAGCTCACTTTTTTTTGCTGAGCTGTTCCCCAAGCTACTCCAATCCATTCTACTTTCCTGGCTCCTCCATCCCAGACCTGACTTTTCACTTCAGGAAAGCATTCAAAACCTTTTTAATCAAGAATTTCAACTTAGCCATATCTAGAAATATACAAGGTGTCCAAGACCCCTCCATTAACTTCCCCCAAATAACCAAGCATACTTTCCTTTCTTCAAATAATTTCTGAATCTCACACCTTCCGTAAGCCCTTCCATGACTAAACAGAAATATTGAAAGATTGCTAAATCACTATGCCTCTATTTTGTCTAAATATTCAGTCTACATGACTCCACTTCAAGGGGTCTGCACAATATGGACTCAAGTACCTATCTGATGGTCAGAAGGACTAACCAAAATTCCCTGGTTTACTATTGTCTTGCGTGGGATGTGAAACAGATTACTTGGAGTTCACAAATGTCCCTAACCATTGAACATAAAGACATCTGTAAGACCACAGAACTACATGAGATCACCGTTACCCCATGGCTGCTCCAATGTCCCCTCATCCAACCTCTCAGCATGCTGAGAACAGAGAGAATTCCCAACTACCAGGCAAGGTACTTGAGTCCTCCAAAGGTTCTGTCACCATGCCTCGATGGAGGTGACAAAAGGTGAGTTTCACCTATAAATGTTAATATATTCCTTCTTTCACTTATAAATTAGCTTGACTGTTGATAAATGCTTTTATAAAAAAAAAGTAATTGGACTTTATTTCAACATTCATTTTTTAAAATTTTCAGTTCCCAAGTCTCTCCCTCTCTAGTCATCTACCCACCCACTGAGAAAGTGGGCAATATTATATTAGTTACACATGTAAAGTCATGCAAAGCATATTTCCATGTTAGCCACATTGAAAGAAAGAAAGTCAAGAGAAATAATTTTTAAAAGTATGCTACAATCTACACTCAGAGTTCATTAGCTCTCTTGTATATAGATAACACTTTTCTTCGAGGTCCTTGCATCACTGTCTTGCATCATTGTATTGATAAGAGTAGGTAAATCTTTTACAACTAATAAACATTACTATATTGCTGTTACTGGGAACACCACTCTTCTGGGTCTGCTCACTTCACTTTACATTAATTGATATGTTTTCCCAGGTTTTTCTGAAATTATCATTTCTTATAGCAGAATAGTATTCTATCATAAGCATATGCTACAACTTATTCAGTCATCCTCCAACTAACAGGCATTCTGTCAATTTCCCATTTTTTGCTACCACAAAAAAGCTACCATATATATTTTCATTTTCCTTTTTTTAATCTCTTTGAGATCCAGACCTAGGAGTGATATTGCTGAGTCTAAAGGCATGCATACTTTATAGCATAGTTCCAAATTTGGGCATATTTCCAAATTGTTTTCCAGAACGACTGGATCCATTCACAACTCTACCAACAATGCATTTGTGTACCTATTTTCCACATTCCCTCTAACATTTACCATTTTCTTTTTCTGTCATGTTTGCCAGTCTGACAGGTGTGATGTGGTACCTCAGAGTTGTTTTATTTGCTTTTCTCTAATCAGTGGTGATTTAGAGCATTCATTCATATCTCTATTGATAACTTTGTAAGCTGCCTGTACATATCTTTTCACGATTTATCAATTGGATAATGGCTCTTATTTTTTATAAATTTGACTCATTTCCCCATGTTCATACTTTCTTTATATCTTGCTACAGTGGTACTGTCTCATATATGATTGTAAGCTCTTAGTTGCCAAGATTTATGGCAATTAATTGACTTTGTTAATAATTGTATAATTCTCTGCTGCTACATTCAGTTTCCCAGAACTGTATGGACTACCTATCAATTAAAACTACTACTCATAAGTCCCAACATTTTTCCTCTTAATAGTCCCCTGATCAGTTAGAATTGGACACTGGGTATCATAATACAACAAAGGTACATTGACTTAAAATGTATGTTAACAAAGAATTTAAATAAGCTGCAGAGACTGCTTCCCAAAAGTTGTTTCTCCTTTACCCACAGGACTCAAAGATACTCACAAATTCCTACACCTAGAAGGGACATTAGAAGTCATCTCCAAGGGTGGGAAACCTGTGGCCTCGAGGCCACATGTGGCCCTCTAGGTCCTCAAGTGAAGCCCTTTGACTGAATCCAAACTTCACGGAACAAATTCTCTTAATAAAAGGATTTGTTCCATAAAACTTGGACTTGTTCAAAAGATTGCACCCAAGGACCTAGAAGGTCATGTGGCCTTAAGGTTGCCAGTTTCTCACCCTTAATTCTAGTTCAACTACCTCATTATATAAATAAAGAAGTTATGGCATGGAAAGGTAGTTGAAAGAGCTCTGGGCCAAGACTCAAGAGATCTGAGTTCTAATTTTGGTCTTATCGCAGACTTTGGGCAAATCTTGTATAGCACTATAAGTTTTTAGATTTTGTGTTGACAATAGTAATGGTAATGATGATAATGATTGATCATGTTTTTATATCGATGGTTTTTCTTGTCTCTTCACCTTTCTTTATCTCCCTGATTCTCCTTCTTGACCACTCTCTTGGGATTAGTCATGTTCTTCCTTGCTCTAGAATATGAAACTATGACGAATGAGGATTTATACTATTAAATTTTTAAAACTGCATTAATACTTTGGGGATATCATGTACAGCAATTTAAGGTTTACAATTACTATTGTTCAGTCATGTTTGACTCTTTACTACCCCATTTGGATTTTCTCTTGGCAGAAACACTGAAGTGGTTTACCATTTCCCTTTCCAGCTCATTTTGCAGATGAGGCAACTGAGGCAAACAGGACTAAGTGACTTGCCCAGGGTCCCATGGCTAGTAAATGTCTGAGACCAGCTTTGAACTCAGGTCCTCCTGATTCTGAGGCAAGCATCTATCCACTGCACCACCCACCTGCCCCTTAAGGTTTACAAAGCACTTTATAAATATGATCTCATTTTAACCTTACAATATAACTGTAAGGTTAAAGTGGAAGACAATTGGATTTGAACTCAGGTCTTCCTGATTTTAGGCCCAGTGCTCTCTTTGCACTCTTTTCATTTTTTTGTGGCTTTGTCAATAACGATTCCTTTCAAAGCCCTGAGAAACTAATGGTATTATAAAAGGAGTTATGAACTCAAAAGCAGGACCCCAGAATCCAGTTTCTGATACTAATTATGTAACCTTGGTCAAGTTACTTATTTAATAGACCTCAATTTCATCACTTTTACAATGAAGGGATTGAACTAAATGATTTCCAAGTTTCCTTCTATTTTTTAATCTTATAATCAGATCAAAAAACCGAGAGACCGCACAAAGACTAGTAAGCATAAATATATTGTCAAAAGATCCTACCTTGGTGTAAGGAGGTACATGAAATCAATTTCTTCTTTGCCCTCATCTTGCTCCAATAGAGTACCTTGAATCTGGGGTAGCTTTTGGGAGGTCCACACATGAGTGGGTGTTCCCCAGGGGTTTCATCTGCTATTTAGCATTCCTTCATGCCTGTGTCCAGGCCTGCCATTCTAGATTGCAAAGTGAGAGCGTCTATATGTTCTTTGCAACACCTAGCATTACTATACTAATGGGCTCTCCATTGTGGGCACACCATCAGTACAATTTGACAATTGATACTACAGGCTTGTGTGGTTTGTTGATTGGATCAATTAAAATGATACCTTAAAGGCTCTCATCTAGTCTCTCATGGACATATCAAAATCATATATGATAGAAGGGGGAGAGTCTAGGTCAATCAATTACCCTGAAATTCTGAATGACTGCATACTATGTCCTAATACGTTAAGCAGGTGAAAACATTTTTCAAATGAATCACATTTATCAAAAGCGAGATTTCCACTAGATGCTGAAAATTCTTGATTGATTGATTGATTCAATAGAAGTGTTTGAGCTTTCTCAGATCATACCTCTCTGATTGACTAGTACAATCAAGAAATCTGGGTTGTTTATAATTATTGAGATTAGAATTAAATAGAATTATTTTTAGATACATAAGATTACTTAAAGATGCCACAACACAAATATGACTGTCTTACAACCCTATGGTTAGAAATAGCAAGTAAGGCATGAAACAGGGAGATGTATACTTGTCAAGGTATTTAGCATTGTCATGGAGAATGTCCTGCACAGAGTCCAAATGAAAAAGGAATTCCCTGTAGACATTTCTTCAGATGATCTGGCTTATTGGCGACACTGAATTTATTGTCTTAACTCCCAGAAGACCACGTAGTGTAAATGAGACTGATAATAAAAATATTTCACCTCAACTATCCAGACAGGAAAAACCAAGTAGATAAAAATTGTCTATGGTTCAGAGAGATATTCCATTGGATAGACAGCCCACACAGCTGGTCCATCAAGACATATATCTTGATCAGACCCTGCAGATGTATAATTAACTGACCCAAAAATTGTATAGGCGGAGGACATTAATTAGGCTGCCACACCTTTGGAAAATTATGCAGTGCAGTGCTTTGAATGACTCCCAAGCTCCTCTCTGAAACAAAGATCCATCTTTTTCTAAGTTAAAATGTTATAAATATTATAAAGCACAAATCATAGAATGCCATAGTTTCATAAAAAATAGTGTCATGCGAAGGAGCTAAGAGTCAAGGTAGGCATGCTTCAGACTGTGTCATGTGGCCAACAAAAAAATTGCACACCAAAAGCTATGTAAAAGGCTTCTTCAAAGAGACACATATCTAGAAAATGGGGTAGATGACTCACCATGAGGAATGACAACTGGACAGACACCATGTTCCATTAGTGCCCCATATAATATAAAGAGATCTCAGTGAAGCTTCCCAGTACTTTGGATGAACATCTGAGAGAGGATTTATGGGAACCATAGACAAGAATTCCACAGGGTGCAGAGGCCTGGACAGGTTACAATTTGCAGAGTTGAAGATCACTAAGATCACAGATCCATCAAATCACTGAAGTATCAAAGCACATCAAATTGAAACTTAATTAGTATCTATTTCCTCTCTCCCTTGACACCAGAACAGGAAGAAATTATTCTCAGCAGCAAACTTCAAGGACTTGGCTAGATGTTAGGAGAAATTTCCTGACTATGAGAATGGTTGAACATTGAAATAGATTGACAGTAGAAGACTTCAAAACCATGAGAGATACTCAAAGGTCTGAGATGTTTTAGCCCTCCTGATAGTTTTCAAAAATCACTAGACAAAATTCGCTTTTATCCTACTCATATTTTCCACTCTCTTTTCTACAGTCAGTTAACAAACATTGATTAAGCACCTACAATGTCTAGGTACTGAAGTAGCTGCTAGAGATACCAAAAAAAGGACAAAAGACAGTCCCTGCTCTTCTTTCTAGTCTAAAGCCCTCCATACTACTTAGCCTAAGAGTCCTATAGAATACAGGACTCTTTTTAATGACAGATTCCCAGAAAGGAAGACTAAAAGGCAATGAGAACCAAAAGGTTAAAGCAGAACTTATTCATTATCTTGGGACTGATGCCAGCTTTTTAATAAACCTGTCCTAATTTCATTTAGGCTCTGGACACCAAGACCTCATTTTCATCCATCAGTCAGGATGCATCAAGCATCTACTTTGTATTTTTCATTGTGCTGAGGTGATAGGATGCCATATGAAGCATACAAAAGAATTATAAGAGATGGTTTTGCGATTGTGCCATGACTCGTTGGGAAGGGAGCTACAAGGATTACTTAATAGACTAATTTGTGATAGGCAATTGTACAAAGATGCTGGCTGATTCATTTTAGAGCAGAACTGAGAGGCAGGAGACACTGGGGTTTGAATAGTCTCCAATGTTTCCTAGCTATGTAACCCTAGGCTGGTCAATTAGCATCTTATTTAGAACATCTTCAGGGAGAGAGTGTAATCAGGAGGAGGGGAAATGAGCATTAATATATATCACCTACTATGGGCCGGGCGCTGTGCTAAGTGCCTTTCAAATATTATCTCATTTGATCACAACGATCCTACAAGGTAGGTGCTGTTAATATCCCTAATATGCTGATAAGGAAACGGGCAAATTGAGAATAAATGGCTGCCTAGGGCTATATAGCTAGTATGTTTCTGAGGTTAGATTTGAACTTAGCTTTTCCAGACTTCAGGTCCAGCACTCTATCCATTTTACCACCTAGCTGCCATAATTCCTTCATCCATAAAATGAAGATAACAATATTTATACTGCCTGTCTCGTTGAGTTGCCTTGAGGTAAGCCTTTTGAGTTTTTGCAAACACTAAAGCATGATACAATCATGAGTCATTATTACAGCTGATTCTTGTATACCACTCCTAATGTGTGAAACACAGCCCAGAGTATCAGAAATCTACCAGAAAGGGAGCTCCAGCTTCATGCTGGGGTAAACTGAGCCCCCAAAAGAAGAATAAGGCTTTTCTCACACCACCGCTACAACTACCAACTTCAACAACAATATCTCAGAATAGAGTAAACCTTGGATACGGAGTGTGTCTAAGATCTAAATGAAATTAATAAGGTCTCTTCTAGGTATAAGATGCACAAAACAGATATCAACTAGAGGGCAGACATGTATTTTCTCCATCATAAAAAAATATTTAAAATACAAATGAATTCTAAATATATATTAACAAATGCTTAAAACATATGATGATATTATGTAATTATTGGATTAAGTGCCCAGGTGGGAATCAGGACCCAGTTCAAATCTATTCTCAAATACTTACTAGCTGGGTAACCCTGGATAAGGCACTTAACTGTTTGCTGCAGGTTCCTCAACTGTAATATAGGGGGAAGAGGTACCAACTTCTCAGGGTTATTAATGAGAATCAGATAATGTTTATTAAGTTCTTAGCACTGTACCTGGAACATAGTAAGTCCTTAAAAATGCTTGCTCCTTCCCACACCCATTCCTCTCATTCTCCACTATAGTCTCCTGAGAGGCAAAGATAACTTTGCTATAACGTTGGACAGATATTTCACATTCATTTTACATCTGTCCTAGCCAAAAAACTCGCAAGATCTGGATCTCCTGGCCAGCTGGATAT